>JAWWLV010000001.1:43268923-43313873 GCA_035041135.1 Platyrinchus mystaceus
GAGGAAAACATCTGGCTACAGAGATGACCTCAGGTCAAAAGTCCAATAAGAAGATGACCCGTGGAATTGGGGGGGGGAGTTGAGAAGGTGTATAAAACTTGCTCCCCACCTACCAGGACCGCGCGCGCACGGCGGACAGAACAAGAGTTCCTCCGTCCCCCCCCGGCATGCCTGTTCCCTTATTCGCTTGTAAATAAACCTCTTAATTAACCAAATTTAAAAGGATTGGTCATTTTACCTATAACAACAGTATCTGGTATGGGGCTATGTTTCAGTTTTATGCTGGACACAGTGTTGATAAGCCAGGGATGTTTCAGTTACTGCTGAGCAGGGCTTACACAGAGCCAAGGGCTTTTCTGCCTCTTACCCCACGCCACCAGAGGGGTGGGGGCGCACAGGCAGGACAGCTGAGCCCAACCAACCAAAGGCATGTCCCAGACCACGTGGCATCATGCTCAGCAATAAAACTGGGAGGGAGATTGATCAATGGGGCCAGCTGCTAGGGGACTGGCAGGGCATTGGTCAGTTGGTGGTGAGCAACTGTTTTCATTTGCATCACTTGTCTTTCTTGGGGTTTATTTCTCTTTGTTATTTTCTTTTTCAGAACATTTTTTAAATTATTATTGTTATTGTTAATATTGCTGTGACTATTATATTTCAATTAATAAACTGTTCTTATCTCACCCCATGAGTTTTCTCACTTTTACCTTTCCAGTTCTCTTCCTGCCATCCTGCTGGGCAGGCAGTGAGCGGCTGTGTGGTGCTTAGCTAGGGTTAAACCACAACCTTAAGTCACCTGATTCATATGTTTTCTTTTACAATTTCATATAATTAATAATCTTTGAAATGTAGAAGAATATTAGTAGCAGGTGAGAGCTTCTTTGTAATGGTACTGAGATCAAATCATCCTGTAAATTAAAATATGTATTTTCCTTCAAATCTCCTATTATTCAGCACTGACATTAATTATAGTTTTTCTTATCTTACTGTCTCTCTGTTGTTGTCTTTTAATACCCTGTTTCTCATTTTCCCTGCCTTGCCCATCAAATAAAGGATACATAGGCAATTACTGGGATTTTCAAGGCAAATTTGGCATCCTCTTTATTTACTTTGATTCCAATGACAATCATGTCTGACAGTTTTTTCAAGAACAGTGTTTGTTAGCTTGAATAAATGTAGGTTGACAGTGTTAACAGAGAAGTTCTATTTTGTCTAAACCCACTGAAAATCCATTTTTATTCAGTAGTGAACATCATTTATCTTTACAAAACTGCTGAGAATAAAAAACACCTGGAATCTAAAGTATTTCTCTGTACACTGTGTTTTTGCATTTATCTAGGCAGTGGAAGTTCCTACACAGTTCGCTGCTGGCTTTAGTCACTGACACATCTCAGGTAACCAGTGTCTTTGTGACCTACAATTTTTCTTGCTCTATTGGAAAACTCAACCAGAGAGTGAAATCACTATTTCCAAAGACAACTGCAATAGCTCAGTCTTCCTTGTTCACAGGCAATTAATAAACAGCAGACTGGTGGTGGATCAAACGCTTCCATCACAAAAAGCACGTCAGAAATGATGACGTGGATAGGAACCATGGTATATTTTGACTGTGTACATCCAGATCCTTGCTGGCTGTTAGGTAAGAGTTGGGACTGGGCTATGAGAGAGAGGATGTTTCGTGTGTAATGGCCTGGCTGGTTTGTGGTTCTGTGCTATGAAGCCACAGGGATTGTTCTCTTATTACTTCCCTTGAGCCATTAATAAGGACACCCCAGGAAGAAGCTGGGACTGAGAGGGTTAGCAGCACAGGTACAAGGAAGGTACATGTCTCAGAGTCTACTCCTGCTCTGCCCCTGCCTCAGTGTCATCAGAGCGTGATGCTCTCTGGCCTCCCTCACCACTTCCCACTCCTTTTCTGCCCCCATGGTGTGCACACCTTTCTCCTGCACCCCTGGCACCAGCCAGCCTGACTTGGAGTAGAGGAAGAACATGTGTCCCTTTGTGTACAGGCTCAGACTACCCTCTGCCACTACCCCACTGGCTGGTTGGGGAAGTAGGGAGGGCTCCCTACTATTCCCATTTTTCCATGTTTTCAGTGCTCACCCCAAACTTTTCCCAAGCAGCTGGAGCAGGACCCAGTGGAGCTGAACTGGGACAGTCCCATTTCTGGGGCTCCATTTCTTTCTTTCTCCTGTGCTCCTTGCAGGCTAACAGGGCTGGGAGATGGACCTCAGCCCCAGCTCATGGCCATCCATATTGCAGAGCTGTCCCATACTCCCCAGGGTGGTCTGACCATAGACACAGCCTAGGGTTGGCATGGAATTGGGAGAGCCCTAGGTACAGAGTCTGGATGTGGCCACTGTGGGTGGTGGTGTTAAAGGTCAGATGCATGGACATGAGCCATGCTGCACCAGCTGGTCTCTGGGCCAGATCTTGGTCCCTGAGACATCTAGGTTGTCAAAGGGAGAGCTGCCCAAGGTCAGACTCGTTTGATAAAGTCATGAGTAGATCAGAGTTGGTAAGATAGGGAAAGGGAAGGGTAAAACGTTGTTAAGGGCTGTGTCTGTGCTTTCACTGGCCTTTGTACATGCTCAGTGTAGACCACATGCTTTGTACTGGCTCAGTGATTCTAGTGGATGGAAATAAGGTAAAAGGATGGGCTCCCTTTGCAGTTATCTTTCATAATTTCTTATAGGTGCAACCCACAGAAGTCTGAGAAAGGACCAACCCTCAGCTCTGCACTTGAGACTTGTGGTGGGTGTTTATCCCCCGAGGCTGTCCGCACGCTCTTCCAACTGCACAAGGCATGGCCTTTTACTCCTGCAGAAGCATCTCTAGTGAATTCACTGCCCGGTGACAGGAGATGAGGCATACCTACGTAGATTGGATTAGACTGAAATGTCAAATGCACACGTGTCCTCGTTTTCCCCCATGGGGAAGAAGGCAGCTGAGGCTTTCTGATGTTTTTGCTATAAAAGCAGAAAGATGTTCAACAAAATGGCTGTGAGCTGAAGATGCTCCACGATTACAGCATGTCCAAGAGTGAACCTGGTTTCACAGGAAAGAAAGAAGTCCTAAAGAATGACTGAATACACACATGAGACTGAAGGAAATATATGTGAGATGCTCCTCCTAAATGCCATGCTCTAAAGATAAACTCCAGGTACCTTGGACACAGCCCTTTCCAGTGGCTGCATTATATGATCCTGCACCACAGTATCCCATCACAAACATCTGGTGAATTGAGCTCCAAGAGTTCAGGCTCATTTCAGAAGTCCTCAGCACAGCTCGTGTGGGAGAGGTTGAATTTCCACCCAAACTGCTTGCTGCAGGCACCAGTTGATGACTGTACATCTAATCCAGGATGGGTAAAACATCACTGGTATAACTGGTGCCCCAGCAGGCAGGATGCTCAACTAATGCAAAAAGACCTCATTCTATAATCACATTTGCTGGCATAAATCAGGAGTATCTTCATTGATGCAAATGAGGTTACTCCACAAGAAATCCTGCAGGGACATGACCCATATTGCCCCTGATTCCACTTTTTTTAAAGTAGTATAAGATGATGGTATCCTGGGTGTCAATGGTATTACAAGTTTGTTTCTGCAGGAACAAAGACATCTGTGGAAGAGCTCTTGACACTTCTAAGCCTGTGCATGAATCACTGCACACATCACAGTTCAGCTATAGAAAAAAAAAACATATTCCCTTCAAATATTTCCCTTTGCAAGTTGTCAAGTCACATTTAAAAAAAAAAGAAACCAAACCCTAGAAGAATTTCCTAAGCTTGATTAGTTTCATGTCTGTAGGTGACATCCACCTGCAAACCACCAGAAGCTGCCTCCTGGAATTAGATGCTACACAGTGACAGAGGAAGGTAGGGCAGAATTTCTGGTTACTTCTTGCCTTTAACTATGCATTTATCTGTCCCAGCTTTTTGACAAATTACAGGCAAACGTGTGGCCTATCCTATTAACCTCAGAATAGCAAATATGATTCATCCCACTGAAAGGATGCTCTCAGTCCTGAGACCAAGCAGTACCCTGGCCTGAAATTTGGTTTGTGCATTGAACAGAATTGTGTCTTTTTTAATTGGCTCTTAGTATAAAGAAGCACATGGGCACTGAGGAGAGAAAAGCTATATACTTGTTTTCATAACTCCTCCTTACCCAGGTATGGAAGATTCCTCAGAAAAGGAAGATAAGAAAAGTAATAATTTTTTTCTGCAAAGGGCATGTCAGTGACTAGGTGGCTTTAACCACATAGAAGTCCCTTTTTTAAAAGAATCATATTGCAGTCATTTGTATGAAAAGCTTAACAATACTTTTATGTCCTCTGATCCTCAGAAGCCTCCATTGGATTCTTATGCCATAAAAACACATAAAATGTTGCAATACTTTAAATTATTGTTTGGCATAGCTGAACTCTCTTTCAAACAGGTTTTTAAAGCTGTATTAGAGACACCATTATCTTGTCTCAATCATACACATCAAGGGCAGAATTGTGGACTGAATCAACTGCTACTCCTATATAACTCTTTTTGATGCAAAACCAAGAAAGTGCAAGGCATGAAGAGTTTAAGAATTAAGTGGGATCAGACTTCATATGGTTGTGTTTTCTGAGACCATCTGGTTAGCAGCATGTATTAAGAGAGCAAGACAGCTGCTCCAAGTTAAGCAGTAAAGTTGATGAATGTGGATTAAACCCACCAAGAGTTTAGCATTTGATGATATCAGCCCAGGGAGACACTACACATGCCCCGGTAAACAACTTAATATCATGACCTGAAATATTCTCCATGCATTAACTTCTAGAATTGGATCTTTTATATAATATCTTACAGTTTTGTCCAGGCCATCTGGAATACAAGCTGCCAAAAGCCATAAGAAGTTGCTTCAATACCCAGAGTTGTGAGTTTTTTAAAGGACAAGAGAAATGCAAATAACAAGGTGTCAAAATATTGGAGGAGAATTTCACTAAAACTTCAGCCTGGAAACAGGTGGTCTATTTTTATTACATTTTAACAGATTGAAGTACACATGTTGGAGCAAGAAGAACTGTCTTGCCATTTCTCTTCATTGTAAGCAGAATTATCTTTCTTTATTACATATCATCATCCTTCTTCACCATAACCTGCTGGAGCACAACATGCTTAGAATTTGTCTGCTGAACACAAAAGTGCAATTCAGTGAAGGGAGTAAGCTCATGTTTTCCTGAAGCATACTGGGTTAAGTTGTGCACTTCAATTTAGGCATGCTCAGAAATATTTCACTGAATTTTGGCCACAGTTCCCTCCTTCGCAAAGCTGTTTTTACTTTTCTGAGTTACAGACCTCACAAAGGCAAGAGGCCAGTTAGTAAGCACCTGATGCAGAGTGAAAAGTCATTATTACAAATTGTGTGACACGGCTTTGTAACTGCTTACCTGGAAATACCAACAGAACAGTTGACTGAGATTGGGACCCTGTTGGTCCAGCTGCCCACCCATCTGACTGCAGCTGCAGGTCTGCATTTGGCTAACCTGAAGCTTGGGGGAATCCAGGACATGGAAGCTTGTACCCATCAGGATTGACATAGGTGAAGAAGTTTTAGAAGTCAAAGGAGATATTGCACTCTCTTTTGTTTATATGCAATGTGTGGAAAACTACAGATTTTTTTTCTATGTTTACCCTTTTTTTTGTTTTCTGCTCAGGTGACAAATTGAAATTTGTTTGCCCTATGCTTCATGAATGATTTTGTAGATGGCAGGGTACAAAACAGAATTTATCACAAACAATGCTCCATGAAATTAAACCAGATTCAGACAGAATTAAATGTTTCTTATTTCTATTTGAGAGTTTTTTGTTTTTTCTTTGTAATTTCCATTTAACTGGAATCTTTAACTCTACTGAGGGAAAAGTCTGTGTTAACAACTCAGCATTTCCTTTGTTTCACTCAAGTTTGAAATGCCAGGTGATGATGGTATCATAAAATAATTTGTTTCATTTTTTAATGCATTCTTAGTTGTTGCACCTTCAACACCTTTTCTGTCAGGAAATGCAAAATGACATGTATATTATCAAGAGATAAGCATCGACATATGCCAATATTACACTCTTGGAGGCCTTTTCTTTACCATGGGTGTAGCCATGAAGCTTTCACTTGCTCTTACCAGAGCCAGTCCTGGAAGCAGTTACATTGCTCTGGGCTTGATTCCTGGAAAAGCTGCTTGTTTGAATGCTTTCAGTTACAGAACCGATGAATATTTGTAGATAAGATAGGATACACCAAATGTATTGCTGCTTTCTTCTAGACAAGGAAACAGGAACACCCCAAATCTTCTGGGACATGATAGGAAGCAGGCAATGCTCAGGCTCTTTCCCCATCTGAATTACATTCAGAAGCAGTCATCTGCTCATAGGCAGCTCACTGTGGGACTGGGACCACAGTCTGACTAAACATGAAAAAGACAAACTATGGGAACTGCAAGACAGACAAGTACTGATTCACTTCTGAAAACTTAAAAGTTTTCAAACAATCAAGGGCAGCCTCAGCTTGACATCTTTCATATTACTAAGGTAAAAACAAGCAACGGGATTAAAAAGAGACTCTATGTCTCATCTGAACAACATAAGGGAGCACAGATGACACATTCTTGCCCATTTGTAGGTGACATAAACGAACTCTCTACAATAGCTTAAGAGTTTTCTTCTCTCTTTATGAGCAATGTCTAAATTTGCATTATTGTCACACACTGAGAGCAGAGATGTATGTTTACTTTCTCATGAGTAAAAGCTGTGGCTCTTCCCTCAAAAAGAAAAAAAATAATGTGGGGGGTCCCCTTGACGTCCACATGCACTTTGTGCTTTGACAATTGGTAGCAAATTCTACAGGAGGGTAGCAAGAACAGGTAAGAATTTTGAGCAAGGATGTAAGAAGACTGTCAGAAGCTCAGTGATCTGTGCAGAAGGCCAAAATACATCTTGCCATATCAGAGAAACAGAATTTCTTAACACAGTGCTCTCCAACTTCCTAATGAAAATTTCTCTATTCAACTCAGGAACACTTCTACAAACAAGTAAATCTGTATAAGTATTCCATACTGTGTATAATTTGAGTTAAATTTGCAGGTTGATCATAATTGCTGTGCCAACCAGTACCAGAGGAAGCTGGGCTGGACATCATGGATGGCTCTTTGAGTCATTCAGTGCTTATTTGGCAAGGCTTGTGTCTGCTCTAATGGGTGCACTGGCGTACACATTCCAGAACAGAGACAAAATCAATTTGTTTTCACAGAATTTTCAGCAATTTCCTAAAGTTAGAGCTGTGTTTATTCGTGATCTTTCTGATATTGAAAGAATTTACAATGCATTCCAACAATGTCAGCAGACACGTTAGCTCTTAACTCAATGGACTGATATAATTTGGAATCTCATTATATCTGTGAATACATGAGTGGGATTTAAAGATATAATATATGATTTCTACTGTCAAAAAACTAAATTGCAACCTTGAAAAAAATTATTATGAAGGTTCAGCTGAAAAGCTATAGATGTATTACTGTAGTAGTGACTATTGGACAAATTTTTTGACATACGGTCTGATACGTCATTCTTTGTTTGGATCTTGCTCACTGATTTAGCAAAATGTGCAAACCTGTCTTCAATACATTAAGGTAAAGAGGGAGGAAATCTGGGACAAAACCAAAGAAGTTACCAAGAACAGAAAAGAGGGACAGTTTCCCTTAGCAAAAGGAATCTGGTCCAAAGATAAATGTTTTAGATCTTCTGAAAAATGCAGAGGTACTTCAACTCCAATTACCTTCAGCAAGACTTAAGCACTTGTAATACTCAGGAGAACTATGCTGGTCCTTGGAGGGCTTCGTATTTGCATTTTCAATTCTATTAACCTTGCTGATACCTGTTGATCACACACATTTTACGTGCTGCATATGTCCGTCTGCCCTGATGTCAGCATCTGTTCTTCCAACGGTACAAGTGTGCCTAATTACAAAATATTGAACTATCTCATACTATGAGGAGTATCTCATTGCCTCATATATTTTTGTCTTGTTTCTTAGAGGTATGTCTTCTTGCAGATTGGGTAATGCAAAAAGAAAATAGTTTCCTTTCAGTAGTTGGTAGCAGCTGACGTCTGAGGACAGAGAAGTAGCTGTTTCCACCTTGTGTTTGAAGCCTGGAGAAATACAGGGCTCCCTGCATCAGGAATCTTCATGATGCAACAGAGCTAAGTCTGGAAATGAGAACATATTAGGTACACTGTAGAGTGAAAAGGCTGCAATTCTCCATTTGCCAAGTCCTGTTTCTCTGCTAAGGGAAAAAATAATAAGCAATGTCCTAAGAGAAGACAAGGAGGAAGAATACCAATGTAAACATTATCTCATGCTGATTTTCAGTCTGATTCAAAAGTAAAAGTTCATATTAACAGGCAGTCTAAGAGGATCTCTGAATATAAGAGTAGATTTAAAGAGCTTCAAGTTTCCCAGCTTGAAGGCTGTTTAGCAAAATTGAAGATGGCACAAAGTTAGTGATTAATGGAAATATTAAATGCATGAAGGATAATGTATTCATATTCTGAATAGCATTACAGTACCAATCAGTTGTTTTGTTATAATGTGCTCCAATTATTCTGTGCTACTAATGCAAATACAATTTGATCAGTTGAATCAATAAGAGAATTTCATTATTACAGCTTCTTGTTCAGTTTTCAAGAGCCTGGAAACAATGAGGTCTTGATTATCCTCTTTGTAAATGTTGACAAATGTTACTCATATTACCTAATGCGCTACTGGAAGACATTGAGATTTTACAGGGAATGTGATGAGCCACTGTAGAACAGAACAGAACAGAACAGAACAGAACAGAATAGCTCACCGTAGGTATCTGAGTTATTAACATTACAGTGTTGGCTGATTTCCGGGAGTATCCTGTCACCTTTCTTTACTCACAGGCTGTGTCTGCAATGCCTTGGAATGGGCCTGTGCAGAAGAAGCATTGGTGCTGAGCAGTGGGGCACCCATGTTGCCCACATTTCAAGGCCGTTTCCCTCAGACTAGATCCAGTTGTCCCCAAGGTTGAACACCCGTCAGAGACATTGGTGAATTCAGGGGAAATATTTCCTGGTCCTGTTTCATCCAGAAGTACTCCTGTTTGTGCACACAAAATTCTTTCCATAAAGTGACCCAAGCACAGTGAAGGGGAACTGTTGACTCAGGTTTAAATAGCACTCCTGATTTGATCTAAAATGCCACTGCCAGTGCAACAGCATCACAATTCTCTGGTAGCTCAAGGAAAGTATTGTTATGATTTTGAGGGATTTCTTCCAAAGACAGCTACATTTAATATCCTTAATATTTTTCTCACTATTTTTCTCACTGTAATTGCTTGTGGCATCAGGCATTCCAATTTTTTTTCTATATTCATCTGATAGTACAAAACCTGCATTCTAATCAGTGAGCTCAGCTATGGTTAAAAGCTGGAAAAAAAAAAAAGAGGATGTGACAGCTCATTATAAGACTTCATAACCACTGTTTTTTAATGTTTCAGAGAGCACAATAGAACTGGTCAACATTCTTTGCTTACAAATACTTTTTGATGGAAAAATGAAAAGACACTGAGAGATGAATAAATGCCGTAGGAAACTGTTGACAATCAGCTGCCTGTCTGCAATCATGGCTGATGGCAAAAAACTTAAAAGAATACAGCTGCTTGAAATAAAAGCTAAAAAAAGTAACACATTTTTCTTTTGGCACAATGTCTGACAATAACCAAACAACTCCAGTCCAGAGCTTGTGCTTTAAAGCAAGGTGGCAGGAAAACCACAAAGAAGAAAGGAGAGAGCTAGAGATGATGACAGTGTTACAGATCATGCTCAAAAGAGCCTGGCTGTTATACTGTTTTCTCATCACCACAGCCACAAAAGCTTGCAGGAGCTGATCAACAGCTGCTGCCTCAGAGATATTATCTGAAGGGGAAAAAACACTCACAATTTTTCCTAGATATTATACTTTAACATCTTTTTAGAAGCCAACATATATCCTTTTTCTTAATTAAATTCTTGTTCCTCTTCTGCTCCCAGATTTCATATTAAAAACATAATTCATATTTTTCAGTAACTTTTATGCAGAGTCTCAGGTATATTTGGATAATTTATAAATAATTCTTGCATGATTAGCCCAATGAATGCACAGATCATTATCCAGAAAGAAGCAGCATATTAGACTTTGATTTTTAATGAAGCAATTTTCAGAAGCTTATCCAATTAGGAAGAAAAATCAAATATAATGTAGTAGATTTGACTTTCTGGTTCTGGGTTAGTTTTTCAACTCCACAGGATCTGAGTTAAATCTGTGTGTGAGAGCTGGTCTTTATATCTTGCTGTTTGTTTTTAATGAAACATATACAATCATGTTAATTTTCTATTCACATTTTATTATCCCCACTGTAGGACTGAACATGAGTGCAGAAATGCAAAGAACACTTTAAAACACATACCTGGAGAGTCTTCTCTTATTTCCTTGCTGGAAGAAGACATCACAGTACGGGCAGAAGAGCAGGAACACCACTAACAAGCCAACACAGCTCACTGTATACTGAGAACACACCACACAGCTCATTGCACAAGGCAGAAACTCTTGTGGTTTCTAACAACTCTGCGCTGAAGTGACACCACTAGCTGTCCTTGCTGCAACTGTGAGTCTGGTCACTCTTCACCATTTTGACTGTCTTTAGTACACACTGAAGATGGCTTCAAGCAGAATTTGTCATCCTGAGTCTCCTCTCAGCTGTGAGAGTCAGTCAGGCTGAGAAGAGTTCAGAAGTAGTGGGCTGGAAATGTAGAGCCCTACTTATGTCCTTAATTGGAAGATAGACAGCCTGACCCATTCTTTATGTATGAGATGGTTGTTGACTCCCCTGGAGGTGATTGTCCCCAGCCTCCCAGTTTGGCACTATGAGCTTTCCCTCAGCCCCACAGGGAGAAGGTGGGAGGTGGGATGGAGGGACAGGATGGATGAGTCCTTGTGAGTGAGTCACTTACCTACCTCCCCACCTCCAAGAGTGCAATTTCCTAGATGGGAAAGACACTAATTTAATCTGATAGCATAGAGCTGTTTTAATAATTGGTTCAGTGGTGGGATGGAGTGTGGTGTGGAGCCATTGTCTGTAGTTTGGTGGATTGAGTGGACGAAGGAGGCAACTGCCAGTTTGTGGGCAACTACCCATATATAAGCATGGCTGGCTCCATCACCTTGCTTGTCTGGATGTGCAGAAGGCCACCTCATCAGTCAGTCCCATGGGATAGCACCAGCCCAGACCAGTGCCTTCATACCCTGTCCAGGTGAGCTCAAGCAGCAGAAACAGAAGGACAGCATTGCCATGCCAGCCCTTAGGCTTCAGCAGGGGGCAGGGGCAGTCCTCAAACCTAGAAGGTATTCTGGACACATGGCACATTCCATAACACTGTGGATTCAAAGTTGGCAGTACACTTCTGAAATGACAAAAACCATGTCCCTCTGGCAGAAAAGCTCACCCTCACTGAGGTGGCCTCATGTGCAGGTGTAATCATTCCAGCCCCAGCATAGGCTGTGAAAGCTAATGGCCAAGAGGGCACTCCCTGGCACCAGGTTGCACATGCTTCCAAAGCTGTCCCTTCCTGCCCATGAGAGGGCAAGGGCTCGGAACTGTTCCCCTCACCTTACAAGGCACTTAGTGAAAAAGAAATCTTGGTGAAACATGAAGAGAGCTGTTGTCAATTATGTGCCACACAATGCTGAGCAGAGCCCTGAGCCAAGCATCATAACTTGAAGCATTGACAACATCCCAGCAAGAGGTGCTCAGCAGAGTGTTTCTGAGGAAACCAGTGTCTCCCGCTGAGATAAGGTTTCTGAAATATTTCAGAATGAATACAAGAAGCATATATCTCTATGTGTATTCATCAAAGATGCTGCAAGCACAACAGAACCTGAGCTGCCCCTTACATTTTATTACATTATTCAAAACAAGGGATGCATGCAAAGGTTCTCTGACAGTTAGACAGGAATAACTGCTAAAAACAACTAACTTTTAGAGAGAAAACAGATTCCCTGGAAGAGGGCATTGTTGACTATATAGTTAGGGAGGATTTTTACACCAATTGAATTCTCACAGGTACAATTTGCTTCCAAAGAGATGGGCAAATCTGCTGTCCTATCTCCTGTGAACTCCACCCTCACTTCCCTACTGCAATAGGAACCACTTCAACTGAAAATCACCCCCTCTATCTCCCAGGCATTAACTCCTGAAAAGTACCTGTGAACATAAGAGCGAGAGGCCACCAGAAACCTTGGTGCTCCCAGGCACAGCATCTTCCCCAGCTCCCCCTACTCCCACACTCTAAGTCAGGTTATGAAGTGCTGGAGATCCCATGAGTAATGCATTACAGGCTGACCACAGCCTGTTGCCTCAAAACATTTGGAAACAACTTCCCTGGCGGCTTGGCAGGGATATAAGGGGAACATAAAGGAAGTATAAGATTTTTTACCCTGGTAGTATTACTCCACGTACTGCTTGTGAGATGCAATAGCCTTATCAGACTTTGCAGCATCCTCCTCCATCTCATGGCTGCATCCCACCTATGGCTGGTGATCAAAGGGAAATAGGATTCCAGCTGATTGAAAAAGGCCAGGTAGACAGACAGCTGTGGTGATGGCTGATGGACAGTGTGTCTTCATTGTCTCTTTATTATTTAAATCTTGAAGCTTTTTTTTTTTTTTTTGCATTTGTAAATGTTCAGTTTAGAAAACATCTGTAGCTCAGGGTAATAGGAGTGGGGAAAACTGACTATAAAGACCATGGTTATTCCTAGCAGGATATTTCTCCATCGTTGATGCAGGTGAGAAATTGGAGCTGCTGTGACTCATCAATTTTCCTGTTCATGGTGTCAGGTATGAGTGTCACTCTATATTTGGAGATATCCTTAGCAGGGATGATAAAAAAAACATGAAGCACAAAAACAAGGCAACAAAGAAGAAAGTCCTAAACCACTGAAATGCAGGAGAGGAGCTGCTAACAAAAATAAAAATTAACACTGAGCTTTCTGGAAGGAATTGCCATAGAGCTGATTTAGTGGTAGCAGTGTGGAAACTGGGAATTCAAGCTGAGCTTTTTGAGAGACCATAGTACATTAGAAGTAGAAATCTTTTTAAAATGTAATGGGATTTTGGAGAATAATATGTGTAGGCTTCTTTTAAATCTCAGCCATCAGCACAAACTAGATTCATTTCAAGGGCAAGATCTGTAGCAGTTATAAGTCAGAGAAAGTCTATTAGAAATGAATAGCTCTAAACTAAGGCAGCTGTCCACTGGAGTATATAAGTACCACTGGATTTGCACTGCTTACTTGAATATTATTCCAATCTGTGCACCAATTTTAGAGGTGTATCCTTTATTTATTCCTTCAAATTCTTAATTAAAGTGATACAAAAATGAAGAAGCAAAATCTATGTGCCTGGGTGGTAAATACATCAAGAAAGGACATCTTGGTTTGTTCTGCATTTGTGAGGTACCTAGCACATGGGAGATGTACTAGCCTAAGATTAAGAATTTGAGAATTGTCACAATACATAAAATACATAAAATATAGATGAAGACTCTAAAAGCCTATTTGTACATTCAGCTTTGCCTAGAGTCCCATCTCCAAAGCTTTTACCAAGCCATTTTCTCAGAAATTTTGCAAGGCACAAGAAGTTGACAGACTTCAGGAGGTGCTGCAGGTAGTAACTATCAACTACACCATTAAAAATCACTAGTGAGACATCATTCCTTCCTGATTACACCAACAGCCTAAGGGCTTCAGCCTTTTGAAAACTGTTATCAGCAGCTGGAGAGAAAGCAAGTAGTATAAAATAAAGGAATAAAGAAAATGACAGATATGCACTCTACAAGTAGGATGTGTTTACATCTCTCTTCTGCCCTGATGAGACATCTGGCGTATGAAAATGCACCTGTACAGACAGTCCAAACCACAGAACAGCAAGTAGCCTCAAGAAGTCTGCAATGATGAGTTTCTCATTTTCTTGGACCCAGTAATTTGATAATGGGTGACTATGTTGATTTGCTTTGAGCACTGTACATCCCTGCAATGCCTATCACAGCTAGGGATACCAGATACATTCCCAGCATTCCAGGCATCTCTCCATAACAGAAGCTGGTTTTGATCTTCGCAGCCACATCCGTATCTTCACACAGCTGCTCCTTCACACACCTCTGGTATGATCTGTTTATACCCAGCACCAAATGTCAGGGTTACTTTTGGGGAATTCAGATGGAAAAATAAAACTCATTCAGGTCAGAATGTCATTATACATTGACTAACAATGCAATGCCATAGGTCCTAGAGTGCCATAGATCCAGTACTGAAGTTGAAGGGAGTCTGTTAGCTAAGCTAGAAAATGCATAGGTAAAAATTCTCTCTTTCAATTTTTTTTAGATAGTTTCTTTAAAACATATTGCTTAAAAACATTTATAAGGAGAATTACGAATATAATTTGGTTTTCTGCCTATTCCATATAGTCATTCTTTAAAAAGAAAATACTGTAGATTTGCAAAACACCTCTGCAGCCCAAGGGTAGCATAATTAGCTGACTGTATTGGATAATTCAATTTCATTTGGGATTTTTCATCCACTAGGATGAAAAATGAAAACCAAGAGAGTGCATGCTCTTGCATGCCCATCACTCCACTTGTGTTTTGTGAATTGGCAGTGTCAGATTTATGCAAGCAAAATAGAAGTTCTAGATTCTTAGGTTATGCATACAAATAACTCGAAGGCAGGTTTCCAGAGGATGGGGCCAGACTCTTTCCAGTGGTGCCCAGCGACAGCACAAGGGGTAACAGGCACAAAATGAAACACAGGAAGTTCCACCTGAAGATAAGGAAATCCTTATTTATTTCAAGGGCGACAAAGCTCTGGAAGAGGTTGTCCAGAGAGGCTATGGAGCGTCATCCTCTGGAGGTGTTCAAAACCCGCCTGAACATGATCCTCTGCAACCTATTCTGGGTGAACCTGCTTTGTCGGGGGGGGTGGACTAGATGATCACCAGAGGTTCCTTCCAACCCCAACCATTCTGTGATTCTGTGACTCTATTTCAGCCTCTTATGTGTTAATATGCTAGACTGTGGTACTAATTTAGCATATGAGAGAGGACTGATTTGAGGGATGATATGACAGTGGCAGTAGAATATTTCCATAGGAGTTGAGATTTATCAACTGATATATTGTAGTTGCTATGTCTTTAGTTCTTGACAGCACCTAAAGCTTCAGAAGGGCCCACTTTTATCACTTCTCTTACTTCATTTTATCCTAAAAATGGACAATTTCCTCATACCTGCAGTAAGATGTACTGTAGAAAGGAAACATGGAAGCACCTCTTGTACATACACAGCAGCACTGTCATGTATCCCCCCCAGGGGCCAGGAAGATGGTCCAAAGTAACCCTTTCAACTCAGGCACTTACATGTTATAATATCAGGCACATAGAATCATAGAAGTGTTTGGCTTGGAAAGGCCCTTAGAGATCATATGGTTCCAGCTCCTCTGCCACAGGCAAGGACACTTTCCACTAGACTAGGATGCTCAAAGTCCCATCCAACCTGACCTTGAACACTTCTATGATGGGGCATCCACAACTTTTCTGTAAACTTGTTCCAGTGCCTCATACCCCTCACAGTGAAAAATTTTCTTCCTAATACCTAACCTAAATCTAACCTCTTTCAGTTTGAAACCATTTCCCCTTGTCCTATCACTAGATGCTCTTGTCAAAAGTCCTTCTCCAGCTCTCTTGTAGAAAGCCTTTAGGGACTGGAAGGCTGCTAGGAGGTCTCCCCAGAGACTTCTCCAGGCTAAACAAACCCGATTCTCTCAGCCTGTCTTTACAGGAGAGGTGCTCCAGCCCTCTTATCATCTTCATGGCCTCCTCTGGACATGCTTTAACATGTCCATGTCTTTCCTGTGCTGGGGACCCCAGGGCTGAATGTAGCACTTTGGCTGGGATCTCATGAGAGCAGAGAAGAGGGGCAGAATCACATCCCTTGACCTGCTGGCCCCACTTTTTTTGATGCAGCTCAGGATGGGATTGGCCTTCTGGGCTGTGAGCGCTCATTACCAGGTCATGCTGAGCTCTTCATACACCAACATCCCCAAGTCCTTCTCCTCAGGGCTGCTCTCAATCAATTTTCCACACAGTCTGAATTTGTGTTTGGGATTGCCTTGTCCCACGTGCAGGGCCTTGCACTTGGCCTTGTTAAAGACCACCAAATTTGTCAGGCACAGTCTGCCCTTAAAAGAAGCCATGTTGGCTGTCACCAATCACCTCATTTCCCATGTGCCTCAGTATACATAATATAGGTAACTATAGTATAGCTATACCTCTTCTTCCTGCTGCCTTTCTCCCTCTCTTGTTGCTCCACATGTTCTGGTTATAATGGAGATAAAACAGAATGCTTAGAGAAACATAAATGAACTAGGACATGCAGTCAGTTGGAATTGTTTTTTCGTGTTCTTTTATGAATAGCTGCTGAGCGGTCAGGGGAAAGTGAATATAAGCCCTTGATACAGTTCACTGTACACTTACACTCTCAATGCAGTTATGTGACTGAGGCTTTTTACACCTCCTGTACTTTTTCAAGTGATGGACTGGCAAGAAAAGGCAGTGCCATATATTAGAGTGGCCACGAAAAGGGTACGTACGTGATGTATTGCAGTGCTGTAGAGCAGCTAATGTTCTGCTGCTCCTTGTACTACACAGCAGCTTTGCAATGACTAGCGTAGATCACAGGAGAGTGCAAGATGGCTCTCTTCTTCCAGTTATATAATTAGATCCATTGCTCATCTGTCATACCAAAGTGCTGTAGCAACAGACACTCGTCCATCTGTGACACTGCTCTGCCTGCTTCTCCATCAGGAATGCTGACAGGTCTGCATGTTGCCATGTGCCCTGGTAGCAGGAGCTCAGAACTCTGGCTTAGGGCTACGTCACTTTGGCTTCTACCCACTCATCATCAGAGATGCTGTCCCTGATTCTGACAGCAACAAGGGGCAGAGACAGAAAGTATAAACCTGTACAGAAGCATCTTCTCTGCATATCTCCTTCTTTTTTCTACATCTTTTGTGTCTTGCCATCTTTTTAATGTGCTTTTCTTACACTGGATGCTCCCTGGGGGCATGAATCTGTCATTATTATTTAGCTTTCCTTGTGCAATTGAGAGCTATAATAAATCCTAAAGAAGGTCACTGTAATCAGCATACTGCAGTACAAGCATCACAGAGAAATGGGGTCTGTCCCAAAAGGGAGGAAACATCTTGAGCCTCAGAGACAAGAACTCAGCCTTGATTATGTGGCAAAATCTTCATTTATCTCTAGTAGCAATCCTGTCAACTCCCAGGTCCAATGCATTGCATTATCAGAACGTTATGTTTCACTTTTTCATAGCAATCCTCTCCCAGGACACAGGGCACTGTGTCCTATAGCAGGGATGTTTTATCTGAACTTATAATATCTAGCTTCCAAAAATGAAAGTAAGGTGTTTTTCAATTATTGCAAATATTCCTGCCCAAGTGGGACAAAATGTAGAACTGTAGCAAATGTTCAAAGGCAGATAATCTTAAGAAACAAAAATTAGATCCCCACATATCAGTTAAAATACTTCATTTCTGTCCCAGGCTGTCTGTTTATGGGTTTTATTTATACCTTATGGCTGTATCAAAGCCTTTGTGACATTAGTGAAGGCACAGCAAGGCTCCAGGTTTTGGTCATGACCTGCTTCCCGAAACTGTATGGTTAAAAATGTACCTGATGGTGGTGGAGAGGCTGAGGAAGGCAGTTTCCCTTCTCTGCACACAGAGCTGGCGAGTGGTGCCTCGCTTTGCTTGGTGTCAGCTGGAGCTGGTTGAGAAGAGCACCAGGGGGTGTTTCCCATAAAGTCCCATTGTGAAAGGGCCTTAAGATTTGTAGCTGCTTCCAGCCTTTCCAGCAGGCAGAGCAGTTGCAGCTGCGAGTGGCAGCAATCACTGCTTGCAAAGGGGGAGGTGGGGACATGTGACACCTCCATATCCTCCAGCTCCATCACTTCCCTTAGATGACCTGAACTATCCTCAGTTCTCACTTCAGAAGCAGCAGTCTTTGCTACTCTTGATAATATTTCAGACATCTCTATGCACAAAAAAACGAGCATCAAGCATTTTTCAGCTGCACTTTCTGGTGGTGCTCTAAAATCATTTGAGCAAGGTGTCTCCAGCAAAAGCAGGCAGGGAGATCCCATGGCTCTCAGGCCTTTTTGCAGGCAGATGAATGATGGATGTACTGCTGAACTTCTGTGGGTTACGTTCAGCCACATCAGCTAGAAAGTTGAACCACATTTGATTTAGATGAGGTTCTCCTGTCTGATATGTGTCATAGAAATCATGTCTTCAGCTGATGCTGTCACCAGAGACAAAACAAATAGTATCAAATGTCTCCAGAAATGGTGGTTCTTAAGGAAAAAACTGCATGTTTTCACCCCATATGATATGTTCAAAGACCTCATCTTCTCTTACTAAAACCTCATTTTCACATGCTGGACTTGTGATTGAAAAGGTTGTTAATGTTCTCAGCCCTGGCTCCACCTCTTCTCTTGACAAGGTGTGCAGTGCTCTCCCTAGGGCAGAAAAACCGATAGAGAAGGGGCAAGAGACAGATTTTGTAATAACTTTCCATGGTTATGAGCCTTCAGCTGGATCTCCCCAGTGATCTCCTGGCACCACCTCTCTTAGATCTCCTAGATCTCAGCTCTCTTTAGAGGTTTCTCTTCTTGTGTTTTTGTTCTCCAGGGTCTCAGGAGATCATTTTTTCCAACACCCCAACTGTACAAGGCCAGCTTTGAAACTAGATGCACCTTAAAAGCTCAATCAGAGCATATACAGCCATGTTGTGAGTATCTTCAACAGTGAAGACTTTGCAACTTCTCTGGGCAGTCTGGTCCACTGTTTGATCAGCCTGCTTGAGAATTTTTACACTTAATATCCAGTATTATTGGTGTTACACTACCATAAATCAACATGTAGATCAGGCTTTTTGTTGGCAATCTCCTTTCACATGTACAGGTTCAATGTAGGGATGAAAGGTTGCCTTTACACAGGAGTCTCATGTGCTTCACCTCTCTTCTTATTCCCTTTTATCTATTTGGGTGTATTTTTACTGATCAGTTAATTTGCCATCACTGCTGGCCATATCTAGTAAGAGTAGGCTGATGTTATCCAGTGATGGGGATGGGATAGGCTGCTAAGAAAATCCCAGAATAACTCAGACTAGGAGGGACCTCATGGTCTCTGATCCAATCTCCTGCTCACAGCAGCTGGAAAATTGATGAGCAAGCCTTCTGTCACTTTCTCCAGGGCATTGGTAAAGGACTAGTCTCAGGACAGACCCGTGTAGTGCTCCTGAGCTCAGCCTGAGACAAAGGTCCTGCTGTGTTGCTCCAGTTGGTATTGGGGACCATGTGTTGTGGTGTGTGACCACTGCTACTGAACACACGTATTCTGTTCTCAGCAGAGCTCCCAACCTCTTTCCATGCACTGTCTGCAATGTCTGATTTGTTGCTGTTTCAATTCAGTATGCACTGGGCCTCCAGCTGTCTTTGAACTTTTAAAACTTGTCAAATGTTTTGCTGGTACTCCCTCATGAGGTGTCATCTGGAGACAAGAGCATCTTAAGATGAGGAATAGCTGAAGTTTTCTGATAAAAAAGTCTACCTGGCCACCCTTACCCAACAGAAGCAGCCAGGACATACCACATCCACTCACAGAGTTCCCACAAGTCTTCAAAGAGCCCATAAGATTGGGAGGATCTAGAAGCAAAGCCCAGAAGTGGCTGTAAAAATTCTTGCCACTGTTTGCTGTGCTTTGGGGAGTGCAGAGACGGTGTTGCTAGTTGTGATTCCAATGTTTGTGAGTGTAGCTGTCATTAACAGAAGTTCATTACCTTATTTTATGGAGTGTCTATTTGCAACAAGATGGCAACCTTTGGTATGACAGAGGAGAGGACTTAGGAGATCATTTCAAAGGTTGGGGGCATCCCCACCTCAAAGGCTTGCAACAAGCCACTGCTCAGTACTAGAATTTCAACAAACTTTGCCAAAACCACACACCTGTAAGGTTTTGGCAAAGTTTGTTCTTTTGTCTTAGAAAATAATTAGAGTACTCCTGTTTTCCATGGCCCACATCTTCCCCCTGCTGCCTGGCAGGGATCCCCGGGACACAGGGCAAGATTGCAGGGCCTCATACCTGCCCACATATCATCTTCCCTGTGAATGAGGCAGCCTCATCTGTCTGGTGTCCTCTGCTTCACAGCATCTAAGGGCTTTGTTGTTTGGAGAGAGGATCACAAGAAGTCAGGAAAGTTTAGGGACATGATGGTATTGAGACCAGGATTTGAGGGAAGAGAGGTGAACATGACTGGTTTATGGAGGGAAAGGCTGGGATGTGACTCTACCATCCTTTCCGCAACCAGGCACAGGCAGACATGTTGTCCGCTGATAACCACGACCACTCTTCTGCACTGCTCATCCCTATCACCACCCCAAAATGGTAGCAATGGGCAAATTGGAAAGCCCTTACCCATGGATGGAGAATAAAAATATTTACTTGGAATATACTTTTTTTATAGTTTTCAGCATGTGCTATGAAAGTGATGTGAATAAGGCTAATCTTTAGTGATAATTCTGAGCTGTCTATACAAGAAAATATATAATTTTCAGTCAAATATGGAAAATAAAGTCAACATTTTATCTGCAGCCTCTGCAATTTTAGCTGAGGCAAGATAACATGCTATAATTCTCAATCATTGATTGAAAACTTGTTCACCACAAAGTATCATCACTATGCTCAATTTTTCCACATTCACATTCGTGCTGACACAGTTCCCATGAAATGTTAATCTTGTCTACTCACTAGCACAGAGCAGTTAGGAAGCCTGTGGGGTGTTTTGAGGGTATATATTCAGTACACCAATATAGCTGCACCAGTGGAAAGCCCCAGCAAATGTACTTCTTGACGGGTGTAATTCAGCGGGCTCTTGTTAGAGGTTGTAATTAACCACCACCCAGTGCAAAGCAAAAAAGTCTTGTGAGGCTGCCGCTGGAGATAAGACATTTGGGAAAAAAGGCAAGAAGTGACATGGTGTGTAACCAAAATATTACTTGAAAAGACTGTTCTATAGCTCATATAATAGCTTCCTAGACAGAGTCCTGTCAACAGACAATGTCACCTATGTGCCAAAATCAATTAGAACCTTATGAAAATTTAATCAAAGTTTATCATAAATAATTCCACCCTAGATAAAGCTACATTTCAAAAAATTTTTATTGCTGCTCATTTAAATTAAGTGGTTACTACACAGAGCAGAAACTTTGTTGTCATAAATCAATCTAAGCACTGTCCAGGGATCAGTTTGGGGTAAGGTCTTTGCTTGTTAGGATTCCTGTCCCTGAAATAAGATGAAGTTTAGCACTGTAACAAAACTTTTCCAGTCTAATGCATGTACTACCCTCAGAGCATGGACTAGGCCTCAGGTCTTTTCCTGTACAAGCAAGTACCATATCCTCAGCTAAAACATTAGATATTAGATTAGCAAGTCCCTTATTCTTCTATGAAGCACAAAATAAGTCTAGCTGAAGGACTGTAGGATCACCTCCCACTGGCTAGCCAGGTCTGCAGGGACTTGGGTGCTCCCCATGCCATAGATGGGGAAGGTTGCAGAGTCTTTCACATAAGACTTTTTTTTATGCATCAGTAATTGCTCTTTTCACAGACCAGTGTGAAAACCTAAATGTATCCGGGTATGTTTTCTGCGTGAATACAGCAAACCTTACAAGGGACTTAGGTTTCCAGAGGGTACAGTCCGTACAAGTTCCTTGGGCTTTTTTGAAACCAAGAAGATGGGTTATCTACATATGAACAAGACAGTCATTGCAATGATCATATCTGTCCATTCCTATGCTGGCTATGCCTAAATCTATATTTACCCGGAGCATTTCAAAGACCTGACATGCATGCAGATGGCTTTTGTGTTGTGTGTCTGAGCCCAGACTCCAGCATTTGCTGTGCCCAAAAGAGTATCGGTTTTAACACTCAGATTAGGATTGGAGATTCTGGAAAGTAATTCTAGAAAGCACTCAGTGATGTCAGAATACATACACTGAACAGCATTTTTTGATAGAAAGAGTGAATAACATTCTTGGCAGAGTAAAGAGGGAAGTAATGATTAAGGTTGGAAAGATGGCTTTTACCTTTATATAGAAATTTTCTACAATAGGTCTAGAATAAGGTAAATTTATGGCATACTTATATTACAAGAATCATGAAATGTTGCTGAGAGTGTCAAAACACCCTAAAAAACTATGGAGATTGAAAGAAATATAATTCCATGGGAGATGTAAAGAGCACCATCACTTTACCTCAGAAAAGAAGTGTTTAAGGTGACCTCAAGAGGAATATTAACTGGGAATAGAAGTGCTCTTTAACTCATAATTATGGACAATAGTATAACAAGAAATAATAATTCAAAGCAAGGCTAGACAAATTTACATGAGAAATAAGGTGAAAATATATTTTAGGGAGACTATAAACTATGAAGCAAACTACAGAAGAAAATGGTTTATTCTGCATCTCCTGGTGTTTCCAAATGCCTTTCTGAAGTTTGCTTAAGTCAAACACAAATTATGAGACTCATCATAGAGATAACTGTGGGAAATTAAGTGATTGGTGTTCTGGTTATTTCTAGTATCAAGGCTCTGGATTTTATCTTTTTTGTTAATTACGGATGCTGTAGTTTTACTTTTTAAGTGAAAAGTTTATCAGTATTCTTGCAAGGCATTCACTGGGTCTGTAAACACAATCAATCAATTGGGTATTGATATGGCAGGTAGTGGTTTGATTAGAAATGCAAAATATCCAAACATCCGTGTGATTAATGAAGCAGCTGAGACACAAGTGATCCCACATTAGTGGGGCAGGTGTTGGGTCTAAGAGAGCAAGTGGGGTGTTGTTTCAGAAAGAGTAAAGTCAATGGCATTGCAGGAGCTCCTCCCAGTGTGAACAGCTGCAGGAACATACTCCCACTGGTAAAGGTCAGATTGATTCAGTGCCTGTCATAATTTCCTGCAAATAAAACACCTACTTACAAAAAATAAATAAATAAATTCTAAAATTAATGCAGTATGAATGAATGAGTACTCCAACAAACATCAATGCCTCAGTTGTATAGGCAGCTAAACAATTATATTTGTGTTAAGAAGAATAACTAAAAATCTGAGAAATCTTCACTTTTCACACTGATCTCCCCCATTCCAGCCTCATCTTGTGATTCGGACTTTTCACCCTTGACAGGGACAGGTAGAACAGCCCCACAGCAGCTGTTCGGTACTAAATGTCTAATATTTAGATGTTCCAGATGCCCAAGTTGGGGTGGCATCCTGTCCTTGCCTATATCAAAGCAAACCCTGGACACGTGACCACCAGAGTACGCATTTGAGTTTCTCCAAAACCTATTTTTGTGCAACTCAAGCCATCCTACAATAGGCACAGTATGCCAGCAAAATCATACAAATCTTTCACCCGGAGACCATAAGAAACAAAAATCAGGGGATGGGACAAGCCACCTTCTGTCAAGCCACCCCTGGGTGCCACAGGTCAAGGAGCAGGAAATGAAGATCCATGTTAATCTTAAATGGAGTTGACAACCTGTCCTCCGTGAGAGCTTTTGATCCATTGCTCTTGGTAAACTAAATTGTATCATCAAAGGCAGCTATAATCCTGCATGCAGGGGGTTATGCTACTCCATTCAAAAGCAAATTCAGATGAGCTTTCCTGGGAACTTAATTAGACAAACACTTATTTCTATATGTGGGAACAGAACTAGCCTATTTCAGATCATCTTATATGCACTGACTGGGTGATATCCAGTAGTCCTTAATTACTTTCAGACATTGTCTTGCTGTTATTTATGGCATGTTGATATGAGGATGCCACTCTACCTATTGCCACATTTGCAACATAAAATATCAATCAGAGGAATTAATATACAGGAAGTCCAGGCAATGGACTCCCATTGGCATACAGCACATGTTTGTCCTTCTGCCAATGAAACCTTTGCACAGGGATTTGACTTCCCCTGAGCTGATGATGAATGGTTCTATGAATTTGGTTTGGTCTTATTGTTTCTCAGTGTTGCTAAAGGTGAAGACAAGCAAAGGAAGGAAATTAAAACCTTTCTCCTTAAGGGATTTGGTTAACCACATCCATCTGGTATATTTTTATTGTCAGGGAGAATAACAAGAAAAACAGATGAACTGCACTGGAAGATATTAGCAAATTCTTCACTCCCATTCTCCCAAGAGAAAGCCCTTTCTGCACATCCATCTTATGTTTATATTTCACCTCCCCTTTTCCCCTTCTTTTCTGAATTTCTCGAGATGACACAACATAATTGTTCCTCCTCTGTTCCCCAAAGTTCTTAATGTTTGATGAATAATTGTCATTTCTCGTCTTCAAACTGGCGTGAGAATCCCCCTCCTTGCCATGAATCCTCTCTAACAACAATCCACCCAACTTATACTTTCAGTCCCTTCTGGCATGCCACGGGCAGTTATTATCCTCCTATCTAAAAGGAACATCGCTCAGTCTCTTTTAATTGTTTTGAAAAAGGTCGGGCTGCCTACCAGCACCAACTCCTTCAGCAACATCTGAGCATCCAGGGGCTTCTCTGCATAATGAACCTGGGACTCTGGAGAATGGCCATCTGACATGCTTGTTGTTTTCTTGAGCTTTGAAGGTGAAGTCAGCACTTAGGTTGTCTCAGTGGGCTGAAAGTCTTCAAAAAAGGTGATGCTTGTTCTGATAAAATCACTCTGTTTAGGGAGGAGAATTTATCATCAGTCTTGATGAGTTTCCTCCAAAAGTTATGCTTCCTGATTGTACCAGTTTCCTGGAACTGGAACTATGCCATGGAAAATCTAGAAGGCACTGAAGAAATGTCCTTTTTTGTATTATACATGCATTCCCATGATGTTCCATCCTGTGCCAGAACAGGCACATACTCAACACGATTTTGTTCTCAGCTATTCCAGCTCCCGAGTCCCTCTCCAACAGCACAGTTCTACAGCTATGTTTTGGGAGTGTGGTTTGAGTGGCTAGAGCAGCCAAATCCAGGAATATACTTCATATTCCTGCATCTCTCTGCTGTGGTCCTACCTCTCCCTCTCTATCTGCTGTTACGCAGGGGAAGTCAGTGCCCCTCAGTATTTGCAGAATGCTACAGCATCCCAAAGCACTTCAGGGTCACTGTGAAGGGGGGAAGCCTGAAGCCTCAGAGATATGATACTAGGAAAAAGCCTTTTTTTGTCCTTCTTTTTTTCTTTAAGTTACAAACAGATGAAAGGGACTCTGTGATTGAAAGTAGGTGCAAACTGTGGTTTGTGGATTTATTTCCAATGGTGAAGTATCAGTGGGATGCTAAAGCTCCTGCAAACACTGCTGCAGCACTATTGCATCAATAATTGCTCTTCTAATTTGCATGAGGCCTGTAAAACTTGTTTTCTATTAAAATCACCATGTGGTATGCAAATATGTTTCTGTGCTTGTATTATCACAGGTTTAATCCTTGGGCCTCTTTGTAGAAGAACATTGAAGGTGTGGGCAGCTGATCTGCTAGTGGAGTACAAGAAAGCTCTGATTAAGCAAGTAAAATAAATGCATTGTGTCTGCAAACGAGTTGTGTTGGCACATTTTCTCTATAGAGCCCTCTGGTCTACCTCTGGGCTTTGTTTGACTGTTCAGCAGTGGAGCCAAAAGGGAGTGTCATACTTGACTCAGAGCTCTGGTCTCTTTTGCTCTGCAAACTTGAGGCCCTGAAGCTCCCAAAGTTGGCCGACCCAATGCAGGTTGCAACTTCATCACTGTCTGCTCTGCTACCTTGCCACTCTGCACCTGTTCTCAAGCCATGGCTGGAGATGGAAGGCAATTAGGTCAAGTCAGCCTTCTAAAGAGGATTTCACAGAATAATTTGCCTTTTTCTCCCAGGGTGGCATGTTGTGCATCATTGCAGTTGCCAAGGTTCCTGGGGAGCTGAGCTGCAGTGGAGCCTTGCATCAGCCAGGTAACAGCCCAAAGGCTGAGACAGCTTAATCCAGCACTTGCTGAAGGAGGAGGAGGCAAAAATTACAGATCTAGTGAGATACCACTATGAATCAAGTATTTCCTTCAGCTTCTTGGAGATATGGATTTATTTTTTTTTAGCTACCGTTCAAAAATTCCCTAAAATGGATTTAACGCACTTCAAAAGTCTGAAGTCAGTGGAATAGAGATCACTGAAGCTTTCTCAGGCTCTATCAGTATTAGCAGTATGAGGACTCTGAGGGGATTTGTCTTGTAACATTTCCAGATAAATCTGGAAATTCACGCATGGTATTAATCGTCCAGAATAAGTATAGGTTGGGATGGGTATGAGTTTTATAAGAGATAGTCATTGCTAGATTTTAGGAAGAAAACTGTTTTACCTACTGTATCAAATTAATAATGTCAAGTTTAGGCTTCTTCCTATATCTGCATTTTGCAGATTATGCGTGATTTGTTACAAAGGTCTAGATCTCCAACTGTGCAGTCTTCATTGACTTTATTAGGAGGACTTAATGAGGAAGGTTACTTGTGCAAGGAGCTGAGGGATCTAACAGATAGGGGTGGATGAAGTGGTGGCAAATGACCCTCAGCAGAAAGGACCAGGAAGCAAATCAGTAGCCTAGATGCTGGAATCCATGAAATATCACAGAATATGCCAAGTTTCAATGCAAGGATCATCAAGTCTATCTCCTGGCCCTGCATAGTACCATGCCCAAGAGTCACACCCTGTGCCCAAGGGTATCATCCAGGGCGCTGCTGACTCATATTCAACTTGCCATTGACCAGGACCCCCAGGTCCCTTTCCATGGCACAACTTTTCAGCATCTCACTCCCCAGTCTGTACAAACATCCAGGGTTGCCCCATCCCAAGTGCAGAATCTGGCACTTCCCCTTGTTGAACTTCATATGGTTGGTGATTGCCCAGTCCTCTTATCTGTCGAGGTCTCTCTGCAGGGCTTCCCTGCCTTTGAGGGAGTCAACAGCTCCTCCCACTTTTGTGTCATCTGCAAACTTGCTCAATATCCCTTCCAGTTCTGAGTCCAAGTCATTTATGAAGATGTTGAAGAGCACAGGGCCTAAGATGGATCCCTGTGGAACCCCACTAGTGACAGCTCACCAATCTAATGTCACCACATTCACTATTACCCTCTCTACTCGACCCATGAGCCAATTGCTCACCCACCACATGATGTGCTTATCCAGCTCTGTGCTGGACATTTTGTCCAGAAGTATCCTGTGAGAGACAGTATCAAAAGCTTTACTGAAATCCAAAAAGATTACATCAACTGGCTTCCCATGATCAACTAGATGGGTTACCTTGTCATGAAAGGAAATCAGATTTGATAAGCAGGACTTTCCACTCATGAAGCTGTGCTGGCTGTGACCAATTACTGTGTTGTCTTTTAGGTGTTTTTCAGTACTTCCCAGAATAACCTTCTCCATAACTTTACCAGGCACTGCAGTGAGACTGACAGGCCTGTAGTTTCTGGGGTCCTCCTTCTTGCCCTTCTTTAAAATCAAAAATCACCAGTAACATAATTTCCTAGAATCAAAGGACAATGTTTACCAGCTTCCAGTCAGCTGGGACTTCTACAGATTCCCAAGACCACTCAAAAGTCATTGAGACAGGTTTACAGTGACATCAGCCTGCTCTTTGAGGATTCGGTGATGAATCCCATCAGACCCCATAGATTTTTAGGGATCCAGCTGGAGCAGCAGATACTGCACAATTTCAGGGTCAAATTGGAGCTGATCATTCTCACAGTCATGGTCCTCCAGCTCAGGGCACTGAGACCCCCTTCTGTGCTGAAGACAGAGGCAAAAAAGGTGTTAAACATCTCTGCTTTGTCTCTGTCCTTGTTTGTGAAATGACTGTGATGGGGCAGTGGTATTTCTATACTGCCTATTGTCATTAATATATTTGAAAAAACTCTTTTTACTGTCTCCCACATTTCTAGTAGCTTCAACTCCAGCTGAGCTTTGGCTGCATGAATTTTCTCCCTACAGAGGCAAGCAGCATCTCTGAATTCTTCCCATGTCACTTGGCCTTGCTTCCACTGGGCATACACCTTCCTTTTTTGCCTTATTTCCAAGAAAAAGATCCCTGCTCAACCAAGGTGGCCTTCTTCCTCACCTGCTTGACTTCTGACATTGGGGAATTGCCTGCTCCTGTGTCCTTAGGAGGTGGTGTTTAAAGTGACCAGCACTGATGGACCCAGCTCCTGCAAAAACAACATCCCAGGGGACCTTACTAACTAATTCCTAGAGCAGCCTGAAGTCTGCTCTCCTCATGTCCAGAGTTGAGGTTTTAATATGAGAGGAAGTGGAGCCACGTGCAATGGTAAGGATCTGGGGCTGGAAAATAAGTCAGTCACTGGAGTTAGCAAAGGGAAGAAGCATGTCTGCAAGTCAAAGAAGAAAAAAGAAGAATAAGTTTCTTTCAACTAAACTCATATTTTGAGAGGTGTGATGATGAGGCAGACAGGCAGTGGAAAAACCTCAATGCCAATTAGGTTGAAAGTCAATTGGAAAACAGTTGTGGATCAGACTTTAAAAACTGTTAATTTTTGTAGTTTTGGTAGAAAAACTAGACAGGAGGTGGACAGTAATTAATGGAAATTGCAAGGAAAAGCCCAGGAAATCAAATGTTAACAGCCTTCACAATGAAACAAAATGAGTAAATCATAATTATCATTATTAAAATGAGTGTCGGGGGAATTAATAATCATTAGTTAATTGTCAACAGTGCCATCCTAACTTTCTCTTAGTGCATTTGCATGTTTTCTGCCTCTTACTTGGTCTCATTAGTTTGAAGAGATGCTGTCAAGTTAAAATCCAACCCTTAAAAAAAATTAGAAGCCGTTGCTCTTTCCCTTCTCCCAATTATGACTGTGCAGTTATGTACTGCTATTTACAAAATGTTTTTTCCTCCTCATGTACAAAAGTTGCAAAAGGAAAACGAACTACTGTGAAACACTGACAGTCATTAAAAACTATGACACCAAATATTTGAAGTAAAAAAAACTGGACAATCTATTTATTTCTGGTCTCCACCAGGACTCAGAATTAGAGACCCCAAATGAATACAGTACCTGATCAGAGCTGTTCTTTCAGATAAATGTCATGCAGAGTTGCAGACAAGAATCAGAGCTTCAGCTGTGTCTCTCTCATGTTTCTTAAGAGAGCTGCACTTTACAGGAAAAATTATCTGAGTTTCTTGGTGGGGGATAGACCCTGGATAAATGCAGAGATTGCTCTATCGGTACCTTGTATTGAATTTAAAGTGAAAAATTGAACCTTCCGTAAGTATATGTTATGATTCTAGGAAATCATGTTACTGGTGATCTTTGAACGACTGTTATTATAGGGATGGACCCCTTACATACAAGTCATACATAATTTGAATGATGGCCTACAATACAACATCTGTTATTGGTGTCTGTCATCCTTTACATCTGGTCACAGTTTTCATTACTTTTATTTCTATAATATCTTTTTATGTTTGTACTTTACTACCTTGTGAAGACAGAATAAACGTTTTTGAAGATTTGTTCAATTTTCTAAGACCATTCTGTAGTGAGAAATAGTTGTGGCTAAACCCATGTTCCAAGTTGTCCAAGGTAAAAAAACCACAAACAAATTCCAGCTGTATACTGCATTAAATGTTTATAAATTCCATCAAAAGTATTATAAAGCTTGAAGCTAGAGGTTGTATCCTTTTATTAAATGAGCTACTGGGCTTGGAAAAGCTATATTGATCTTTCTAATAAAAAATATTTATTTTAACCACATAGCAGTTTTAATTATGCAGCTGTGAGAAGTTGCCAGTGTCAGCAGGTCTGAAATGAGCACTGACATGGGGATAGCACGATCTGTCTGTACATTTCTCTCTGTCCCATTGCTGGTTAGGAAAAGCACCCAACTGCTCCCATCCTAGCCCCCTGGCTCTGGACACAACATCAACCTCAAAACACGATCAGGACAGCAGCTTTGGGCAGCTTTCCTGTTACAGCTGACATCAGCAAACACGGGGCTGCCTGGCATGTCCCTCAGACAGCACCCATCATGGGATTTGCACATCTCATCATCTCTTTCCTGGTTCTTGGCCTTATTTTTGCCACTTCTACCTCTCTTCCTAGACCCCAACCTCCTGCCAGTTTACACAACCTGTTTCTGAAGGAATAGGTCCTGCAAACCATGGAGGCAATAGATTACTGTAGATGCCTGCAATCTGTAAAGCATCTGAGAGAGGAAACATACAAATATGTTCTTAAAAACCACTTCCTCCACTGAGGATGAAGATCTATAATAATAAAAAGCACCACCAACAATTCCCAGGATCACAGAGATGTACTAAAGAGATGTGAGCTCTGAGATCAGGTATGGTAGAAGTCAGCTACACTTTAAATAAAGTGTACCTATAAGAGTGAAAGAGGCTATTTATGTACAAACACACTATGTTTATGTTCTGCCTTCTGCACAGGAGTGCCCTGAAATTTGGTATGTGCCAAATCTGTGGCTCTGTGAAAATTTTCTTTGCCGTTGAATTTTATAGTCCTGAGACCCTCTTGTAAGGTCCCCAGGCTGCCTCATCAGCCCAGACTGGTCCCATGGTGCAACCAAAAAGGGACTGGAATACCTAGAAAGAATTAGGCAAAGCATTACATACAGGATCCAACCAACCAGCACTACATCTGCCCCAGAGAGAGCATAGGGATTTCCCCTGGCTGTACCAGTTGGACACCCTAACCCCAGTCTGAAACAGCTTGGAAGACCTGCAGCCCCATACTGAGCCCAGCCCTTGGGCCACTCTGAGGTTAGAAGCTGTTGTTTGTAGAGGAGCAGAGTTCCCGTCTCACCCCTGATTCCCAGATCAATTTGAAGCCTCTGGGCCTCTAATTCACTGGAGTCTTACAAATAATACCCTGAGTCTCAAGGGCTTTTGCATTTCTGAAGCCCTTGTATTCAGGAAGGACGCTCTTCTTTTCCTCTGCGACTGGGAGTGTGGCTGGCTGTCCTCTAGGTCATGACAAACTGTCACTTCCACTTAGATGCCATAGAAGATGGGCTGCTGGCTAGCAGGCGCCTGGCTGCAGAGCTGCCAGAAGGACTGCTCTAGGGTCTCTTAGGATTGTAAAGCAGCTGCCATGACCCACTGTGTTTTTGGAGTAATTAAACATTTACACAAGTTTGTTTTGTAAACTGAGAGCTTTGAAAGCGTCAGAGTTTGGTTCAGCTGTGAAAGCCGGTTTTTTATCAGAGCTGCTGTCAGAGGTGTCGTGTCAAACCCCCTCCCAGGGTGACAGCAGGCAGCACGGGAGCCTGCCATGCACCTGCCACAGACACAGTAAACCTGATGTCTGTCTGTCTGAGGAGCTACTATCCATTCTCAACATTTTATCCTGATTACTCTTTCATTCATTTCAATCACCGGTTCTGCACTTGCAGACTTCCTTGAAGTTCCTATGGAAGAAGAGTATTGCATGAGGAAGGTGTAAAGCCTTTCCGAAAAAATAGGGATCCTCTTAGTTTTGCCAGTGAGAGCATCTTCACTGTTTCCAAAATATTTTCCAGTTTTATCCAGATTTTTGGGTTCCGGTCACCATTAGAAAATGAAGAGCCAAAACCACATAGCAGTAGTATTTTCATCTACTCCTTCCACCCATCCAACAGTGGCAGTCCACAGGAGGTAGGATCTAGGTGAGAGCTTGTTCCCAAAAGCTTTCAAACATTGTGAAGCCTGGGATTTTTTTTGTCCATTGGCATCTTAAAAAACAGCTTCCTTGTCTAAGTCTGCATTGTGTTTGATTCACCAGCTTGCCAAAATGACTGTCTTTGCTTCCATCTCCAGCTGAACACTATGCACAGGAATTCAGAATTGCTGAATTTAATCTCAGCATATATCAGCTTTCAAAAACATGGACACTTGGGATACCTGTCTCTAATTAAAAAAAAAAAAAACTTAGTAGTTTCTCCAGCTTTCCCAAGGACATCTTGCTTCTGGGAGGACTCATCGTCCCTGTTCTTTACAGCATGTAATCAGGCTCTGTCTAGGGATTACAAAAAGTACAGTCTGTAACCTTCCTGCACTGTCAAACCACCATTGCAATGTGCTAGCTACAGGAAATGTGGGATGGGAAGGGACTTCCAGATTTATCAGGCTCCATCTCTTGACATCACATGCCACCACGCTGTATAATGCTCTTCTGAATTGCACCTTAAAAGTAACTTCAGTTTTTGTTCACGTTGCTCCCATTGAACAACTGCTTTCAGGAAAGAATTCTTCTGTGTGCAAAGTTCATTTTTTTTCTAAAATTATTCATGGCTGTATGCATTTGTTCTTTTGCTAGCACTGCCCTGAACCTTATTCCTGGTAGACATCTACCCCCTGATGTTACACATAAATCCAAACTGTTTCTCTTCTCAGTCGTTACTTTCCTGCTTAAACAAGCCAAATTCTTCCTGACATCTCTTGTATGAGCATCTCTACATTCCCCACTTCTCCTAGGTGTATAACCGGGAATTGTGCTAGGCTAAATTTATCTTTCTGGAACATGAAAACAAATATGCATATAGGAAACAAAGTGCATATGGCTTTTACAATGCCTAAACTATCTGTTATTTGCAATTATACTATACTGCCCCTCTGGACAATGTTTTAGTACTACAAAGTTGATCTTCTTCTATAGGAATAGCATCTGTTACACCAGTACAGTTGTGTATGTGATGAGGAGTCCAAAACAACCACCTGCCTAGTTTTACCTTTATTTCCTTGCTGTCAGAGTCTCCTTGCTGTGGAGAGACTCTGCATTAGATTCACGTGTCCAAGTTCTCTAACTCCTCTTCAGAGGTATTTAAAAGACATGTAGATGTGGCACTTGGGGACACGGTTTAGTGGTGGACTGGGCAGTGCTGGGTTAAGGGTTAGACTTGATGATCTTAAAGGTCTTTTCCAACCTAAGTGACTCTGATTCTAGTGAAAAGCCAAAGGGGTTCAAGCATCTGGGGAGTCTTACCTATCAGGCCCTCAGGAAAAAGTACATTTACCTGGAGAAGAGCTGTTGAAGATAGGCAGTATGATTTCTTCTGAGGAAGGAATTAACTCAGAACAAAGCCTGGAGACTGGTGTAAATAATGTGCTTAACTCTGGAGGAGCTGGCCACCTGCATTCTTCTTGTGGGGATGGGAAACAGAGCAGTCTGAGCAGAAAACCTTGAACTTGCTCTGTTCTGTGGTCTACCTTTATATTTTTATAAGAGAGTAGTATGTAACTCAGTTTTTTAGTGTGTACTTTTCTGGCCAACCTAAATCCAAGGAGGAAGTTTTATTTCTGATGTAGGAAAGGGGGCTAAATATTGCCACTGCAGGCAGCTACAAGATATTTTGGTTTTATACTTGCTGTATGCTCAGATGGTATGGAAAGGGAATAGTAATATTTTACATGTAACAAAGACTTCTTTTCCACCACTGCTGTCTACATCAAACTATTGCTGCCTCTACTCCCCTATTCTCTGTTCCCGGTGGCCTTATAATTTGCCATGTTCATTAAGAGTCCATTAAAATCAATGTACCACTAAAGCTTGCCTGGTAAGTCTGGCAGCAGCCAATAGATTAACTTCAAGGTCCAGCCAAACGCATTAGAAACAGTTTCTTGCTGACCACAGCCACACCGAGACTTGTGCCTGTAAATGAAGTACTGCAATCTCTCTAGCTGTCAGCTAGCCTGCTGTTATATGTGCTAAGGCTTCCCCTGCTGTGAAGTTAGCTAGATTTACAGTGATTGTTTATGCAGCACCATACTATATTTAGCTATTAATCACATGGTGACATTCTCTTTTCCATTTGGTTAACTGGAATAGAACACCTCACGTATAAAGCTCAACCTTTTCTTTTCCAACTTGAGTTGCCTGGTCTTGACACAATAAAATTAAATTTTAGAGTTTTAAACAACTTCCTCATACCAAGGTCTCTCTGATGGAAAAGGCAAATGCAAAAAATTTTCCAGCCGTTGGCTACATATACTTCAAATAACCCTGCATACACTTCCACTCATACCTCTGTTCACAAGATTAGTACTCCTGACATGACTAGAACTGCTCCCAGGGGTTAAGTTATGCACCTTCAGAAGCATTTCTAAATTCTCAGCCATAGATGATATTCACTATGTGTCGTTTTAACATTTTATTAATGACACTTCATTCTTCCTATGAACTAAGCTTCCTGCGTATAAGTAGAATCCTTACATCCTCACAAATGCAATTCAAGATGTCTAAAAGCAAAGCATCCTGTTCAAGTGAGTTGATTAGGGCTTCCAGTAGGCAGAGAAGAGAGTGATGCCTGTCTAAATGCCAAACGATTCTGGGTCTTGGAGCAAAACCTCCTTCAGGAAATGGCTATATGGCTTAGTCTAGGCAGCTAGCATATTGAGAATGAAAGCTAGCAGGAGGAATTCCCTCCTGTCTCACAAATGAATATTATTTCAGAAAATAACAGCCTGCTGCACAAGACAAAATAATAACACTGTAGAGAGGTTGGTTCATTTTTATAGGACAAACTAACTCTTCAGTAGATTTTTTTTTTTCATTTTACATAAGCCCTTCTTTGGTTTTCTCAGCACAGGAGAAAACTGACTGGATGTGGAAAGGGTCGTAATGTTTTTTCAATTTTAACTCACAATTACTTATTCACCTAAAAAAACCTAAAATCATCTCAAACTGATTTTTAAGCATTTCATTGAAAAGTAATACATATAAAAGTATGGGATAGAGTAGAGATAAATATGAATAAGTAGCAGCATAGTGGAGCCATAGAATAGCTTATAGCATGACTAGAAGCAATATTTGATCATTTCTGAAAAGCTATTTCTTAAATTAATCACACAGGTTTTTGGGTACAAATCTTGTTGGTGTTTGGCAAAGATGTAGGTATTGCCTTTATTTTTATCACTCATATCTTACCTAAAATAATTAAAATAGACTATAAAATGAACTATCTGAACTCATGTTCAGTTAGATGGGAGCAGATGAAATTGATAGTAGTTTTTTTCCCAAGAAATTTGCAGGCTGGAACTAATTAATACAAAAAAATGATTGCAAGAAACATACTGTAGTATTAACCTCTAGCTTAGACTATTTTTATTTTTGTCGGGATGTTAATAAGTTATTGGTAGCTTCAGATAAGTTAACTGCTATTCTAATTTTTACAGTGACACAAATGTAACACCTTTTCTCGGTTTAATCATCTCAATTCCTATCTTTTATCCCCACCCACCAGTGGGTCTCAATTGAGAAACATGCATTTTGCATCTAATAGAAGCTATTTAATAAAGTATTAACTTGCAGCTGCTGGCTGCTGATTAAAGTCTGCACCCTGAGGTATGGTGAAGGCCTTCATCTCCCTTTGGCTTCTACAGGACATATATAGATGTTCCCTTATATGGCTGATTGATGTGTAAAAGGGATGGTGTTGCACTTGCAGTGTTTATAACATCCTGACCAGTCCTGTAATGATAATCAAAGTTCTTTCTCTTGGTTTTCTGAGGGTTTGTGCATGGAGCTACACATATTTCAATATGCTCTCCAGGAATTCCAAGATAATTTGTTCCAGAAGATATTGCATGATTTTATTGGTGTTTTATTTTATTCCTAGATGTGTATGAGGAGCTTACACTTGACATTTGCATTTTGTTTTTTCAGTGTGGAGCTGTAAATTAGTCCCAGATGCCTTGCAGCTTGGGCACAGAGACTCATGAACTTCTCTAAACCTTTTGATGTTCTCTGTCTGTGAGTAAAAGACTATAATAAATCTACCCATAAAGAAGATGCTAAAAAGCTGAAGCTGACAGCTTCTTAAGAACAACCTTATCATCTCTCTAAAAATATGGGTTTACATCAAACAGACAAACGTGTTTGCTAAAATTTCCCAGATTATCAGATTATGTATTGGGAAATTTAGACGGTGTTATACAGAAACACCCTCATCTTCTTTCACAACACGTGATGGAGATGCTTTTTCACATAAGCTGGAATTAATTGCAGTATCATAAAATTGTGGTCAAAACTGAGCAAACTGTCAAGAACTTTAAATGGGTATGAGACATATCTGTGTATAATGATGAATAAAGATAATTTGGGAAATGTCTAGATTTAGAGGCCTAAATAAGGTCTTCCTCCTCACTTGTTCTGAAACATCTTCAAAGCAACACCTTCAGAAAAGGCCAGAGTACAACCTAGGGAACTACAAGCCAGTCAGATTCTCTTTTATCTCTGGAAAGGTCATGCAGCAAGTCCTCTGGGAGCACATTTCTGGGTGCAGAAAGGAGAAGATAGTGACTGGTAGCAGTCAGCATGGATTTACCAAAGGTCAGTCATACCTGGCCAACCTGATTTCCACCTATGATAAAATGACTGTGTTTCAGGTTGACGGGAGAGGCCAGATGACCCCTATCGCTGCAATCAGCCAGGTGGAAGAGGGAATTATGCTAAGGTGTCAAGGACCTGTTCTGTCCTTGCACAAGACCCACAGTTTTTGTAATCTCTCTGTTACTCTCGATATCCTTCATTTACATATAAATTGGCTCCCCTCCCCCCATTTATGAGCCAGGTTCCCCAAAGCCAGGTTCCCTCTGTCCCCACTTGGGAGCTGGATTTTCATGGGAAATGTTCCTGAGAACATGCTTTAGACACAGGTCACTATGAGGCAATCACAAGCCCCACTAACACTTTCTTTCAAGTTATACTGACACATTCAGGTGAAAGAAAATCCTTACTTTAAGCAAGTATTAGAGACCTGCCCAGAATTTAATCTCATTTATTTTGGGACTTTCCTTTCTTTCCCTGTACATCCATTCTCTTTTAACTGGAAAAGATCCCATCATCTCCATCAGTGGAGGACAGAGTCCCCAGTACTGCATCGAGAGATCTGTAAGGAGCAATACCTGTTTTTCAGCTGCTATTTAATGTTTTCATTCTTGATGTAAAATACTACATATTCCATGTTCAAGGACCCTTTTTGTTGTGTGGACTCAAACCTTCACTAAAGTAAAAGTGCTCACAGCACATTCAGGGTCTTAGAAGGATAAAGGCAGATTACAGGTTTGGGGTTTTTTGACCCCACATATAGTGACAGTATGCTAGTGTGCTCTGCAAGGCAGTTCACAGTGTGTTGCCTATCTGGCCTCTGCTTCCTCTGACTTAAGTTACTACCTTTTATTTCAATGAAGGAGAAGATTGGTGACCATCCTTTTCCTTCACCATTCTCTCTTTTCTATACATGTGCCTCTCTGCAGCAACAGCCTCTTTAAAAATATGTGATATGTGTGAATTTACCCCAGTTCTGCTGCTCTGTATGGTCATGTTGACACCAGCACGGTTGTGCTGAAACAGGGCTGATTTTACCAGCATACTGGCAGTGAAGTGCAAAGTGCCACCCCTGAGAGGATAAATCAGGTCATTAATATGCACAAAACCAGTTGAACTGAATTGAAAATCTCACGAACATTAAGTGACTTGCTTGTCTAAGCATTTGCCAACTATGGTCTTAAGTCAGGAAGCAAAGGCAAGAAGCCTCAGGACACAACTCAAGAAATGTAAGACCTATTCTGGAAATGTCCTGGCTGCTTGGTAGCTTAGTTCTGATTCATCACCTTGTGTTTTTTACTTCATATAAGAAGCGAAGGCCATTTTGCACATTTATTAGGTCAAGAATTTTTTTTTCTTGTGACTTTTATTTGGCTTGTTTGCTGCCATATTTTTTCTTCTGTCATATAATTTCTCACCAGCTTTCTTTTCTGTTCATATCTAGTTCTTTCCATCTTTCTGAAGAGGATTTGTCCCTTACTCTTTTTATCAGAGACTTTTTAACATTTCCATTGCTCACAGTTGGAATCTCCTTAATTTCTTCTGGTTTATCAATGTCCTCCTATAGCGAAGTGCTTAGAAGTGCAATACAGCTATCCAACTGTAAACTTTCCTAGAGACATATAAAAAAGAATCATTACTTCTCTGCCCTTAAAAATGATACCCCATAGTATAATAAGCTGAAAGACTTTGTCTTCTGTTGCAGAAATCACAGTGCATACTCATACTTAGCATGTTTAATTTGTTATCTACTATCAACTCCAAAATTACTAATAACTTATTAATTTTGGAGTTCCCAGAACCCTCTGGGACTTTTCCCTTTAGATATAAGCATCAGCCTCATTAATGCCATTATAATTTATTCATCAATCTTTAATGTTCTGTTAAATTCCTCTCTACGTTCAAAGTTGGAATTAAATATGTGTATGAACCATGTTCATTTCTGACTGAGTAGAGGCCCTCCAGGAACTGGAGAATTCAACATTTAGCTGATGAATGACAGCCAGTCCCTTGCAGCTAGCTCAGTTATCAGTTAGATTATGAATTTTAGAGGGTGGAAATTATTGGCTGTTTTTCTTTATTGTGATCTTTCATCACTGATGTCAAAGGGAGTTGTGCATCTGGTGTCAGTGAATTGTTACCCAGAATTCATGTTATCTTTTAGCTTCAGTAATGAACCTTATTCACGGTATAGCAGGAGATGCAGTAGGACCCATGTTGTTTGGAATCATTAAATCTGCTCAGGTTGGTAATATAGCATAACTTCTCAGGCTGGATAGGAAACACCCATTGACTCTCCAGCTTTTCTGTTAAGATAAAGGTAAGAGGACATTATAATTAATTCAGGGCTAAAATCTACTTAAGTATTAAAGTCTTAGATTGCTCTGATTTTATTAGGAAGTAGTTCTGCACATAGGCTGGAAACAGTCCCTTAGCTACTGCATGCTGAAGTCAGTGGCTCTGCCCACCAAGGATTGGGGAACAGGAGCAGAAGCACTGTAGAAGTTGAAAGATTCTGACTACTGCATCTCACAGCAGCTTGGATTTCCTGGCCAAACTTCACAGGGACCTGTTAATCCTCCTTTTGCCCTTTTGTCTAGAGACTACATTCAGCAGTCACCCCCAACGAGGAGGAGATATTGGGAAAGATGAGATATGGAAAGAGCCTTGCCAGCATTCCCCTATCATCCTTCTCCAACTGCTGCAGAGAGAGCTACCACAACATCAAGGGCTGTCAGCACATGCTGCTGCGGAGCAGTAGCAGGTTGCAGTTCCCCTGAGGAAGAAGTTTCCCCTATGGAGACAAGGACATGCTGCCCTGGGTGAGAGGGGACTGTAGAGATGAGAGGTCTGCCACTTCCAGCGATGTAATTTCTGAAGTGCTGAAAGAAAACAATTGGTAACAATTTTCTGGAAGAGAAACAGCATGCAAGTTATTGATTGATTCTTACTGTCAGGTAATCTGAGCACAAACTTTCTGTGAGGAAAGGCCAAAGTGTCAAATACACATTTCACCATTTTTGAGAACATCTACATCAAACTGATGACGGGCAGAATTAGAGTCCCCTCATTTCATGTAATATATGCTTCCAAAGTTCAATAGGATTGTCATATAATTCAAGTGTTTGCTTCAATCATTATTCATAACTTCTGTTAGCACTGGAGTTGGGAAAATAATGAAAATATTATTCATAGAATGTATTAGTCCATAAATTCAATGAATCTCATTGAATAAATTATTCAGCTATTATTATCTCCCTCTTCCCCCTCACTCCTCCTCCCTTTCCCCAGGGATTTTCAGATGACTACCCATAAGGAGGAACAGGTGCAGATGCCCAAGGTGGAGATGCTGCAGGTGGCCTGGACGACCCAGGTGGATGGACATGAACATTCAGTGCACAGCATGCATGGCTCCTTCATTTCATTTTATGTATGGGACCCCAAAAGATATTTCTGTACAAAAGCCAAAAATGACACCAGATCACATCCTGAATAATATTTAAATAAATACACTTTCTTCAGAGGCAGCTCATGTCTGAGGTGGCCCTGCTTGGATGGATGTGGCAGCAGCAGTTTCTGCTTGGTGTGTGCAGCTGAGCTGTGCTCTTGCTGCTTCTATGAAGACATCGTGCAGGAGAAGGTCAGTGTTTTCCCAAATTTATTGTGGCAGTACTGGAAGCTGTGCTCTTATAAACAGCATCTATTAAGATAATTTTATAAGCTCAAGGCTTAAAATTTAGACTATTTGCAGTTATTGGTATTAAAGCTGAATTCTTCATCCCCTCCAATGAAGGAAGATTTAGGACAGGACTGCATTTTGCAGTCCCATGTGGAAGTATTTTGGAATTATGGGTTTCACGTTTGCAACCATGAAGGTACTTGCAACAGTAACCTGTCCATACCTGCTGAAGTGTGGGAAAAGGCCTGAGAGCCACATGTACCTTATGGAATAGAGTATGGGGTCTGATCAAGAGAGCACTGACCTGAAACTACCATTACCATCTACCACAGGCCAATTCTGTGGTAGCACCGCTCTTCCTCTTCATCTTGACTGTCTAGGTGTCAGGAGGTTTGTGTAGATGCTTCTTCATAGCACCTTGTACAAGGTGACGTACTGACAGTTGCACCTGTAGGTTCTGCTCCCTCTCACAGCTCAAAAGGAATTTTCCCGAATTTTCCCTAAGCCTGTATGTCTACAGGGCAAGTGCTTGCAACCCAGGCTCCCTTTGGAGCTCAGTGGGTTCTTACGTGATGAGAGAAATTGGAGAAATTGGAGAGCTTGGGGCCTCCTTTTACCCTGTCCAAAAGGTACAGACAGGACAATTGCATCCCTGTGGCACCTGTTTTTCTCTATTGGCTGCATGGAGACCAGATCAGAAACCCTCACCTACTCCTGCTCAGTGGATATGAAATGTTGATCCCATAAAACCCCATGAGTGTATGGCCTCACTGGCCCAAGTGTCGGTCTGAGCCATATGTTTCCATGGGAGTATGCCCACCCTGCAGGAGACCAGGGCAAGGTGACCCAAAGCATCTCTCTTGAGGGACTAACTCCATTTAGTCAAGGCTACTGGTGATCTACCCTGAAGACTTTGCTGCTTGCAAATGAACCTTTTTTACATATTTGCCGCAGTCATTACCACTGAGATGGAACTGTCTTAGCAGAAAAAGTCCTTAGTGCTCAGCTCAGTGTCCCTGTATTCCACTCTCTGTCTGAAGTGTGTGATAGATGACAGCTGCCCAGGAGCTTTCTCTGTTTCCATGTAATCATCACTAGGTACAAGTGTCTGTTGAACACCACGGGCATCAGGCTTGCAGAAGCTAAGCCATGTTTGTGGACAGGAGCACCAACCTGCAGCAGTTATGTGTTGCCTTTATTGTTCCCCCTGATCATTTACAATTTACTTTTCAAAGTCTGTCTATAACAAGTGAGGATCACTTTGCCTTAGCTCTCTGTAGCGTGGTTTGTTCCCCTGCCCCTTGCCTATGAGCAGGGCATCCTCCTTATGCCATTTCCCTTGGCACGATGAGAAGTGAGCATAACTGTTACCCCAAGGCACTGAGTGATTTATCTGAGGGGAAATTATCGCCGAGGCCATTTTCACCATCCAACTTGAAAAACGTTTTTTTCCAAAGGCTTAGATATCCATTATCCAACTGTCACAAACATTTCCATTATGCCCTTCTGCCTATGGCTGCTCTCAGGCTATGGGTCATCTGTCTCTCCTCAATTCTTGGTTTGCACAGGATGCTTCAGAAGCTCCTGTCATTTCTAATGCTGAGCACTAGTTCAGGACAGTGGGGGCGGGGGGAAGCAGTGTGCACATTCACAGACACATAGGTACATGTTTAACTTGTAGTCTTTTAAATGTCAGCTGCAATCTGCATGTAAGTGCTTTGCAGAAATAGAGTTGTAGGACAAAAGCAAGGTGAAGTGTGAATTAGGAGGCTGTGGAGATGACACAGCATCCCAGGTCCTCTGTAACACAGAGTAGCCTACCTGATCTGCCATGACAGGAGATTTGTCCCAAGGGAAAAGTAAAAACAGACCCCCATGAGTTGCAAATCAAAGCAGAGACCTTGTCTTTCAAGCTGTGACATGGGCAGAATATACTCAATAGACAGAAAGTCCCCTGAGTTTTCCCTCCCAGACACTGCAAGTTTACAAAGAGCTGTTACTGGCTGCAAATTCCAAATCGACTTTATAGCTAATCCCGCAAAGCTCTAGTCCCACAGTGTGCACAGTTACATGCACACCACCTCCTCATAGGCCACCTGCTCACCAGCATTCTACCCCTCTCCTGGAAATAGGGATTCTCCTACTCTCACACTCCCTTCTGTGAGGAGTGGGTGCTGCCCCACGCCCACACCAGTGACAGAGACTCCCCTGGGTTCAGATCCAGGCACTGCTGGTGTGCATCTCCACTGTAGCATCCCATGCTGTTACCCCACTAGAACAGAATAGGATAGACTCTTTCAGTTGGAAGGGACCTACAACAATCATCCAGTCCCAATGCCTGACCACTTCAGGTCTGACCAAAATTTAAAGCACGTTATCAAAGGCATTATCCAAATGCCTCTTAAACACTGACAGGTTTGGGGCATTCACCATCTCACTGGGAATCCTGTTGCAGTGTTTGAATCATCTCTTGGCAAAGAGGTACTTCTTAATGTCCAGTACGAAACTCTTCTGGCACACCTTTGAACCATTGCCACACATTTTGTCAATGAATACCAGGGACAAGAGCTCAACACCTCCTTCTTCACTTCCCCTCCTCAGGAAGCTGTAGAGAGCAATGAGGTCACCCCTCAGCCTCCTTTTGTCCAAACTTGACAAGCCCCAAGTCCTGAGCCCCTCCTCACAGAACATTCCTTCCAGGCCTTCCAGTAGCCTTGTTGCCTTCCTCTGGATGCATTCAAAGGCCTTCACATCTGTGGTGGTTTTGAGCTGGCTCCCTGCCAAGTCTCCAAACCCCACTGCAGGAGCCCCTGGTTCCAGAAACAAGAGAAAAGAAAAAAAAACAAAAACAAGAGAACTGAAATAAGAGAGAGAGAGCTAAAGCAATATATATTTATATGTATATATAAAAAAAAATATTTACACTTATATTACATTTACATACAATTACAAAAAACTATATAGACATAAAAAAACCCCAAAACCCAACACCCGAAAACAGAAAAGGGGAAAGGGAAAAGGGATAAAACAAATAGCCAAAGGAAACCTTAATACTTTCCTTGCTATAGCACAGTCGTGCTCCACACCCGCCGCCACGCTACCGGAATCCGGATCAGCAGAAAACAGCAGGCCCCCATAGGCCGAAGTCAGGCCTCGGCTCCCCCACAGAAGCGGGACCGGCGGCGGGGATCTGCTGTCTCCAAACCTCGCCAGAAGTGAAGAGAGCCAAGGCCTCTCCTCCCTTCCTCTTTACACCCCTGGTTTATGTAAAAATTGTAGGGAATACTGGGTAATATGGCCACTTCCTTAGTTACAAACTGGTCACCAAGGAAGGCCTAGAGTGAAACTACTACAACATCCATCTTAAATTTTGGGGCACGGAACTGCTCATGTTACTTGAGGTGAGGCTGCACCAATGCTGAATACAGTGGGACAATCCTGTCTTTTGCCTGGCTGGTGGTGTCGTGCCTGATGCACTGCAGGGTGCCGTCTGCCCTCCTGGCTTCCAGGACTCACTGCTGACTCACATTGAGCTGCTGCTGACCAGAAACCCCCGATCTCCCTCTGTAGGGTTGCTCTCCAGCCACCTGTCTCCCAGTTTATACTTGTGTCCAGCATTACTCCGTCCTAGGTGCAGGATCCGGCATTTGAACTTTTTAAATTAATCATAATCCAATGCTCCACTCCACCTAGATCCCTCTGCAAGGCCTTCTCTCCCTCAAGAGAGTCAACAGCACCTCCCACTTTGGTACCATAAGCAAACTTGCTAATGGTGCATTCAGCTCCTGCATCCAGATTATTGATAAATAATATTGAACAAAACTGGCTCTCTCAAAATCAAAGAATCACAGAATATTCTGAGTTGGAAGGGACCCACAAGGATCATCGAGTCCAACTCTTAAGTGAATGGCCCATCTGGCATTGATCCCTGAGGAACATCACTGGTGACTCGTCACCAGTCAGATGTAGCCTTGATCACTACAACCCTTTGAGCTCTGCCCTTCAGCCAGTTCTTCACCCAGTGCACCATGAAACCACTCATCCCACGGCTGGACAACTTGTCCAGAAAGATGTGGGGGACAGTATCAAAAGCTGAACTAAACTCCAGAAAAACTACAGCCACCACCTTCCCTTCATCCACTAGGTTTCTCTGTCTCCTCCTTTTCTGCCATCTCTCCTCCCTGCTATGGAGACCTGCCTTCTCCCTGTCTCCCTGCCTTCTTCCTCATACCCAGACCTGACCAAACCCTTTCTTCCTACAGGCATGTTGTGCTATTCTTTCCATATCCTTAGACCCCGGTTCTGTTCCTTCTTTCCCTCTTTGGGGAAGGATTCAGTCATAAGCATATAAAAGTCTCTTGGGCAGGGTTGAGCTAAGTATGTCACACTCCTGGAAGATGTCAAAAAAATACTTTTCCTTTCCAGAGTCACAGTCTTCCAGATTTCACAGACAACAAGGTAGAATTCTGGCCGGTTTTGCCCGTAACATCCTCTTTGAAGTTGTGGAAGAAATTGGAAATGCTGTTGAAAAAATATTCTGTCATAGTCAGAGACCAGAGACATATGGCCAGAAAAGCATCATTAAGATTTGGCAAGGTCAGTCAGTTCCTGCGTTTCCTATTCTCTTGAACTCTCCCCCTCCCTTTAGCACCCATTCTTTCAGACCGGGCTGATTTTCACAGGGTATTTTTGTAGTGTGCATGTGTGTGTGTCTTTTGTATGTGTGC
>JAWWLV010000001.1:43313973-43335269 GCA_035041135.1 Platyrinchus mystaceus
ACTGCAAACACACATGATCTGCATTTCTCATCAGTGCTTTCTGTTATGTTTTCTTAGTCTTATTCCCAACCATGTGCCTTAATACACTTTGTTCTTTTCAAAAATATTTTTAAGCAAATTCCCAAATGCAAATGATTGGGATGAAATTGAATTAGGTAGCAATAGTAAACTGGTCAATTCTCAATTAACAGTATTAGGAGAAAATGCTGGGTGGCTTTGTGGCTTGATTTGTATAAATGGGTCATGGAATGGCTTTTCTGTAGGTCTCTGAAGAAAAAGGCATTTGCTTCACAGCCTATTGCCCCTCCCCCAGTTTCAAATCAAGCAGAATACAATTCAAAAGACAGTTTTTGAGCTTATCCTATTTTTGGATGATATCGTACAGTTTGACACAATTTGTATTTAAAAGAGGATGGATGTCTCCTATTCACAAAAGTGAACACTGTGGAGTGTGCATGGTTTTCTGCAGCAGATGTGTGTCTAAATCCCATGTACATTGTGACCAACTAGGTAAGGCAGGTGGCACAGCAGATGACTGCTGCTGCCTGTTATTATTGGTTTCACTGGCTAAGTTTTGAGAAACATGTTCATACTGAAGCTGCAACATCCACCTTTCTCTCCCTCCCTTTTTATTTCCACCTATTTTACTGTTCTGTCTGAAAGACCTCCAGCCTGAACCGCAGCCCCGCTCCTGGAAGACATTAATTGTCCATGGATGGTCTGGAAGCAGCACAGCAAATGCTGAGAAGCATAGTTGGGATGGGGGGCTCAGAGGTGGTGAAGGTGCTGTGGTGCCATAGAGTCATAGGATTGTTTAAGTTGGCAAAGACCTTTAAAACTATTGAGTCCAAGTGTTAACCCAGCACTGCTAGGTCCATCAGTATACCATGTCCCCACGTGCCACATCTACGCATCTTCTAAATAACTCCAGGGATGGTGACTCAACCGTTTCTCTGGGCAGTCTGTTCCAACGCTTGACAACCTTTTCCATGAAGAATTTTTCCCTAGTATCCAATTTAAACCTTCCCTGGTGCAACTTGAGGCCATTTCCTCTTGTCCTATTTCTTGTTAGGTGGGAGAAGAGACTGAGGTCCACCTCACTACAACCTCCTTTCTGGTAGTTGTAGAGAGCAATAAGGTCACCTCTGAGCCTTCTTTTCTCCAAGCTAACCAGTTCCATTGCCCTTCTCCAGACATGCTCCAGCACCTCACTGTCTTTCTGGTAGTGAGGGGCCCAAAATTGAACACAGGATTCAAGGTGTGGCCTCACCTGCACTGAGTACAGGGAAAGAATCACTTCCCTGGATCTGTTAGCCACACTATTGCTGATACAGGCCAGTGTCATTAGCCTTCTTGGCCACCTGGGCACACTGCTGGCTCATGTTCAGCTGCTGTCAACCAATACCCCCAGCTCCTTTTCCACCAGGCAGCTTCCCAGCCTCTCTGCCCTGTGCCTGTAGTGCTTCCTGGGCTTGTGACCCAGGTGCAGCAACCAGCACTTATCTGTGTTGAACTTTATATAACTGGCTTCAGCCCATCAATCCAGCCTGTCCAGATCCCTCAGTAGGGCCCTCCTGCCCTCAAGCAGATCAAGACTCCTGCCCAACTTGGTGTCATTTGCAAGTTTACTAAGTATGCACTTGATCTTCTAGTCCAGATCATAAATACAGGTATTAAGAAGAACTCACCCCACACCCATCTTTGCATAGAGCCTATAGCCCCTTTACCTCTTTCTCCTCTTCCTTTATAAAGGTTTTCTTCAGCTATGAGGATAGTCTGAGTGCAATTCCTCTCCTGAAGTCAAGCCCTTTATTTCATACAGTCAGGGACAGCTCAGGCAAGAAAGAGGGTTTCAGCTGTTAATTGTTTTCCCTTTCTTCCACTGCAGCAGGAAAATCCTATCAAAAGCAAGTTAATTATTTAAATGTGTCCTCCATTTGAATTGCTTATTCAGAGCTGTTTCTTACACCTCAGTCACCCTGAGGCTTTTCCTGCTTTGAGTAAACCTGCCATGGTTTTATATTATTTACCAAATAATGCTGCTGCTGACCACGAATTTATTAAAGATCTACTGGAGAAAAAGCAGCTCCTGTATTACAATACAGTTTTGCTCTGCACTGACTTCAAAATGTATTATGCTGGAGGTAATTGCATGGAGGCAATTACAGAAGCTGAAGAGGATCAAACAGAGTAATAGGGATATAAAAGGAAACCTGCATTCTTTATACGCTACTCCCCATGCATGTGAATGCTTCCCTTTTATCTTATTTTTAAAGAAGTTTCAAATTACATAGTAATTACAAATTCAGAAGGATTTTTTTCACACAAAATGATCTGGTCTTAGCCACTCTTCAGTGTAACATTGGAGCAGCTTCCCAAGGCTTGGTTAATTTATCCGTCTTGGCAAATACAGGACAGGTCTTTACAGAATAACATGTGGTTCTTTCTGGGCTCAGGTCTTAACCCTGAGCCTTCTTCAGGAATCAGAATAGATGATCACAGTGGGTCCTTCTGGTTTTATTTTCTAAGACAAGACATAAATAAAATATCTCAGGCAGAAAGCTGATTGATCTGAATATTACTAAAGTATCATTATAAATTAAACCACTAATCAACTGACTGAGAGTGCAGTGAAGTGTCAGGATAATTATTGAGTTAGTTATCATTTATAGCTACCCTAGAAGATTTGTCCTACCACCTAGGATGAAAAAATCAGTGCTAGTGATTATGGCATGACTTTGGAAGGTGTGAAACAGTGGACCAGTGCCCAAGGAGCGTATGTAGTGGCAGCTGCAAAAACGCTGTGTGAGGAAAGGTGATTAATAGGCACAGGAAGAGCCTTCAGCTTAGATCTGAATCAATTCTGCTTAAAATCTGTAGGCAAGTAGTGAAGTCTGTGGAGCAGACAGGGCTGAATTTCCTTGTAGAGCTTGCATGTGGAGACTTCCAAGGGTGCGTGTTTACGCATTGTTGGAATTTGGTTCAACAGGATGATCAGAGCAGAAAGGCAACCACAGATACCATTTAATTGTGAGCCTCTTCAAGGAGAATTCCACTGCAAAATCACCTTGAAATGAGAGGTTTTTCCATTTGCTTCAATGGGCCAAAGTCCATTTATCATGTGCACTGAGAGCCACTGAAAGGGAGAAAGGCTGCCAATGCGCCCTGTCCAGAGCAAGCTCATCCATGAAAGCAGTGCCAATGGAGAGGGGAAGGTAGTAGGTGATGTTTAAGTGTTCCTAACTCATCTAATTAAATTCATCCCTGTGTACTGCATTTGTAGTTAAATTCTTCCAAAACCAGCTGTTCTGAAAAGTGCTGCCAAATAGTTTCTTTGTAACTTCTATAAGACTGCTATTCTTTGTTTGTGTGTGGACTTACAGTAAGAAGCATTTCTCTCACTATTATGCTGCTCTTTATAAGAATATTTACCAGAACTGTTTTATACTCTATGAAATAAAAGTCATCATAACAAAATGCCAATCTTGCACCTTGCAACTTTTACCTTGCTTGTTTGTCAGCAAGGTCACTACACGACTAGAGCCTCTTCAAGCTCACATCAAGTCTTGAGACTCACTTCCATGGCCTTTGAGATGCCTAAAAAGTTAAACTCGGCTCTTTTTTTTTTCTTTAGCTCTCAGTCAGGTTCAAGGATCAATTTTTTGGCGTATCATGTTCCATGAAATTGAAACGGCCAAGGAGTTTCTGTTCAGGAAGTCTCTGCCTCTGTCTATCTTGGAAGCTCATTTATATGTCATATGTGCCAACCTACTGACCTCTTAGAAAACATTATTAACAGAAAATAACATTGCAAGATAGAGAACCCATTGTTTATCATACCTGTATACTGCGTAACAGACAAATTACCTAAACAAAATAAAAATTTGAATGACATGCTAACATTAATTTCACAAACAGGTGTCTCATGATCCATTTTGAATGATGTTTTTGAGCTTTTGACAACATGAAAAATGGATGTCCTTTATGTCTTCTATGATAAAGGACAGTATCTCTTGAAAAATCATTGACGATTTACAGAATATGATTATATGCCCATGGTAAACAGTAGAGCAGACATCAATACAGGATGAAGAGCCTTCCCAGTGTTCAACTCACCTTGCACTTCCTGAAGGGCATGTCCCACCAGCTGCTGTGATCCACAATGCCTTTGCAAGCATCAGAGATGTCTTCTGTTTGGCAGATGAAATCTTCTGTTTCATACTTCCCTGAAATAAAGTGTGTGAAAGAAAAAAGGAGGAGAAAGATAAAGAGAAACCCAAACTTTCAATTTTCGTTTGTGTTCTACTGATTTATGTTCCCTGTTTCTAATATTTCCTCCATTGCTAGGAACTGGCTCTAACTGCTTCCTGGGAATAATGATCAAACCAGCAGACACGCTTGTACAAGAGACAGATTTGGTGTCTTCACTCATTGTAAACATCTGTGTTGGTCTGGATATGAATTCCTATGCATCAAAGCCTTCTGGATGGAATTGAGTTTGAACATATGAAAGTATTTAATTATATTAATACTATCAGTCATTAATTAGCAATGTATTGCTCTTATTCAGTGTGATTTAATTTACAGGGTGTCTGGGGTTCCTTCATCATCACCAATAAATTATATTTATGTTGTAAATTGTAAAATGTATCTTTTGTCACAGAAATCTTGACAGTAAGCAGGCAGCTGTGCACCAAGATCCTTCCTGACAGCCTGATATTGCCATTTTGTTCTTCCATGTTTTGCCTCCTAATTTATACATAAGTTAGTTGTTTGAGACAGATGCTTTTGGTACTTGTTTTTATACAGTACCTAACACAAAGAGGTGATGGTCTCACTGAAGAGAGAAGTACTACACCTTGCTGTGACTAGAAAAAGGGGCAAGAAAATTATTTTGTACTGTTTTGCTGGGATTTCATCCGTCTAGCTTTTCAATGACTCACTTCATTAGGAAATGAGACACTATGAATACACATACACACAGGTGAACATTTGGATTACTACAGGGTGGGTTAGCAGCTAGGTATGTACCAAGGATGCTTCCTGGCTCTGGATCATAGCAGCTAAGCCTTATTTATTATCACTAAGCAAGATGCCAAGACATGATTCTGAAATACTGGGGACATACAGAGGGGTGAAGAAATAGTGTTACGCATCTCAAGGTATGTTGTGTGTGAAGGTATTTGTGGGTTGTCTTTGTGCATTCTGGTTGCAGTAAGGTATTTCTATAGATATAAAATATTCAGGGTAGAATCGGACACATAAAAGGTGACTCTAAATGTGTTTTAAAAGAAAGCAGCAGAGAATCAATAGGGAAAGCATTTGATTTCTTCCTCTCTCCCTCTCTGTATAAAAGAAGAGTGATCTGTGTGCAGCTGTCATACTTTTGCTCCCTTTGATGCCAGACTAACAGCAGGGGAACTCCAGGGTCATGTTCCTGGAGGCCACCAAAGGCCAATTTTTGTTTAGCAGTACTTATCACCAGTTCTCTCAGCTGTACTCGGAAGGCCTAGGCTTTCTGCATAGAGACCAGGACCACGGTGATGTGAGAACTCAACTGCACAGCTGTGGCTCCATCAGGGTTTGAATAGAAATGTTAGGACTCAAGGAGAGGCTTTTACAAGATCACTTGGTTGACCAGTGGTTAATTGTCAATGGTAACAGTGTGGGCAAGGGACAGTGGTTGACCACTGTCTTCAGCTTTTCCTGGTGCATGTGCTTATCTGATGAGGATCTTGGAGCCCACTTCTTTAGAAAGAGTCCTCAGCTAACTCAGGGCATACATTAACAGTCCAACGGATGTATGTGTGCTTTCTTGTCTACTATTCTGTGTTCTCTGTTCTACGCTAAAATTGATCAAATGTCTGTGACGCTGCAAAAGTAAGCTGGGAAAATGCAATGAAAATAGGAGAAATTCCTCCTTTTCGCTACCACCTTGGCCTCAAATCAATGGAGGGGTATTCACAAACTGATTCTTCCATTTGTGATGTCTGATGCAGCCACTAATCATAGCTCAAATGAAAAAAAATTAAAAACAACAAACAAAAATCACATGGATCCACAGGGGTTTTCTCCTGTGATTTCCAAAGCCTTGCTAAAATCCTGTGCAGTTCTGCCATCTGCACTGTAGATTGTGTCTACATATGTGCCAATGACAGGGCAAATGTACATCATCACTGGTGGCACTGAAAAGGGGGAATTAGTGCACACCTGCAACATATTCTGAGTTAGGTAAATCCTGAACAAACCAAAATGGTGGTGAAAGATGTAGATCAGCTAGTTAGGGTAATGTGACTTACATGCCAAATTCATCTGGTAACTAGCATCACCCTTCCTCTCAGGAAGGCAGGCTTCAGTGTATTTTCTAGACTTGATTAATAATTTATTTGGCATCTGGAAGTCACAGCAAAACAGCTCGTATGGAAAGCGAGGATGTAAATTGTCTGCTTCTTCCAGGCACCACCAGGTTATTATTCACAGCTAAAATACTATTTGTAAAATATTTGTGTATTTAATATTTTAAAGAGCAGCTCTAGCACTTGGGTTGATTTCAGCATTCTTGAGGCAGAGGGGGCTGGGTATCTGCTAAAGATACAGTCATCTGGAAGACATGCTTTCATTGCCAAACGAACCAGCCAGAAGAGGATTTTAATATGCAAGGAAGCAGGCACAAGAATAAGGGGAGATTAATGTGAGCTTAGTGCCTTTTGAATGAAAGTTGTCATCCATGGAAGACAAGGGGAACCTTTCCAAGCTGAGTCTGCAGTCACACACGGAGGACACAGTCTGCCTACCTTAAATAGAGGATTATTGGAGCTCAGGTCAGAGCACATTAAACTGAAGATAGTTGCTTACAGATTTTGCAGCTGTACAGGTGATATATTTCTGTCTTTCTGCAGCTATCACTCAATGATGACCTCAACCTGGTTGTGACAGCTTCCCTGATAATCTTCTAGGAATTCACCTGCTAATATAATACAGTATTTTAACATACTTTTACTGCCATGCTACTTACTTGCTGTGTGCTATCTGCAGTATTTCTTCTCAGAGTTGTAATTCTATTTACCAACCGTGAGAGATTGAAGTGTTAATAGTTAATGACTCAAACAATCATTCATTTTCAAAAGCAGCAGGGTGTTTTGCTGAGGCCAGGTTTGCACACTACCACCACCCCCCACCCCTCCCCACCAACTGAAGGAAGGAGCGATTTTTGTGTGTGGTGGTGAAACCTCTGATCCGAACAAGACAGAGGGGGTGAACATCCAACACCGGAGGCTACAAGCTGGGTTTTGAGCCTCCTTGTGGAGGTGAGATAATGCTTTTTATCATGCCAATGTTCTCCCTTACATCAGAGGCAGCTGTCATGTCTTAGAAGGTGTTAAAAAACAATCAAAGACCCCTGAAGTGCTCCTAGACTCATTTCTGGGGCCTTGCACCAGAGGCTTGCACAGTGTTGCAACAGATAGTGTAAAAATGCCTGCCTGAGAGAGATACCTGGGTATTCCCATGAAGACCTAAGTGTTGGACTTCGTGTTTCACCAGCTTCCCACACCCCTGATGCATCAAGACTGCGACCATCACTTCAACCAATGGACATCTAAATCGCAACAATCAAGACTCATCGCTGGATCCACGGGTGGTGATAGCTTTCTACTCTTATCCTTTCTTTCTCTTCTTTTTGTTATATATTTTCTTAAGCTATACCTTTATACTTTTATATTAACCAAAACAGCTACATACCTCCTTTCCATTGCAACCAAATCGTTCTAAAATAAACACTACATATACATATATCTAGTTCTAAACACTGATCATTGTGTTGTTTCACTCTAATCCACCCCAAGGGATCTATTAACAAGAACCTGAGTTACCCTCACTTTCAGGGGCGGGTCGTAACACCAACCACAGATCCTTGTGAGCTGCTAACAGGTCTCATTGTCTTACCAAGAGGTTTTTAATAGAGGAGGACATCTAATCAACTGAAAAGGGAAAGGAAACTGCTAAATGCTGACTCACGTTCAAGGTACTTTTTTTTTCCTTTTTAAGAGATTGAAGTTGCTGTATCTGAAAAGCTGTAGCTGCTGTGCTCATTCTTGGCTTTCACAACCACAACATTCAATGAGTCCCTAGTGTTATATATCTGAATCTGCAACTTAACTTACAACTGTAACAGAAACAAAATATTCTCTTCCCTTTATTTGACTCTGGTGTGTGGACTATATTCTCATTACTGTTGTTAACCATTTCAGGGGATAACATATCCTGTGTCTAACTCAGACCAGCGTTCCCCTGAGTTACATTCTGCACATACATAGTCCAAGATACTGAAGAACAATTTGGCTGGGGTGGAAGGTCGGACTATGATCTCCCAGATTCCCTGAGAAGACTCAGTGTGCAAGAGTCATGGCTGGGGATAGTGCTAATATGCATGACCGAGTGCCCAAATGCATGGCTATTCTGTACCTTGCAGTAGCACTCTCAAGAATGTGAATTACAGATGCCTAAACAGGCATCTGGACCCTAGGCAGTACCCCAGAAATAAGGATGACAAAGATGGAAAACGAAGGGAATAGGAGATGAGTAGTGAATTTGTGGGAGAGCCAAGACTTACCAAGCAATCTCGTTGCTGTTCATTTACCCACTCTGCTCTCCTGACTAATTTGACAGCCCGAATGAAATTGTTGGTGAGGAAAGCAGCGCGAGCATGCACAGTGTGCTGTGATTAGAAAGGGCACTGCAGGGGAGAAGAGCATCAGATCAGCCAAGCAGAAGTTTTCTGTGTATTCCCTCTGCCTTTTCTCCTGAGAGGTACTTGCCTTTTATTCTCAGCTCTGTTGCTTTCAGTCTTATTATTGCAGCTTGCACCTCTTCTCTAAAACGTAAAATGCAGTCTCTTTCAGTACAATGAAGGCAAAGGGATCTGATGTTCCTTCTGCTGCTAAGAGGATAAAAATGCCACAGCACTGATTCTGCATGGCAGGGAGGGGACAATCCAGCTCTCAATAACCAAAATAAGTCATACAGTTACTGTAATAGCAAGCAGGGCTTGGTAGCAGACCCAGAACAGTTTGGTTGCATATTCATTCTCTGTTACTCCTCAGGTGCAATTGGGGATCCTCATCGATGGCCAGGATTTGGTGTCCCTGACACAAAAGGGTCCCATGTGCTGTCTAAGGTCAGCTCATCTCCTTATTGCATTTTAGGAGTCCTATCACACGTTTATGTTGTCCCCTCCTTAGTAACAATACCTGCACTTGCAACAGAGCAATTGAGGTTTCCTGGACCTTTTCCCTCCCAGTGCACTGGCTGGGCACAGATGTGAATTAATCTCATGAAATATTCTGCTGTTACTGAGGGGAAAAAAAGGAACTAACCCTGAAGAATGGGCAACCTGCAAGGGTGCACAAACGCATTCAATAGGTTGTGCACGAAGCAGTGTCTGGATGGTTAATGAGGAAACCAGGTGGAATTTGTTTAGATTAACCCTGAAAAGCACAAGATTGGAAAAAAAACACAGCTTGTCCCTGTTCTGTTCAGGTTCCAAATTCCTCTCTTTTGGTGGCAGGAGAGTAACAGCTTAGTAAAGATCAAGATTTGCATATTTAACCCCTTCAGCCTGGTGAAGGATGAGCTATATTCCAAAGCAGCTTTCAGAAGCTGCAGTCACAGCACTGATTGTGTGCATATTAATCCCCAATAAATATTTCCCAGGACGAATGGCACAGTTCAGAAGTTGTGAAGAAGGACAACATCCTGAAAAGCACTAAGAAGCAAACATGCAAGCAGATACAGCAGAAAATGCAATTATAATATTATAGTAAAGACAGCTTTGAGAAGAGGAGAGACCTTACAAGCCAGGGTTACTTTAGTCTGCAGTAAGGGAAGATTAATAATGAACATAGATTGTTCAAATGAATCATATCATAATGGATGCCCTGAATGTCTTGTGATGGATGGCTAGACAGAAGTTAGTGCCACGAACACTGGTGATTAAACTGGCATACAAAACAGGTAGGAAGGAGGTTTCGGTCAGAGAAGGGCACAGGCAGCATCTGTCAATAGAAGGGCAAAACCCACCTCCTGGAAAACAGCCATATCCTCCAACCTGTGATATGGGGGAGAAAACCAGTGAAAAGGGAACAGTCAATGCTCACACAAGGGCGGCCATGTCAGGCTGCACAGAGCCTGATGGATGTGTTCAGGAGCTATCTTTCTCACCTGGAGCTTCAGTGTGGATAGTTGCAGTTAAATTGGATTAGGAGCTTGCAAGAAACTGCTTTTCTGCCCTGTAGTCTGCTCAACCCAAACAATATTGAATTTGCAGTTTGGGTAGAATCCTGAGTATTTCACACTGATTCACTACAGATAAGAGATAAGACTCTTAATAGGTGCTTTGTATATAATACTTTTTTCTTGATACAGCAGTGACTCTTCAATTTACAGGCTAAGGTAGCAGAGTTTGCTAACTGGCACCTGATAAATGCCACATCTGCCTCCCTGGAAGACCCATCAGTAAGTAAATTCAGTGCAAGCTATTGAAACATGGCAAGGTGGTGAACAAATGCCATACAGGGCTAGTTGACTGGACCAGAGCAGCCACAGAGTTTCAGAGACTGCCCTGTCTCACCACATACACCTACCAGCCCTGCTGGGGCCAGTTGTGTTTTTCTCTCATGTCTGTCTTCCCCAGGCCATGAAAACTGTAGCTGACCCATTGGAGAAAAAAGTCAGAGCCTGTGAAACTGGTAAGAGCTACAAAAAAAAGAGAAGGGGGAAAAAAAGCATAGCAAGTATTTTTCCTGCTCTGATGATAGGCATAATCTGGGAAAAAACACAAACCAAACCAAAAAAACCCCAACCCAACAACAACAACAACAAAAAACGCAAAGAGACAGAGCCTCTCATTACCCTCCTTGCTGGATAGATGCAAAACTAATTAAAAAAGCAGCAGGAGAAGGGGTGTGACATAAAATCTCACTGCAAATACTATGCCCCCCTCCTTCTATTTTTGCCAGAATTTGTACATGTTTTCAAGTCCTACCCAAGCTGTAGTGGAGAAACTCAAATAAGCTGCTAGACCTGGGACCAATGTTTCTGCAAGTGTGAAGAAATGGTGACATACCCAGCTGCACCATGACTGTGCCTCGTCTTCTGACTGCACCATAACCCATTGGCCACTGTAGCCATTGATAATGGGGAAAGCAGGAGAGGAGAATGTATCAGCAGCGTTTGGATGCCATTCCAATAGCAACAAATGAGTTGGTCTGATCACCATCAACATCCTTCAGTTGGTACCTATGTCAGCACATTACAGGGGCAGGGGCAGGAAGGGAAGGGGCGGGAAGGGAAGGGAAGAATTACTGTACTAAAGACATGGGAATTGTGTGTTATACAGTGTCATAGATACACCAGTAAACAGCATGATTATAAGCAACCTATTATTCTAATAGGCTTTACGATTAATGGCAAAATTTTGCCAGTTAAGTGTCAATTCCTCTATTAAAAACTGCCCAGGAAGTGTATGACCATAGTCCTCTATTAAGTGTGAAGTAAACACATCCCTTCAAATTAATTCTTAGTCTGATGCAGCCTTTGCTTCAGGCATTGACTCTTTGTTGTGTCTTCTGTATTGAAGGTATGAAACAAAAGAGCAGCTGGAAATAAATGAAAAGTCTGAAAACTTTGCTCTGAAAAGCAACTCTACCAGACTACTCACTCCTGTATTCAGCAGATCTGCATCTATGTCAGTCAGATTCTCTCTCGAGTGATTAAAACAAGCTTTCACTCACAGAAGAGCTGACACAGCCCAAAAAAATGTTTGCATAATGCAGAAGAAGAATTTATTAATTATGTTTCTGCTGTTAAGACTGTAATAGGAGCTGACCACTCAAATATTATCCTCCAAATAATTAAGGTCTGAGCCTGCACTCTGAGGTCAAGAAAGGGGCCATGCTGCCTGCTGTCCCACAAGTACTACTATCATGTATCCTCTGGTTGCAGGGCCAGGCCAGCACATCCAAAATGGAGGATCAGAGAGGGAGAAAAGCCACAATAAATACCTATCATTTGGGCTTAAATGTTGTAAACATAGGCAAAGTAGTAAACGCTCTGAGCACCTGGCTTGATGCATGCAGTCTGAGCCTTGTGTGTAATTAAGAGCACCTTTTTATTCTGTATGTATCAGGGCTATGCAGCAGCACAGGAGTTGCTTTCCAGGCAGCACTCTGGGCCACTATCTTTTCCACAGCAGCAAACAAGTCTATTTTCCTCAGGGGAATAGACAGTAGTGCTGGGAAGGACAAACATGCAGCGAACTGTCTGACACAGATCATCAGTCTTTATTTGTCTTCAGCTCTCCTTGCCAGAGCAGGTGGATTTCACATCTTTAGAAGCCCTTTGTTTCAGTTATCATTTATAACCTTGGATATGTTTACAGGCTTCTTTACTCCTTCCATGCATGGTTAAATTGAATTTATTCCTGTGCTTCTTCCCTTCTTTCCTTCCACTCTTCTCCACATCTTCCCCTCCAGCAAGCTTGTCCTGAGGAGATACCCATTTTGGCAAAAAACCCTTATATGATCTTATGAGAATGTTTCTAATGTATGCATACTCGCTACAAGTATAAGTGTGCCTATGTACTATTTTATTGGTTTTTGAAGCTTAGAACTGGGTTTCCACATCCTCTTTTGGAATTCTAATATGTAGTGTGAATTTCAAGGTTGTAAATCTTGCAAATCTTTATAGATCTCACTGAAGTCTGAAATAAAGCCCCCAGAAGAATGGTCAGGGAGAATAGACTAGACTAGACTAGGCTAGGCTAGAATAGAATAGAATCATTTGGGTTAAAAAATACCTTTAGGATCATCAAGTCCAACCATTAACCCAGCACTGCCAAGTCCCACTAAACCATGTCCCTGAGTGCCACATCTACATGTCTTTTAAATACCTCCTGGGACAGGGACCCAACCTTTCTCTGAGCAGCCTTTTTCCAGTGCTTGACAAAACCCTTTGAAGAAGTTTTCCCTAATATCCAATCTAAATCCCCCCTGGTACAACTTGAGGCTGTTTCCCTTAGTCCTGTCATTTGTTACATGGGAGAAGAGGCAGGCCCCCACCCGGCTACAATCTCCTTTCAGGTAGTTGCAGAGAGTGATAAGGTGCCCTCTGAGCCTCCTTTCCTCCAGGCTAAACAACCCTAACTCCCTCAGCACTCCTCATAAAATTTGTGCTCCAGACCCTTCCCCAGCTCTGTTGCCCTTCTCTGGACACACTCCAGCACCTCAATGTCTTTCTGGTAGTGAGGGGCTCAAAACTAAACACAGGGTTCGAGGTGTGGCCTCACCAGTGCTGAGTAGAGGGGGGTGATCACTGCCCTGATCCTGCTGGCCACACTATTGCTGATACAGGCCAGGAGGCTCAATAGAGGTATAAGAGATGAGATTTTTACCTCAAATTAATTTCTAGGTTTGTATTGTTTAACTGTAGCAGCAAAACACTGCAGTAGGGCCTCTGTGAGCCTCCCAGCTATAAAAAAAGCAGATGATATCTATTAGTATTGCTGTAGAGCCTGAGTAGCATTTTGGGATTTAAGGAGATATGTGATATCACAGATATTTCCTTTCTGCCTTAGAAAGAGATATGGACAATGAGGTGCTGGAGCCCTTTTCCAGGGACGGGAAGGGTTAGGGACATAAGGCTCGGGAACATGCTGATGTCCCTTTGCTGGCCTTGGGGTTTGACTGCAACTATTTGGCAGCACCTTATACTGAGAAAAGATGAAAACCTCAGGTTTCAGGAGACAGGCTTCCCATGGAGAGAGGTGGTGCAGGGTGGCTGAACACTTATACAAGTCCTGCCTTGAGGAAGTGCTGCCTAGCTTTCAGTATCAGAGAAGAGACCCTCTTTTAGCTGTGGGAGAGCTGCACACCAAGTAATTCTCTGGGAACAATCTCTGTAAGCACTTCGGGGTATTCAGACAAAAGGGAAAGAAGGGATACAAGAGATGAGAAAGGTCACTGAGTGTATGAAAACCATGCTTTTTGACACACGGGATTTGCATGTCCCAGAAACTGAAAATGTCTAATATGGCAACCCAAAGGCTGAGTAGGGGACTGAAGCTGTCATCGAACTATTAATTACCTGTCAGTGGGGTAGATTCTCTCAGCTCCATAAAACCATAACTGTCCTTTATTTCATATGGCAGTAAGGCTGAGCTGAATACTCGGGTTGCTGAAGCACCTTATTTGGTTTTGTTGCATTTACATTGTCAACACTTTATTTCTGCTCAGCAGCATACGCTCCTCACCGTGTTGCATGCTGTACTAATCAAGCTTTTATTATGTATTTTTAGATTGTCCCCACAGTGTGCAGAGGTCTGCATGGCTTTTATAGCCCAGCATATCAATAGAGCTTATTGCCAATGCTCCTGGTAGAGGTACTGCATCTATTTATCCCAATCGTCCCTTGGAAAAATTAAATCGTTGCAATGTGAGTGCAAGGTTCAAGGTCTACTGCATAGGAAAATAGAATTGATTACTCCCAATGAACAGAGGCTTGCAGCTCTTAAGAACATTTTACGATAAATATGTTGGCATGTACTATGCATTTGGCATGCTAAGTAGTTTACTGAACTACTCCCCACAGCATATTTTAATGAAATGCTGACAGTTTGGCATCTTATTGGATAACTGCATTCAGTGCCATTGGTTACAAATGACAGATGTTAAGGAAGGCATACAAAGTACTCTGTAAAATGGTAACTCCACAACTTCCTGCTCTGTGTTACTACACTCTTGGAATTTATCAATAATGAGCACATGATTTCCTCCAGTTCAGCATCTAGAAACTTCTGCTTCTAAGCTCCCACCAAAAAAAAAAAAAAAAAAAAAAAAAAAAAAAAAAAGGCATGCAGAGTATTTTCCCCAAATATCTTGGCTTTATCTGCCAAAGGGATGCCATTGGCATCCCATGTTAGGCAAGGTGTGTCTCTGCCTCTCACTCGGGTTCTGCTTTGCTGCCTGGTGCACAAGGCAATGTGGCCAAAGAAGTGGGGAGCCAGAAGGGCCAGTCCTAGCTCCAGCAATCTCTGAGACGTGGACAACACTAGCACAGGACCTGGGACTGGCCATACCTCTCCACTGCTTTTCTCTCTCTTTTTTTTCTGAGCCTGAGGAGAAGGTTTATCTACGACAACAGGATAAAAAAACCAAACCAAACACCTTTAATCACAGGTGGGATTTTTTTTAGCTGCAATAATTTCACAGTGGAAGTAATCAAACTATATAAACAGTTTTCCTATCTTAGATCCTCACCTGCTCCTAATCCTACCATTACCTGAGGTCTCTTCCTAGAATAATGTTTTTCTTTCATTCACTGCCTCACGACTATAAACATATAAATAGGTAGCACCTCACGCTCCCAGGATCACAGCTCCCTTTGCTCAAGAGACGGCTGGAGACGTGGCCCTGATTCTTTATATTGCTGGTGCCACCCAGCGTTGAAAGGCTGGAAGTGGCACCTCAAAAGCCCACACTTTGGAAGTCACAGGCGGCCGATGCCTCTAGGGTATGTACTACAGCCAGGACCTCACTGCCACCTGTTGTGACCATGCCCGGTCCGAAGACCAAAATCCTAAACTAGCTTCAACTTTCTCTGATGGAACTAGGCATTTCCAGTAGTATATAGTTCTCCCTCTGAGGTGTTCTTTTCTCTTCCTGGTTAGTACTAAGAGGCAAAAGAAACACATCTGACCTAAAAGAGGAGCATGAGCATCTCTAAGCTCGGTACTGCCCACTCCCCAGATCCCAAATCTAACTGTTCCCCACCTTCCTTTTCCTTTGTTCCATATGGGTCTTAGCTCTTCCAGTGGCCATCATCTGCTCCCAAATGCCAGGAACTGTGCAGACATGTGTTCCACAGCGTTTGACTGGCCTATTGCCCTGTGACAGGCCAGACCTCATGTTCACTCACTATTTGTCAAAGGATTCCTGCTGCTCATGTAGTCATAGGATCATAGAATATCCTAATTTGGAAGGGACACACACCATGTGCCTGAAAACATTGTCCAAATGCTTCCTGAGCTCTGGCAGGCTTGGTGCTGTGACCACTTCTTGGGGGAGCCTGTTCCAGTGCCCAGTTACCCTTTGGATGAAAAAGGTCTCCTCCATCCATTCATACTTTGCAGTCACAATTTGGCCACAGATCCCCACTCTGCCAGTTATCCAAGATCTCTTTCCTAGGTCTTCACAGAATAAATCCAGAATTGGAATTGCTGAAGGAAGACATTGTTTTGTCCTGTGTCTGCTTTGCTCTGTTATATAGTGGTGACAGAAGTTAGAGTGGCTCTTTTGCTATGTTTTATGACTTTCCCCCTTTTTCATTTAAACTGATTTTGACACAAGCTTGTCCCAACAGTAACTTGCTGCGCTGCCACCAGGCAGTCTAACAGCATGTATAAGCCTAGATTGGCCATCTCAAACCCTGGTCAAATGAACAGCCATGGGGTCCAAGGGATGGTTTTGACTGAAATGCCTTATATGCAGTTTGTTAATGCATGGACACTAGCATAAACTCTTAGCTGCAGAAAGGCCTTTTCCAGTCCTGTTTCCCAGAAGGATGCCAGCAGCAGTACAAAGCAGCATTAAATCAATCAGCCAGCCAGTCTGTAAGTATATTGCATAACCAGGTAAATAAACAAGTCCTAGACACCCTAAAATGCTCTAGATATTTTCCCCTTGTCAGGCCAAGTAATTTCAGACAATCAATAGGGGATATAGGAAAGGTCACCAACTGCCTTAATAAATCTCATCAAAAAACAACAGACAAACAGCCGTGGCTCCCTCTGAGAAGAGAAAGGTATGGTCGTTAATGGAATAAATTCAAGATTACAAAGATACAGTGAATTTAAGCATTAACATTACAAACTAAGGAAATATTTTAGAAAAGGAGGATATTCAAAGCCTTTATCTTTTTTCTTGGTTTCCTACAACTACAGAGGTCTCTATTCTTTTTTGACACATGGAAAGGAGTTTTGGAGGAAAACATGTACTGACCTAACCTGATGCATGAACTTGTAAAGTAATAGCTTTAAATGCATTGTAAACAGCCCTGAGGAGAAGGATTTGGAGTTGTTGGTTGACCAGAAGCTCAACATGGCCCAGAAAGCCCAGGCTGCATCAGGAGTGTGACCAGCAGGTTGAAGAAACTGATTCTCCCCCTTATGAGACCCCACCAGGAGCTTTGGGACCCCCAGCATAAAAAAAACATGGACCTTCTTGAATGAGACCCAATGATAGACACAAAAATGATCAGAATGAATAGAACTCTTCTCCTATAATAAAAGGCTGAGAGAGTTGATGCTGTTCAGCCTGGAGAAGAAAGGGCTTCAGGGAGACTTTCTAGCAGCCTTCTGGTACCTAAAGGGGGCTTACAAGAGAGCTGGAGAGGTACTTTTTGCAAAGACATGAAGTGATAGGACAAAGGGCGATGGCTGTAACCTGAAATAGTGTAGGTTTAGATTACGTATTAGAATGAAATTATTCACTGTCTAGGTGATGAGGCACTAGAACAGGTTGCCCAGAAAAGTTGTGGATGCTCCATCTCTGAAAGTGTTCAAGACCAGGTTGGATGGGGCTTTGAGCAACCTGATCTAGTGGAATGTGTCCCTGTTCCATGGCAGGAATGTTGGAACTAGATGATCTTTAAGGTCCTTTCCAGTCCAAACCAGTCTATGATTTATGAGCTAAAACCAGCATACCAGGAATGCTCAGTATATCTTATTGTTACCTTGTTAAACATCTGGATTTTAATAAAAAATATGGTAGCAATAGCCAAAGCCTTTAACAACTCTATAGGTATGAAAACAGGAGTTAGTGAGGCCAAACGGCTGGCTTTTATTTAGGAACCTAAACAGGATTTCCCCGCTTTCCCTTTATTTACAACATTATATAAATAAACAAGTAATTAACAGCAAATTACTGGAGTAGACTTGCACCTGAGGATAAATTGCTCTAAGTGGCAAATAACCTTCACAGAGAAACGTTAAATTAATTGAGGTGATTGGGTAACTCAGACATAAAAGAAGGGTGTGCTGGACTGCAACTGTTGCTTGTGACAAAGAGATTCTTACCTTGTTGACCTGTGACTGTGCATCAGACTGAGGTGCAGACAGAAGAGGGGTTTTCAGCTGCAGCACTGATGACATTTGAATAAGGTGCTTGTATGAAACTTCTGAGGTTTTCATATGAGGAAAGTGGTGGTCCTTACTGAGTAACTGTCCTTTGCCAGCAAGTGCACGCTTGCTTTGGGCAACCTGCAGGAGGTAGACAGTACTATATAATGTCGCTCTGCAGAAAAACTCACTGAGCTTTTAGGCTCACAAAATGTTGCACTTGCTCAGTTTGAAACTACTGGGTAGCTCAGCATGTCCCAAGCTACCTATGGACCAGCTGTGTGGCTCTGATTAACACCATCTGGAAGGACCAGAGCAGGGCAACCCCAGAAGTCATTTATTCTCTCCTTCAGGGAAAACTGGTATGCAGTCACTTAAGACTGAACACGGAGAAATATTAACTGTGCTGTAAATCTCAATGACAAAAGGAATGTGTGTCCAAGTAAAATAACATAAACATAGCCTGTGTGCCCTCAAAGTGACCTGCTCTTTGAAAAAGTATTGGTTTTTGTCATCAGAAAAAGATCATCACTGAAAACACCCTAAGGGAAGTAAAAGGATCATTGGTCAATGGTAAGTGTAGAGATAGAATAATTCAGATTATAACAGAGGGGGAAAAGAGTTTCACTTTTCTCCTGATCTATTTTTAATATGCCAAAATGATTTAACAGAGGCTTTAGTTACATGAAGTACTTAAGACCTTATTTCTCTTTCTTAAGAAAGAAAGATTACTGAGGAGATGCAGCCAGGGGAGCTTGCCACACTAAGACAATAACCTTTGCTGAAATACTTGGGAGAACAGAACTACAGTTTGAACTCTGCCCATTGAATTAGAGGTTAAAGGTTTATTGCCCGTTAAAGGTTATTGCGCTTTATAAGTACATGGTAAGAAAACGGAAGAACTTGTGTTGATATTCACAAGGCTAAAAAATGGCTTGCAGAATTAGAACTTGAGACTAAGTTTTATGGGAGTGAGGAAAAATCTATATGACAACAGACTAAGCATAGCTCTTTGGTCTCTGGATGTGTAAAAAAGTTGCACCCTCTGTTTATCAGATTAATATCTCAATTTGGCATAAGCATTTTGCTGATTTCGTTCTGAATATTTTGCAAAGCTTTAGGTAGTGCTGTAAAGCACAATACCAGTGATGAATCAGGAGAGAAAATACTGACAACTAAATAAGCTTCAGAACAAACTATGAAGAGTTTGCAGCACAGACTGCATAAGATTTTTCAGGAACAGCACCTAAGTTGCTCTGTTTGAGCTCTTCTACTGCTTGAGAAGTGCCTTAGTGCACACAAATGTATGTTCTACTGCATTATCTCCGTGTGCTGGCAATCTCTCAAAAGCAAGGTGCCACAGATGAGATGCAGGGATGTTTAGCTCGAGCCTCTAACCTTATCCAAAGAAGGCAAGAGACGCTAGAATTAAAATGTGTCTTCTGTGCCTACCATGTGACTCTCACACAAACTACTGGTACAGCTCTTCTGTGGGGCAACTGAAAACCTGTAATTTCCTCCTGCAGATGATGCCCCTGGGACAATTTACAGAGCAAGCATCTGCAGTTGCTTTGGCTTGCTTTCAGCATTTTGAACCAAATCCTGTCATTTTTTAGCACACATCCATTTTGTGCAGTACTGGGAGTGCAGTGTCTGGTGGCCTGAGGCAGAATTTCTAATTTGTCCAAAAAACATTCAGCATAAGTGCCATATGATAATTAATCAGTGATCATTAAAGCAAGAGTTACCCATGATGTCTCTGATGTTTATTAAAACCTTTTCTTGGTATTTTAATCACAGTATTGCCATGGTAGAATTTCCCTTTATTTAAAACAAATGTTGTGCCTTGCACAATGTTTTGGGGTGGCGTTTTTTTCAGATTCCTTAGAGTCATTCCTAATTATTCTTTTTCTCTCTTAATAGTTAAGTAAAATGATTGTGAAAGCAGCACCATGATTAAAATAGTACCTAGATCAGGAACGTCATACATCTCTGATGCAAATGGTTGGGTTGGCTTAAGCTTTGGTATAGACATTAAGCAGCATTACTACACCAGAACATTCACTCCCCAGAAAATGCAACAGGACTAAGGCTCACTGATTAAGAAGATGTGAAATAGGAAATAAAAGAAAGAGAGAAGAGAAACAAAATCTACCACCTTATAGAGAAAAAAAAGGATTTGATTTTCCAGAAGTGCAAACTCATGATTTAAAGCAAAGTGATTTTGAAGTCTATTCTTACATCAAATCAAGGATTTGCTTTTTTTTATGAGGAAAATGAAGTGTTATCCTGCTGCATGTTTTGATGGTTTGAACATTCTGATTCTATGAATTTGAAAATTCATTTTCAAGAGGCATGCAAGGACTTGGTCCTGAGAACAGCCTTTTCTAGACCCAACTACTGACTGGTGAGGATAGGGATTATTAAGATGTCTGTGGTGCATGGAGCAAGAGCTGGGTTATTCAGAAGAGCAGAGGGTAAACTTATTTCTGTCCTGTCAAACTCTCAAATTTCCTTTGGGAGGTTCAGTGTTCACACAACAGAAAGCAAACACTGATATGAGTTAATGCCTTTTCATCACTAAGCCAAAGCAGTTGCTCTCCATCAAGGGATAAAAAATAGCCACAAGACCAACTTTAGCTCATGACCTGTCATGGCATGCTAATATTCTTTAGGTTTCTAACATGGCACAGCAAAGTAAGATGTTAACTGCAGTGGCAAGCTAAGGGGAAGATTTGGATACATATCAAAACATATATATACTGTCTACACATAAACTTTCACCTTTACTAATTCTTTTTTATTCCCAAGCCTTCTCTGATCTAATTTTTCTTTACACACTACAGCATCTGAATTTTACAGGCTAATCTCACATGTATGTCTGTCACAGGCATCCTACCAGCCTCAACACTTTTTGACATTATATTAGTATTACTTTACGGCTTAAAGCAGGGGTCCTCAAACTACAGCCCGCGGGCCACATACAGCCCGCCAGGCTCCCCAGTGCGGCCCACAGGTATTTACAGAACCCCCCAGCCTCCCCCCCCAACCCTGCCGGGGGTTGGGGGGGTGTCATGGTTTAAGTTAAGTTAAAACTAAGTAGGAATTTTTCCCTTCCCCCTGCCCA
>JAWWLV010000001.1:43335369-43350554 GCA_035041135.1 Platyrinchus mystaceus
CCTCCTGGAGCTCTGGCAGCCTTGGGGCTGTGCCCACTGCCCTGGGGAGCCTGTTCAGTGCCCAACCACCTTCTGGGAGAAGAACCTTTTCCTAATATCCAGTCTAAACCTCCCCTGACACAACTTCAGGCCATTCCCTTGGGTCCGCACAGAGAAAAGATCAGTGCCTGCCCTTCCTCTTCCCCTCCTGAAGAAGTTGTAGAGTGCAATGAGGTACAGTTGTATACACTTTTTACTTGAATTTTTGTAGGGGAAAAAAATCCTTAATATATCAAGTCTATAATATCAGATTTGACAGTAGGAGTTTATATGGTTTTGATAGCACTTAAACATATACTGAGCTGCTTTAGAACAAATGTTTTCAAGCAAGCTACCACGGAGCTCTACTGTCTGCCTTTTCTTCACTGCCCTCAGCCAATCGACCACTGCCCTTCCTCGCCCTCTCCTCCCTCTTTATTCTCACACTTGCTGCTGCCTCAGGCAATAGTGCTGAAGAGCCTGAGAAAATGGCTTTGGTGCAGTTTTATCAGCTTGGCCTCCACTCCACACCACACAACATACTTCAGTAAGAAAATGGGCATCACTGGACAAGAATCAACACCACAAAAGAGAGACAACTGAAATTTCAGTCTTGATCATCAGTAAAGAGCAGTTATTTATACAGTGACCAATTTTGCAACTGAGAGAAAAAATAGCCTTTATAGAGGCAAGACACACTCTGGTGTGTCTGTGTGACCATGCAGTTCTGCTCAGTATAATTCCATTTTTGAATGGACAATTATCTGCTGCAGCTCCTGAGGTCAGGACACTGCATCTACTGATACCTCAATATGCACCAAGGAGGTAGTGGAGGGGAATAAAGCAAAAGCACTTAAAACCAGGTTTTACCTTTTTTCTTTAACTAAGAAATGAGCAATTTTGAGTTGCCAGCTGCTAGGTGGTGATGTGCCTGAAGAAAAAAGGCTGCTTTTCTTCTTCCATGCACTCCACTGCAAAACTGCTGTGCTTCACACCTCGATTCTTATATTTCAGTTTTCACAGGGAAAAACTGAACAAAAATTCTCTTTGAAGCAAGATGGGTTGTTCGCTTTGAAATACATTCAGATTGGATGAGGAAATATATTTAAAATGTATCGAACATACAGGAAGTTCAGAAAAGTGTTATAAGAAAAATTACATTTAAGGTTCCTTGCAAGCAACTATCCCACAGCTGTGCCTCTGACACCCACAGAGAGCAAAACACAACTCAAGTCTGCTCAATGAGTCAGATACCACAAAACATACCAACTTTATACACTTATGAAGCGTTAAGTACTGACAACTGCACCAGTGAACAGAAGGTATCAAAACACACATTCTTTCAGATGTGGACTCTTCCTTTTTTTTTTTTAATCATAAAGGTACATTGCAAATAGATTTTAATCACAAACTACCTGCTTCCTTTCACAGCCTTAAAAAAAAATAAAGAAAAACCCCCCAGCAGTTAGACCATCTCTGAATAAAGTTAGTGCTTGACTTCTTGTTTTACCTCTCCTTCACTAGCTGAAGGTTTCAAAAACATGCCAGACATTATAGAATACAAAAGACGTTTTTGCTATTATCAGTGGAGCTTCTCAAGACTGAAATAGTAGACTTACCCCCAATATTAAGTTGTAACAAAATAATTTGTATATTCTTTCATTATTGTCATACCCTAACTTATTCAATGTAGTTCAAAAAACCCAAACATAGTATTATCTAGTAAGGAATTCTGCTTATGAATGTGTATGGATTCACAAACTCTGGGTAACTTATGTTAGGAATCTCTCTATTCCCATCAGGACCAAGCCAGCAGGCACCCTGGCTCCATTTCTGACTGAATAAAATGCCAGAGAAACCAAAAATATAGTGATGCCCAAGAATACCTGGAGTTGCAAGCTCTTCTAGGGCCCAGGAATGGATGGTAATGGCTTTTCTGGACTGGAAGCTGGATTTTTTTCATTATTATTTTTTAAAAAATATCTTGCTGTACTGTAGATCTCATTCTGTATTAGTTTTTTGAAGACACAGATTTTAAACAGCATATCACTGTGAATGTAAATAAAAAATTCAGATTACTTACTTGTAAATATTTAGAGATTTAGAACCAGCCATTTCAGATCAGATCAAAAAACTCTGAGGCACTTAGCAAGTCGCAAAGCTTTTTGGTTAAATAAATCCTGTCCTTATCAGCAAGAACCCTCTCCCTCTATCTTTCAGTTCCCTCCCCCCCCCATCATCCTCAGAAAGCCATTTGTCTCCTACCCCAAACTAAACACACCTGCTCTCTTACCATAGCCCATTTTCACATGGGAACTGAGGACAGGGTGAGGGGACAGAAAATCCAGGGCCCAAGGCAGGGCACAGGCAAGTCTTCCCCAAGCTCCCACTAGGGTTTGATGGGTTTTTTTGGCAATAGCAACATCTAGCTCCATGGGTGAATATATAAAATGGGCTCAAAGGTCCTGTGTGAGGCCTCTAGCAGCAGCTGCTGCTCCAGCACGTACTTTGTGTCTCCAAAAAGACACAGCTGGCAACTGGAAGCAGCTCCCATCAGTGGCATCACACTGACCCAGGACTAGAGCTGTGTCCTTCCATCACCTTATGTTCTCTGGCTGTGGCACAAAAGCTGTAACTCCTGGTTGTTTCCAAGCTTAAAGTGCTTTTAAAAGCTTTTAACTGATGGCGAGCAGGGGCTTGGAAAGCACACGATCTACTATTCCTTCTGAACTAAAGAACTGTTTCACACCTGCCAAAGGCTGTGGAGCAGCGGAGGGAACGAACCAGAGGATCACTCCCAAATGCTACCAGGTGGAACACAAACAAGAAAACTCAACGGCACCTGATTTATCCTGACCTCATTCTCTGACTGCATGCTCAAACTGAGCAGCAGGCTTGAGATCAGGTTTACCAAGAATTTTTTTCATTTCTCAATGGTACCTTGCAATTCACAATTTGCTGGTGTTTTTAGCTTTTTATTCTCTTAGGCTGGGCTGACAACACTTCAATAATGCACCTAGAATACATAACAGATAAGTGTAGTTTATCTAGGCTGAAAAATGGTTATGTGATAATTAAAAACTTGATAATCTTTCCTGTTATTTGCCTGCTAATATAAATTTCTGAAGGGTTGATGATAATCACAAACATAATTAAACTAGATCTACAAAGAGTCTCAAACACCATCAGAGCCTCCAGATGCAAACAGTGAAGTGCTAATTTTACCATGCCCTGCTACTGTGCTAACAGGGCAAAGGAAACATTTCATGTTCTTCCAATATGAGAAATGAGAAGATAAAAAAATAAGAGAGTATTAAAGAAAAAAGCCAATTCTAAAACAGCTTCATGCTGAGGCATCTCAAATACTTTTAACTTAGAAAAGTTAGGAGCCAGTCCATGTTTAGAGGTTAGATTTCAAAATTACTGTGCACATCCCTCAGTTTTGGGTAGAAGCAAATCCAGTTTCCAGAACCGACTAATTACAGGGCTTAGAAATAAAGCAAAGAGCTCTAAGATTACTAAAGTCCTTGAAAACATTTCCCCTTACAGCTCGCTTAGTGAGACATAAGATATATATGTAAATACATATATATATACACACACAGGGCCTAATTGAGCTTCCATGTCGACATATGTAAATCTGTGGAGCTGACCTTGCTTGCACACAAACTAAATATTGCAGTAACCCAGGTAACAGCCTTATAAATGAGATAAAATCCCAATGTTATCTCATGTAGTAAAATCAATCACAACTTTTCTTATGAAACAAATTTAATTTGGCTTCTAAATGTTAAAGCAATTACTTATCCTAAATGTTAAGATGAAAATATTAATAAGTACCTATTACAGAACCCAATTTTATAACTTGCAACCTACTTCATTAACTTAGAATGAAATTTCTCTGAAGTTCTAAGACTATTCTTTTTCAACTGAGGCTCTTGTTCTTTAATATTTTTAAAGTATTTGACTGCAATAAGTTGGTTTTTATCACATTAATAAAACCCCAAACCCTAAACACACTCTCACTTATCCCAAACTGCAGTGCTCATAAAAACCCAGCCAGCCAGAGAACAGCACCTTTGCTCGTGATGCTGATGGATATCCTCTGGATCAAATAGAAGAAAACAATAAAGAACCATGAAGTGTTGCTGTTGCATTGTTTAAAGTAGCATTATGAGAAAGAATATGTTGTAGCTGTATAGGATTTACACACACACACTCATATGTGCATGTTATGAAACACATGTAGAATGTTAAAAATTGTATTAATTCCACTGCCTACTGCAGAGGATGCCCTCACTGTCCATAAGCACAAATTCACAGGTCTCAGAAACAGAAGAAATAACACCCCCATCAGCCCCTGTATAAGGGAAAACCTCACAAAAGTAGTCAAGCTCTTCCTGTTCCAAAAAACAACCATCAGCTTCAAACATTCCTGCTTTCCACCCATGACAAGTACTAACAGAAGCTAAAATCCTTCTTTTTCCAATGGATCAAAGTTACCACTTCCAATTCTCCAGGTTCACACAAGGTAAGAAAAGTTTCCTTCCAAAAGGGTCATTTTTAGTCTGAAACTCAGAGACTGCTGGAAATTCTCAACCAAAACTATTTTTCAGTGGCAGCAACACTTGCTTTTCTTGTTGCGCTTTTGCTGTTTTCACTCCAAAATGAAACAGAAACAAGAACGATTAAATAATTCTTTCGCGATTTGCATTCAAAAGGCACTTATTTAATCGTTATTAACTTCCAGCTTTCTGACAAAACCACCAATTCTATATTTACATGTATTTCCCGGAGCTTCCCTGTTTTTCTTAGGGAACACAGTGCTCACAAGGATCACTGACCACCTTTAATGGAAGGGACCGTTTCACAGCACGGAAAGTGTAACAGCAACATGAAGCTTCCAAACTGCAGTGCTAAAAATGCCATTTTAAACCCAAATGTTAGGTTTTCATTTACCATTAAGTCATCAAACTTCCCCTCTGAAGAACTCTGCCCATGTATCAGGTGTTAATCAACTCTATTCAGTGCCTCTCAAGCAAGACAAATATTCCATAACATCCCCAAAATTTCCTCAGCCTTTTAAAGTGTTTCCCATTTTATCATTCTCTTTCTCTTATCTACAAGCTTCTCTGTCTGCTTCCAATGATCTCAACACCCTTACTCCAGATATGTTCTCCAACTGCGCTAAATTCTATCCTTCTCTTCCTGCACTAAGAACCTACTTTTCTCATCAACCCAAACTTACCCAGAGCCTCCCATCCTCCCTCACCACAAATTCCCAGCCCTCCCCACTCAAACTGTAATACTTCATAACCAAGGCTTTAAAATCCCCTCTGCCTGTTCCCCTCCAAAGCAGCCTCAGCTACTCAGCTCCTCTGCTTCTGGTTGCTGCCAACCCTGGAGTCACAGGACAGGCCCAAGTACACACAATACCAAAAGATACACAATCCTATGATACTGATACCCCAAACATGAAGTCACAGGTCACACTCAGCCTTGCACTACTTTATCTCTGTCTTGGTCCTTTTCCTCTTGACCTTTTATTTCCTTTCTCTTGAGCTACAGGTACTCTCAGGTCCAGTAACAGGGACTCAAGATAAGCAATGTTTGCATCTACTAACCTAGTGATACACCATCTTCTTCCCAAAGTGCTAGAGAAAGAGAAAGTCATCCTGGGTATACTGGAGTTCACATACTCCTCTTTCAAGAGGAGAGGGCAAAAAAGGCATTATTTTGTAACAGGACTGGTGGCTAAAGAGGAAATGGTCCCAGCAACTCCTGATAAAGACTTCACCTCTATAGACAGATCCCAGCTCCTAAGCAAGGGAAAAAAAAATCAGTTGTAGGAGGTGGGCTGAGCTAATTACATGAAGTCATATTGTTGCCAAAAGTTCCAGGCTTGTTGTTTCCAGAATTTAGCGAAATTGAACTGTCATATGATTACGATTGCTCAGGCTGGGCCAAGACAATTAAATAAGGAGTCACATTGTTGGCCTGAACTGCTGATTTGTTGAGACAATGATAAATGAAGAGGCAAATAGACCCAACATGCACTGACAAGCATTTAAACCATGCATGAAAGTATGATATTGTATCCTCAAAATCAAAGGCTCTCCATTTACGACCTTAATATTGAGCATAACTGAGTTTATGTCAGTCTTGGTAATTGGTCTGGAAGCAAGACTGACTCCAAGGTGTGTGAGCTGTCCTGACTAAGTGCTCCATAAGCTACACGGCACCAAAATGTGCACACACGCACACATCCCACCCCCCCCAGCTGAAGTCACAGCATTTTTAGCTGTGATTTTGTTTTAAAAGAAGTAGCAGCAAAAAGGTTACAAAAAAACCCCCAATACAACAACAACAACAACAAGGAGCAGGAGACATCCTACTATTTCCACGATATGTTTCATAAGACATATGTTTAAAAGATATCATAGTGATTGTAAAAATCAAATACTGACAAAAAATACCGGGAAAGGGATTTTTTGGGGTAACACTGTTTTGCCACTGCAGGATCACACTTGATTACCTCGCAGGCTCTATTCCCACAGGACCTCACCACATTTTGTGTAAAGAAAGATTTACTGGCTCTGGTCCTGAATAACGATTGAATTGAATCATATCAAAAAGGTGTTGTGAAGATTAATTAAAGGTTTGTGAAGCTTTGTGGCAGCACAGTGACAGGTGTGACTGTGACTTTGTAGCAGCACAGTGACAGCCATACAAAAACCTACAAGGGCTCGAACAATCCTGACTGTTGGTCTTTGTTTGGACAGTGGGCAGAAAATAAAGTTTAGGTTTCACACTAGGCAATGCAGAAAAAACCACCCAAATATCAAATAGTTCTTTCACTGTCCCCTCTCAGCAAGTGAGACTACAGCCTTGAGTGAAAAATAGCTTATGGTCAAGAGTGCTCTATACCCTGCATTTTTAACAAAGAAGCTGAATTTAATCACCATCTTCAAAATTTCAAAACTTCAACACAGAATTTCAACATAGAGGCTTTCCCTAAGAGGGCAAGTTGCAAAGAACAGAACTGCCCCCCAAGTCCTGTTCCACAAAACTAGTACCCACAGAAGTTAAGAGTGAGGCTGAACTCCTCATATCCACCAAGCAGGCAAAATGCTTCCCAGCCCCTCCTGCCCATCCCGTTTTCCTCCTATCCCATTCCCCTCCTTCCTGGGTTGCCTTATCACCCGAGCCCCAGACTCCCATGTTCCTTTTCAATGATTCTTGACTAGTACCTACTTGTCCCAAACTCTTGTCTAACCAGTCCCAGCTCCTGTATTCTTCTGCCAACATCCACTGCTGCCTCCCAAAGCACGCCCTGCAGTCAGACAGCTCACCTTGCTATGCTTTCCCCTCTTTCTGCCCAATCTCACACCTGAGGAGTTCGGTGTTGGAGACACCAGAGCCCAGCAGCTCCTTGTCCCATGCTGCCAGAATCAGGATCCACAGAAACATCCAAAATATGGGCACCAACACCTCTGAGCTTCTCCTTAACTTAACTTACAGGGGCAGTAAGAAGTACACAAAGGTCAGACTTCAAATCCCTCCTCCAAAACAGATCACCAACATTAATGTGAGGTTTTTATAAATATGGAGAAAATAATTCTTGGGATTTTCCCTATTATTTTCTGCATTATTCCCTGTCTTATTTTTGAAAATAGGTTAACTCACTCTGGGTGAAGTTACAGGTTCTGTATATATATGTGTGTATCTATAATGACTTCTAGAACCACGTTCATTTTTCTCAATACCATCATTGTCTCAGTTTATTAAAACAAAACTAATGTGAAATACATTCCCACATGCATGCTTTTGGCATAATTAAACATAAACAAATACATAAAATCCTAGCAATATACATCTTGAAGAGAGCTGATGACCCTGTTTCTTTTTGGTTTGGTTTTTTTTTTGGAAATGCTTATCACACACTATTCAAGTAGATACTCCACTAAATCCTTCTGTGTTCTTATAAGTATTTTAAAATACACTTTTGGCAATGGTACTTAGTGGATTAAGAAGAAATGTAAAACCATTTAAAACAAGACAAATTCAAATTATTCTTATTTTCCAATTTTTCATCAAGAAAAATTCAAATTATTCTTATTTTCTGTCTACAGATGCATAAATCAAATCCTCCATGAAACAATGTTAAGAACCTGTATCAAAGACAGCAATATTGCCACCAAAATCAATGCCAGGGGCTAAAGTGGAAGAGGATTAGTGACACAATTCACCACACCTCCCATAATTCAGAATGTATTTGTCATACCATGTTAAAAACCCCTGTATTGTCTTTGCACATATTTGTAGCCTACAAAGTACAATGACAAATTCGCAATTAAAAGAGTGGAGCCAGTAAGTAAAACCAGTGGACATTCCCCATTTCCCAGTGTTTGGAGCCCCACCTTTGCCACCATTTGGGGAGTGGGTTTAAACATCCCAGTGGCAAAGCTGCATCTAAAAGAAAAAAACAGCCTAAAGAGGGATCTCCACACAAAGCCTAAAGTGTCCCTGTGGAACCAGCTCCAACTCATCTCCCTGTGCCCTGGCTGTGCCAAAGGAGCCGACAGGAGCTCTTCCCTGGAGCTGGAGGGCAGGGTGAGCCTGCCCAGCTGGAGCCAGCAGCCAGCCCTGCTCCTCCGCAGGGGTATCACACCCTCCTGCCCACACCTGCCCTCACACGGGATGCAAATCACCTCAGTCACCAATGATTCAAACCTACGGCACTGGAGCTGATGATTTCCAAGTATTTCATACACGTCTTAAGGAGAAATCAACTATAGCAGAGACATGCCAGTGCTGACAGAACTGAATCCTGAGCGGCCCAGAACAGTGTTTACTTTTGTATTTTGAGTATTATAACAGACCGTGTAAAGTGAAATAAGGAGACTCCACTCCTAAAAAAATAGTATCTAGCAGTGACCTTGCCCCTTTTTTCCCCCATGTTCTTTCTGTTGCAAGTGCATGATATTGCCAGGTTTTGCAATATTGATGTTTTTCTCCAAGCCCCATTTCTCCCATGGGCATCTGAAGACATTGCATATGTTTTATTTTTTTTTTTTTCAGCTTTTAATTCTAACAGATAAAAAAAAGTCACGTAAATCAGGCCTCAAAGTGAGTCCATGAGCTCAAAACTAGAAAGCAGTTAAAACTTTTTAACTGAACGTTTCTGAAGGCCAATCGTGAAATGCTAAAATGTTTGGTTTTGGCAGAACACAACAATTTTTAAAAGGTGTGGATGGATAAAGACAGTCAGAATACATTTTCTTCTTAGGTGTCTCATTGACCAAATGCACTCAGTCATGTAGATATCTTCTATTTCAGGAAAAATTCACCATCTTAAGCATTCTCTGAAGTCAGATCTTTGTACAACCATAACAAAATTGAAGGAATTACATATTTTCCAGTTACTTTCAACAAAGAGAAGAAACAATGCACCTAAACTGAAGCCATGTGACCGGTATTTTTATTTTTAAACAGGCTAGTTTTCTAATGTAATACAGACAACATATTAGAAATACTACGTGCATAGAATTTCTACCTGCAAGAAACCTTGCAAACGTGAATATATTTGGCTTCCTCCTGACGCAAGTATCACACCTCTATCACAGCTGGAGAAACCCAGGCAGGAAGATAAGATTCACCTGAAGGCACAGAAGCTAGTCAGACCCTGACACTCCTCCCAGGCCAAAGGCCACATCTTGCCTTCATCCACTCTCATAATTACAAATAAAAGAACTCTTGCTCTGTATATTCTTTTCAGGCAGAACCTGTCTGACCTGTTAATTTACTGAGAGTGTATTTAAAAAGTCACCAGCCAGCAAGGAACCTTTATTGAAAGAATCCTGGTGCTGCACTTGTAGAGTATTTACATCCTTTTCCTTGCTCTGGGCTGTGCTCATGCTGCAAAATACTCTAGGTTTTGTCGATGGGAGATATAAACTGATTCTTCCAGGGACTACGAGAAAGATTTGAACACACACATAAGTGAAGCAGCATTTACCCTCTGCAAAGTCAATTAGATTCTTAAAGTGAGTGAGGCAGCTAATTCCTGTCTGTACATCCCAATTTGCAAGCCCAGCATTGCATCAACAGGCCTTGGGAAGCTGGTTGAACTGCATATCTTCTGACATTCTTGGATTCTTGTGAACCTTTGCACATCTCGCTAAGCACAATCTGCTTGTTAACTTCAACTAAAAAAAACTACAGCCTGACTTTGGTCTCAGAAAAGTGTTATTTCATAGTTTCTTTGTGTATAAGATACACCAAGATCAAAAATAAGAAAGGTAGTCAAAATGAGGACTCCATACCCACAAACATCACAATAATTAGAATTAATTACTGTTCATGGGAATAAGTATTGGCAAGCCAGCAGCCTCAGAAAAAATCTGCAGTGCAGATGATGCCAAGATCAAAGTTCACCTTACAGATGTATCAGCAACAGGATTCAGCTACAAAGGGAAACACATTATCAGTTATATCACATATCCACACCAACAGCTCTCTCTGTGCACACATCACTTCCACAGGGAACAGTACATTCAGAGGGCCACCAAAAGAACATAAACAGTGTGCTGAAACCATGCCAGTCTGCTGGGAGTGACTCAGAGCCTGATGTGGGGCTAGAGGAATGGATGTCAGGTCACTCCACCACACCGCCTAAGATGGCAGCCTGACAGAAAAGTGCTCATTAGACTGTATGGACTTGCACCTTCTTCCTGGCTTCAGTGGTGCCAAAAGGACAACTTAACCACCATGTTAAGGCACCACCAATGCATCCCTTCCCCCCGGGAGAAGACCTCCACAGCCGTTAGCGGCTGGAACCCCATTGGACAGTTCTGGTTATTTTGGTTACTTGTTCCACTTGTTATGTCTACCCTGTGATGTTCTCCCTCTCCCCGCCTTTCCTGTGCCAATCCCTTGGACTCACCCTATCCCATCACCAGGTTTTGCATACTCCGCCCTTGCTCTGCCCATCATCCAGCCCCCCTATATCAAACCTTATATAAACCCATATTTCCCCTAATAAAATGCGATCACCCTCAGACATCACCCTGCCTTGTGTAGCTGATTCTTACACCTACACGCGCAGCGCCACTCCTGCCAGCATACAGCCCAGCTGTATTGCACCTACATACCAAGCCGGTAGCCCAGTGGCAACCCTGCTCAGCTTGCAAGGACCCGCTGTCGTGGTTTGCACCCGTCCCCAAGCCGTAGTACCAGTCAATTTTCCTAAATGAATAATTGTCCCAACTCCAAAGCCATTAAGTGCTTTATATTTTGTTGGGCTGCAGCAGATATGCCGAAAGTAAATTAATGTCATTAATAATATAAAATAGCAGATCAACTGAACTGCCAATATATAACAACTGACTAACACATCATCCCTGTCAAAACTGCTGCCTGATTTTTTTATTTTTATTGAATTTTATACCACCAAGAAAATCCCTCTCTCATGAGCTATACACCTTCTCAACGTTGCTGCCATTTTTCTCTGAACACAAATGTGTATGTGTGGAACATGAATTTTCAAAGTTCATCGTAATCTTCACAAACTGGTAGTGACTCTGCTACTACTGTGGTCACTATTCTCAAATCATTCTTATTTACTGATAAGACAGCAGTAGATTTATTTTTGTACACCACTTTCTCCTCAGGTTTTCCATATACTGAACAAATACTGACCACTCAGAGCACTCACAGTTTCAGAAGCATTGGTAAACTGAAGCTTCTCTCCAGTTAGACAAACAAAAAAGACAGCCATCACATTATAAAATTGTATTTGAGCAACACTGTTTCCGCTGGGCTAATTTAGGCTTTATTCTGTACTCCCAGACAGTCAACCAACTCAGGCTAAATCCTATTTGATTTAGGTTTCCTTGGCTTCCTTGAACATTGAGTTTCTGTCAGGAATGTCTGTGCAGTAAAGACAATCCCAAAGAAACCAATTAGCCACACCAGGCTGCACAGCAGTTGGCTTGGAATTCAGCATCAGGAATGCTATCTGAGCACTGTCAGAGATTATCATATATCCAACAGCTTGCAAAGTTTTGAGAAAAAAATTACTATAAAAAAGTGATACAACTCAGTTAACTGTGTTGCATAACAAATGTTCAAAATAAATTCTGCCTCTTTGGATGTCAATGCCAGAAACTGTGCAATATCGTTTAAACTCAGTGCAACAGTGACTGTAGACAAACAGGTCTAAGTGCAGGATGTCAGCAGATGACAGTGAGGCCTCTCAAATGCAATAAGCACAGAGAAAATCTAATAGAAACATCAAGTTCTTGTCTTCACACACATCTACTCCTCTAATATTCCAATTACAAAGTTTATTCTTGATCTTGGTCTGCAACTGCAGTAAACCCTATGAAGGCTTGAATCAATTAAAATGGTTGTATGCTAATGTTAATCATATGAGTAAACTCACTAAACTGACACTACTTTGTCATAAGGGTCTACACTAATTCCACAAAGTTGGTTTTGTGTATTGGTTTCCAAGTAAAATTGATAAAACATCTGTACACAGCCTAAAAATGAGAATAAACTGGGAGGGGATATATCTGTTTAAATAAAAAAAGTCTGGTTCCTTTGCAGTTGTGGAGAATCCCACTTTCCTCAGTGGGCAAGAAAAGGAACCAGAAACAAGTAACATCCTCAGCAGAAGTGCTGACTTGGCAACAATTTTCGGAGGGAGCATCTCTGACTCTTTGTGCCAAAGGGATCCCTGGGCATGGAATCAGATCCTGTGCCCACAGACAATGGGGAGCACAGGGAGGCACAGCCCATCCACTGCCTTTCACTGAACCCTCTTCCCATAAACAAACACTGAGCCATCCTCCAGGGGTGACTAGCACTCCTTTAAAGTTAAGCCTAAAGCCTGTGGCCACCTAGACAATTCCTCTTAAAAGCATGGTTGCACCTCACCGAAAGTTTTTCTGCAGGACTGTAAACTGGAGTTAGGAATGAAGCTGGACATTCTAGTTACTTGTGCACTTCATACAAAGCATAAAGTGTTCAAGAAACAGTGATAATTCTTAAATTTAGTGAGCTCTGGGGTGAAAGCTGGCTGGAACTTGGCCATCTGTAAAGCAAAGGCATCACAGTCCATATCTCAAACTCAGAGGGAACTGAACAGTCACCATGTTGAACTGTGTTAATTTTAACCCTCATATTTGTCTAACATTGCACTAGTACAGCCTGCTGTCATTGACTTAAATCATAAATTCAATATCTGCTTCGTAGTATAGTGACAAAACCCAAACCCTACAGTCTGAAAAAAACAGTATCAGCTAAAATATGACTGTAGCAGACATTAGAAAATAACATTGCAGCTCTTAAAGGTTCTCTTAAGTCAGGGGTCCTCAAACTACGGCCTGCGGGCCAGATATGGTCCGCCAGGGTCCCCAATGCGGCCCGCACTCCCCCAGGTGTCATGGTATAAGTTAAGTTAAAACTAAGTAGGAATTTTTCCCTTCCCCCTGCCCATTATGTGAAAGGGATGTTGGTTTTTGCTTGGGCAATTAGGTAACACAATGGGCTGGCCAGCAAGACCACATTCCAAGTTAAATGGTCCTTAAATGGTCTGTTGGGGGAGTTTGGCTGTTGCCAAAGGGGGGGAGGGGGGTAAAAAGTTCCTTTTTTACTTTTTTTTTTCCTCTCATCTCCTGGGAGACAGGGGAGGAGTTTTGGGCAGCGGCCGAAGGGACAGAGGGAGTGCTCAGTGGCGGCCAGGGGTTACGGAGCCTAGGCGAGAACAGCAGCTTTCTTTTCTTCTTTGGGAGAGAAACTGTTTTCGGGAGAGTTGGGGTTTTTTTTTCCCTCCCTCCTCCATTCCCGTTCCTTCTCCTCCTTGGCAGCAGTTCGTGTGCACATCAGAGAAGAGGGGAGTCTGCTCTGCACATCTCGACCAGAGGACTGAGGGGGTGGAAGAAGACCTCCATTTTCCAGCTTCTCCAGCACACCCAGGGAGACCCTCCTCCCCTCCCCATGGCACATGGGCATCTCCAGTGATCCAACAGTGCCCCCTGCTGGCTGGCACAGTACATTGCAGGCTCTGCATCTCTAGTGATCCAACAGCGCCCCCTGCTGGTTGGCACAGGACAGTATAGTCTGGCCCCTGACAGTGTCTGACGGATGGTGAACCGGGCCCCTGTTTAAAAAGTTTGAGGACCCCTGGCTTAAAGCTTACACTTGGTTGCTTCTCAAAGCAATCTTCCTGGGTAAGCCCAAGCACTGTAACTTTACAAAAATGCCATGAATTTAAGATGGATATTTTTCTAACAAGTAAAATCACTTTAATATTTTCTTGGTAAAGAGCTAGCTCTGCATATTCACAGTTCATTCACTTACACTGAATGATATGAGCCTTGCGAGCAACTGATTTCTTCTCCTTGTACTTCTGCAGAGATGAAAACCTTTTAAGGGCTGACACCTACAATGACCTCATTTCAAGAAACTGTTATTTCAGTCAGCTAATCTATATTCGTTGTGTGGTAGTTTTGATTGGGATAGGTTTAATTTTTTAATCCGCCCTTATCTGAACCCAGGAGTTTTCTTCACTCATACTCTTTCAGTTCTCTCCCCCATCCTGGGGGGTGCTTAGTTGCCAACTGGGGTTAAACCCATACAATCCTTTTTGACTTCCAACATGGGGCTCGAAGGGTTCAAGATAACGGCAGATTGAAATGTGCTAGACTGAAGTTATAGCTGTTCTTGATGTTTAGCTATTAATTGACGGGTTCCTGTGCTTGCCATGGGACTTGCTTGACTGATTGTATGATTGTAATGAGCCCAGTGCTCATTAGTGTCTGGTTTTTGCTTTCACTGCTCACTGTAGTACTGTGCTGCTTACTATCAGCAGGAACCACCCCATTTAGTGCAGGACAAGCCTTGCAAGGAGCAGTGCAAGTGCAGCAGTGACCAGCCCAAGCTGCCTTTGGTGCCCAGTAACTCCATGCAACACACTACCTCTCCTGTCCTGAGCTACCACCATAACAGATGGAGCTCGAAGTCATGGACTAAATTAACTCAGTGGACATTTGTAGACATTTTACATGCGTTTAGGGGACCCCCGGTGGCCTAGCGGTTAAGATGCTGGTCTCTCAGCGCCAAGGCCACAGGTTCGAATCCCAGTCCTGCTTCAGGGTCCC
>JAWWLV010000001.1:43350654-43401168 GCA_035041135.1 Platyrinchus mystaceus
TAAAAAATCCATTGCGCAGGCTTGAAAGGTAAAAAGACCTTTCCCAGATCTTCGTTCGCGAAGACTGGCCACTTATACATGCGTTTACATGCAGGGGTGGTCCACAGGCTGGGGAATGATATCTGTGTACTAAAGGATGGGAAGGTAGCAGGGTTGTTACAGAGGATGTGTTGGATGGTGTGGGACCTGAACATGACATAAATGGTATGGAATAAGTGGTGGAGAATGTGCTGATTTTGGCTGGGGTAGAGTACAGGGCTAGGTTTTGGATTTGTGCTGGAAACAGAGTTGATAATATTGGGATGTTTCAGCCACTGCTGAGCAGGGCTTACAGTAAAGTCAGGGCATTTTCTGCCTCTCACCCCACCCCACCAGTAAGGAGTCTGGGAGTGCACAGTGAGTTGGAGGACACACATCTGAGACAGCTGACCCCAGCTGACCAATCCCATACAGTATTGTGCTCAGCATATAAAGCTGGGGGAAGATGGAGGAAGAGGGGCATGTTTGGAGTAATGGTATTTGTCTCCCCAGGTCACCATTATGTGTGGTGGAGTCTTGCTTTCCTGGAGATGGCTGCACACCTGCCGGCTATAGGAAGTGGTGGATTAATTCCTCGCTTTGCTTTGCTCACATGCATGGTTTTTGCTTTACCTATTTAACTGACTTTATCTCAACCCACGAGCTTTCTCACTTTTCCAATTCTCTGTCCAATCCTAATATGGGGGGAGTGAGTGGTTTTGTGGGGCTTAGTTGCTGTCTGGGGTTAAACCATAACACGTTGCCACAGAAATCATGCTAAGATGAAGTGGCAGTTTCTAACAAGATCAGGAGAAAAGATATCAAACTACTATAATCTCTTTTAGCTCAGGGGGCTGAGACTTTTTGCGAAGTGCTTAAATTAGTCCATCACTAGGACTAAATAACTTTGCTACTTGAAAACCCCAGCAGAAGAGTTCTTTGTACTTGACCCTTGCCGCATACACATGCACAAAAAGATTATTTAAGCAAGAATGATTTCAGTAAATGTAAATTACATAAAACTGACAGGTCATTCAGCTGAAATGCTCATGCCCTAGTCTTAAAATTTGGTACAGTGATGAAATAACATTAATGTGATAAGGCAAATGTCAGTTTAATGTTAACAGAGACAATAGTCTTCTAGATAGTGTAGTTTATGCTACAGAACCAGGCTTTATATTTACTTTTTGATAAAGAAACAGGCAAAACATACCTAGTAGTATTTGCTGCTCTGTTTGAAGAATCCCTTGATGCAAAGAGCTTATATAAAAAGATGTATTGTAAATCTGATATCCATGGTTCTCAGCAGGATTTAGGGCTTCAAACACTGAAAACTCCACAGGGGTATTTTATTTTTCCAGTGTCTTCTTTTGATGAGCTGGTTGGTTGGCTTCTTAAAAAAAAAGATTAAAAACAAGGTTTAGAAAAATTTAAATCCTAAAAGGTAAACTGAGCAAGTGCTTCAATAGAGTAATATAGACATATGTTCAAAGAGAACGTGATAATGCTCTGGTTTTGCTTCAAGCTCAGCATTCCTCCTTTCTCGCACTTACAGCTGTATAAAGTAGCAAATATGGAAAAAAAGTCAACGCTGGCAGCTTTTCAACTCTGTTTCTTATAAAGTGTTTTCAGAGACAGACTGGCAGCTCCTCTCTGCTCTTCCTATGGAGCCTAGAGATGCCTTTTCTCTGAGTTTGGCTGGCAGGCACAGCAGATCCCATTCTGGCAGAAGGTATCAGAAGCAATGGTTGTTCTGCTGGAAGGCTCCTATGACTCCTGGGACCAGGAGCGAGTCTCGGCAGCCAGGTCTGCATGTGCCTTCCATCACCTGTAGGCCTTGGGCTGGGCACTGGCTACCCCACACGTAGGTATGAAACTTGAAGGTGCAGTGGAGAACTCTGGGCTGGGGGGGAAGCCTGAGGAGCACAGGAGACCAACAATCCAGCCCAAGCTGTCAGCATTCTGGAGTGAAGCATGAGCTGAGCTGTGGGCTGTGGGAGCTTGGCTGTTCAGTGGGGTTGGATAAGGCTGCAACAAGGAAGATACCTGCTGTTCAACAGCTCAACATCTGTGTTACTGTGTGAGGGGGAAAGTGTTGGCAGGCTGTGCTTGCCCAGGGGTTGCAGTCCCCTTGATCCTGCTTACACATCTCCTTGGCTCACTGATGTGCCTCTCCCCAGTCATCTAAGACAGCAGTCTCATTGCTATGCTGAGCCTTCATCCCACTGCTCTTCCTCTTGCTCTGAACATGGTTTCGATGGGTAGGGTGCTCCTCCTGGACAGACAAGGTCCAGCTGCCGTTATGCTCTGCTGAATTTACAAATGCTTCGGATTTAGTTCACCTGCTATTCTCTCTCATGTAGTGACATAATTTCTTTTATTTTTTTCTGAGTTGCATAAGAGGAAATGAAGTAAAAATCTGTGCTGCAATGTCTGGGGCATGAACTGTGGGTGAGGAGGCAAGGCCTGGACAAACATTTTATCTTCTATCTTTTTAGCAGGAGGCAAAGTTGAGTTTTCCACAGTCACAATGTTGGAGCTTGATCTGACCAAATGCAATGCTAACTGCAGTGGGCACTGGGTCCCCTGTGGAGCATCCCAGGTACTCTGTCACCCACTGCAGGCGAGGATGAGTTGGGTTAGCTGATGACTCTGTCCAGGGTTGTCAGTCAGGATTTTGAGGGATGTGCAGAGGAGGCCACAGACCAGGGCTCTCTGCAGCAGCCTCTGAATACCCTTTGAGCAGACCTGAGCTGACTGTCCCCCAGAGTGCAGCCTTGCACATTGGCTGTCACTGTTCCACCATACTTGGCAGTGGGGCATGAAGCTCTTGCTTTCAGCCTCGTGTGCAAGGACAAAAGGTCACAGCTGAGATCTAGAGCATCCATTGGGCCAGGGAGAGGACAAGGAACACTTGCCAGGAGGAGATCGAAGGAAAATTTTGTGATTTTATTATCTTACCAGTCAGCAGGAATCAAGAAATACTCACTTAAGTCACATATGACTTTTGAAAATAGACTTGGTACCTTAATACTAAGTGCAGGAAGAAAGGCAATAGAATTGCAACTTAATAAGTGCTTGATTTATAAGATTTCTTTGTGCTAATATAATTATGTATAAGTACTAATATTAATAAGCAGTAGAAATGTCACTCTGTATTACTTGCAGTAACATAATTGGAAATTATGCCTCTAAATTTATGTATTCATAAGGTAGTTAAGATGTTAGAAGGTTTTTAGATGTGTGTTTTGCTTAATTGATAAACATCATTAGTATCTCAGTCCACTAGCTCTCAAGCCTCCAGTCAAAAGGAGAAGTGTTAGACTTGGGGAGTAGCTGCTTTCAGCCTTGGGAAGGACAGGAGCCAAGGAGACGTGATTTAGACACACAGTAGACATTCCCTCTGCAAAAACAAAAAGGCCTTTAGTAGGTTTAGGGAGCTGTAAAACCTTCACATCCCTGTGTGGTTTCTTAGGGCCTGTGGCCACACATACCCCATAACATAGAGAGAACACGGGTGGCAGGAGCTGCTCAGAACAGTTAAAGGGATGTGATAGGGACAGACAATGTCTCCATTTCTGAAAGAGGGAACAGTGCCATGGTAGGGCCATACCTGCCCCTCTGCCTTTTCCTCCAACACAAAAATGTCCAGGTGTGGAGTGGAGAGCACATGGGGTGGTGGGTAAGCCAGTACGTTTGCAGTGCAGTGCTCCACAAACTGTGACCTTGGTATTTGACCAGCCATTTCCCCCTCCACTTCGATGGGAAACTCCTTTTCCATTCCCTCCCAGCACAAAGTCTCCTGCATTGGTCAGATTTTGTTTGGATGAACTTTTTTTCTTTTAAATGAACCTGGTGAAGACAAAGACTGACCATGCCACACACTGTTGCTCAGACAGATACCTGATGACATCTTCATCCTTGTAGTCATTGAACGCTCAGTTGGCCATGGCTGATGCCAATCACACTCAGCTGTTGGAGGTCATCAGGGCACTTTGGGATGAGGCTGAGTTCTTCAGCTTTATTCGTCCACTCATCCATGGCTTAATGCAGAGCTGCAACGGAGCGCTAAAGTGTCACAGGTATTGCAGGATGTAGGTCAAGGTGTGCCAGGACAGGCTGATAGACTGGAAAATGGCTGAGACTTGGCCACCACTTATTTCAAGGCCTTTCTTTGTAACTATGTGTGGGTTGAGGAGGAGGAAGAAGGGAGGACGGAAATTTATATAATCTGTCAGAATTCACCCAAGAGGAAACTAAATTCTTCCAATCTCACCCTAGACAGACAAGTTTAGTTTTACTAATACATCAAAACTTCCACTTTTTGCTGTGTGACGCATTCCCAGAAAAACATAAATCCATAAATCACAGAGCAGTGGCATGATTGATTTCACTTAATAAAGGGAGACGGTAGGAGGAGAAGGTAAATCATACAGATGAGCTACAAAAGCAATGTGCCAGCCTACATACACAGACAAAACATACAACTTCCAATTCTGTCTGCACCATTGCAGCTCAGTCCTGTTATTTACCACATTCCTATAATCACTGCTGCTCAAACATCCTGCTGATGCACACCAATTGCTGCCAGTTCTTTTGCTCAGAAGAAACCTTTTTGTTCTGTGGAGGAGGGAAAAATCTTAATGACATTTCTAGTGCTCACTAGTGTAGGCCCCTGCTCGGTGTGTGACAGGTTGCATGGTGGACACAGCACCTATCTCAAAAGTGATGTTGCTGAAGTCAGGAAGGAGATGATGTGGTCCTGGAGACACGGTACCAGCAGCACCCATTTGTTTGCATGAGCTAATCAGAGAGGTCACCAGAGATCCCTCCCCTGCAGCTGCTGCACTGTCTCCAGCAGCAGCTGGGAATATAAAGCTCTGTCAACAGACTCAGTCGTCATCTTCCCAACTTCTCGAGGCTGACCGTCTACACCCAGGGCCCCAGAGCCCAGCTCTGGTACAACCCTCGTGGCTGTGGCTTAGGCTGCAGCAGGTGTTATGGTTATCAGGAAGCCTTAGGACATCTGCAGAATAGTGCCAAGAAAGGCCACAAAGGCGACACTACAGGAACATAGGGTTGTTGAGGTGACATCACTACCAGCTCAAGGCTTAGTGAGAAAAACCTCATTATGGGAAAGTATAAAACCCTCAAGAAGCAAACAGGTGAAATAAGGAAACTCAGCTTCATCAAGGACGTGCCCTGGGGCTGCAGAGACCAACTTTTCCCCTGAGGGGGTGCCTGTGCAGCAGCAAAGGTATTCAGTAAGGTATGGGAGTTGGGAGCTCCCTGTGCTCAAATGGGTAGCTCGTTTAGCCCCAGTTATCCTCTGTGTGTTTGCTATAATAGAAGCTTTGTGCTTCAGAGCTGTGTGTGTCCCGCTTGAAGCACCTCCTAGCAAGTGCTGAAGGGTGCCCAAACAGAGTGACACCAGGGTGAGGCTCAGATCTCACTTCTTGTGGGGCTTTTGTACTAAGCACCACAAACCAGATACAAACAAGGCTGTTCACCGGGGGAAAGACAGACTCTCTACCCCCAGCAAAGTTTAGGGTCTGAGTCATGCAGTAGGAGCCTAACCACAGCAGCTGGTGAACTGCATGGGTGAAAGTGCTCCAGGGGAAGCAGAAAAAGCATTTACAGTCTGCCAGAAGAGCACTAAAGTCAGGACTTATTAGGGTTGTTGGCAGTGGGCTATGTGGAAAGAAAGTTGCAGCTACATTGACTACTAAAAGTGATAAAGGGAAGGCTTGGAGAGAAAGTTGTAGATCTAGAAAAGGGAAAGACCGATTTTAAACAAGAGGCTGAATTGCTGAAGGAATTGAAGCAGAAACACACATACCTCTGCAGCAGAGGTCCTCATCCACACCAGTGGGGGAGCAAACCCAGGCAGGATGTGATAGATGGCTTACAAGAGCCAACATACAGCAGAAACTTGAGATCCAGATCCAGTCTGACAACATCCTCTGAGGACAATAGCAAGAGAGACTCAGCAAGGAGCTGAAGCTTTGGTTTGCCAGAGGATGATTAAGTTTTTGGAAGAGCTGTGCAGGCTGTTGCTGCAGTTCTCCAAGATGGATTCCAGGGATATTGACTGCTGGGCAGGGGAGGGAGCTAGGTGGTCTGATCCTAGGCTGGCTGAAATGCAGCCATCAGGTTATTCCTTCCTCTCTGACCTTTCCTTGGCAAAGGGCTGGACCCCTGCCCTCTGCATGTCCCCAGTCACCACTGGCACAGAGCCGCAGCAGCAGGTTTGACTCAGATCTGAGTCAGCCTACAACAAGCCAGAGCTGTGTGATGGCTGCTAGTACCCTGTGTGGATACTGCTGTACAGGGGTGGTGGGACTCGGAGGAGCCCCAGGAACATTTGTGAGTGATCATAACCCCACCACAGTGCTGTCAAACCTCATCCCAGTATCAGCAGCATTGGAGGAAGAAGCTGTGGGAGAACACCAGGGTCTGCTGCAGAGAACTGCAGAGGCACTGCTGCTCTCCCTAACCATGGTGCAGTTGTTCAGTTTGGAAGAAGAGAAAGCTGAGGGAGGATCAGAGGGGGGTTTTTTCAATCAAGAAAGCAGGTACTGAATACAATACTAATGCAGATTTCATGCAGAAGGAACCAATACAGCAACCTAATGCTGAGGTTCAAAATTAAACCTGCAAGGATTGGTACCAACTGTTAGGGCAATTACTGAACACATAAATCAACAGCATTTGACTCAGCTCTAGCTTAAGAGAAAAGTCATTCAGGCAGAAAAATTTTACCATGCATAGATAGATAGAGAGGTAGAAGATGTAAAGAGAAAGGAAAGGGTCTGTGAAACAGTCCAGGCAGTAGCAATGCCACTAATTGTTTGCTCCATAGAAAAGAAGGTTATTGGAGAAAACCAGTGAGCAAAGGCCAGAAATTTTGCTAGAGCATTGGAGATGAAGACAGAAGAGGGAATTCCAGCAGGTCATGGAGCTGAGGACTGAAAGAAAAAACATAAATGCTGGCAGAGGGGCAATCTTTATTGCCCCTCTAAGAACAACCCGAATTAACTAAACCACAAGAACTGGAAAAGGAAGAAGCTGTAAAGCCTGATCCCGAAAAAAGACCTGATTCTGCCTGTAGGGATGCCCACCAGCTCAAAACCTCCAGCTACTCCTACCCAGACCCATCCATAGTTTATTAGGGGCAACCAGCACCTGAAGTGCTGATCACAACAAATTGAATAGTCCCAACGAAGATGTGTCATCAGTCTTATCAGTCTTAGTTCAGGCTTTGGGAAAATGCATTCACTGGAGCTGGAAAAAGCATTTCAAATTGAACATGTCACTGCACCAACATTGCTGTCTCCACACCTTTCTAATCTGGGCCAGTCATGATGCTGGGAATCTCACCTTCAAAATCCAAAATCCCTAGGTGCCACTAGGGTTACAGTTAGCATTAGGGTTAGAGATCAGAGAACCACAAAGCCTCCAGCTCTGGGGATGCTGGGGCTGGAAGAGGCATGTCAGAAGGAGCACGGTACTGCACCAACATTGCCACTAGGTTTTTTTACCGGTGGAAAAAGATGGAACTGATGGATATCAAGAAAACCTGCTCCAGCATGGGCTTCTCTCTCCACAGAGCCACAGGTGCTCCCAGCAGCCTGCTGGAGTGTGGGTTTCCCATGGAGTTATAGCCTCCTTCAGGCATCCATCTGCTCCAGCATGGGATCCTCCACAGGCTGCATGTAAATATCTGCTCCACCATGGACCTCCAAGGACTTCAGGGGCACAGCTGACTCAACATGGTCTGCATCATGGGCTGCAGGGGAATGTCTGCTCTGACACCTGGAACACCTCCTCCCCCTTCTTCTTCACAGACCTTGGTATCTGCAGGGATGTTTCTCTCACATTTTAGCATTCCTCTCTTCAGCTGCAGTTGCACAGATTTTTTCCTCCCTTCTTGGATACATTATCCCAGAGGGACTACTGCCATTGCTGATAGGCTCACCCTTGGCCACCAGTGGGTATGCCTTGGAGCCAGCTGACATTGGCTCTGTTTGATATGAGGGAAGCTTCTGGCAACTTCTCACAGAAGCCAACCCTGTAGTCTCCCTACTGCAAAACCTTGCCACACAAATACATTACAAAGGTGACATGGTGGGTAGAGGCAAGATGTTGACATGGCATCACTATCAGTTACAAGGTTTAGGGATACCCCAACATGGAATGGTGCAGCGCTGTGTATGTCCTGCTCACAGTCTGTCTTTGCCTATGCCAAGTGCTGCCCAAACAGGGTGAGCCAGAGGGATAGTAACAGCAACCAGCAGAAGTGACAGACAGGCTGAGGTCACTCTCGTTGAAGCCTGGGTTCCCTGTCCTTCATGGCACTGTAGAGTCTGAGAGTGTGTCGCTGGGGAAAACCCTTACACCTCAATTCAGCCTTGACTTGCACTGGCCTTTGAACCTACAGAGAAAAGGAGGGGTTACACATTTTGTTTGAATTAGGAGATAATTTTGGAATTTTTTTTGAGAAGTTTCCAAAAAATGTGCCATTTCTGCCTCTACACACAGTGTTTGCTTTGCCTCTATCCAGCATAATCTCTTTTGAGCATGTATACGGGCACATATTTGGGCATATACAAAGGTGTGTTATACACATCCTGCTGCAGCATGAAGAAAGGACACTAACCAGTGAGCCATGGTGTTCATTTACACAGTAGTGGCCAATGTGTCTGGGAACTACCCACAGAAGTCATTTTAATCTGTCTTTTCATGGGAGGCATTCAAAAGTTCACAGCTGCTCTCACCCTGCCAAAGGCTGTCCTGTCTTAGGCCTGGTCTTGTATTCTTCAATACGGTGCTTGAACCACTTCTTGTATCAAAGTGGGGCAAAAACCTTCTGTTCCAGGTGCTTTGATCTTTCCGGACTTCTCAGACCTTATACCCAGTGTGGATGCATAGCCTGGAGGTAATGCCTGAGATGCTGCAGCCCAGGAGGAACCAGGGTGGATCACACAGATCTGGCCTCTGCATGCTCCCATGCTCCCTGTCCTGAATGACACGTGGCTAGAAGGAAATCAAAGGAATTTGAAGATGGCCAATTCAGGAACCTCAGAAAGGTTTTTCATTCTACTCATTTATTTCTGTAACAGTGGCTGCAGAGATCTCAGAGTTGCTCTGTGAGCTCCGGTAACACACAGGTAGGGACAGCCCCTGCCTGCAACAGTCTATGGTGTAAGGAGACAAGACAAATTACAGATAACAAGGAAATGTGATTATCCAAATTTTGCAAATAGAGAATTGAAGCTGTTTGGATACATGTAGGTGTAGTGGTTTGACCCTGGCCAGATGCCAGGATACCCACTAAGCCACTCTATCACCCTCCCTCTGCAACTTGACAGAGGAGACAGAAGGAAAAAAAAACAGCTAAAGAATTCATGAGTAGAGATAAGAGTTAGGAGAAGTCACTTACTGAGTAACTTTCACAGGCAAAACAGACTCGAAATGGGAATAGAACTTAAATTTATTACTAACAGGATAAGACTTAAAGAGTGAGAAATAAAACAGTCTTAAAAACAGCTTACCCCCACCCCTCCGTCCTCCCATGTTCTCCCTCCTCCCCCCCTAGTGGTGCAGAGGGACGGGGAAGGAGGGTAGTAGTCAGTTGTTGTTTCCCATGGGGTGCAATTGAGTCTCTGCACCCAAATGGTCCTCCATGGTCTGTAGGGGGACAGCCTGCTTCACCATGGTCTTCACCACGGTCTTCACCACGAGCTACAGGGGGGCACATCTCTAAGTTCTTCCCCTGTTACTGTGGGGGTACCTCCCACAGGAGCCAGTCCTTGATGGACCTCTCCAATTTGAGTCCACCCCTTGGGCAGCAGCTCTTCCCAATCTGCTGTCCCATGGGTCACTTCTCCATGGGGTGCAGTCCTTCATGGATGAGCTGTACCAGCGTGGGTACCCCACAGGGCCACAAGTCCTACCCAGGGAAAACTTGCTCCAGAATGGGTTTCCCTCTGCATGGGCCACAGGTCTTCTGCAGGACCCTGCTCCATCTTGGGCCTCCCACAGGGTCACAGGTGGCAAAATTTCTCAAAGGATCCAGAACCCATATTCAGGTCAAGTGGCTGATCCAATACATGCTCCAAAATGCTTCCCTGAAATTACTTGCTCAAGGTTACAAAGAAAGTTTGCAACAGCAGTAGGTAGCTGTCCCTTACTCCTAGGTCATGGCACTTAGACCACAAGGCTACCCTCCCTTATGGGGAACCGCCTCTCTGCACCGCTTGTATCCAGCTGAGCACAAATCATTTGTATTCACATTCTAAATGGTCCCTGAAAAGGGGAGTGAATACCAAAGTAAAAGAACAATTTCTGTATGAGCTAGCACCGATGAATACTTCTTTGCAGAATTTGCCAAGCTCTACTATTGATTAACAAAAATTAAATTATAACATTCAGTTCACATTTATTCTGCTACGGTTGCTGGAGTGTTTCTAAGTGGGCAAATGTCCCTGTGATCGTGTCATTTGGCTCTCATAATGCCGCAGGCTGAACAAGGGTATAAATATGCAAAAGCTGCTCCATTTCACTGTTGCGTGGATACGAAGCAGATGGGTAGATGAACAAAACTCCTTCTTAGAAAGCGAGTGCCCCTGTCAATACAGACTGCACCCATCTGTCTCAGTTCTGCACCCATCCTGGGGAAAAAGAAGGTGAACATCATATTTAAACCCTATCCCCTTTCTCTGAACAGGGTGATAGGATTAACAGCTTGGTGCACTATTTCCCTTTCTGCAATGGCACATTCTGAGTCTCACTGGATAATGATCCCCTCTGGTGCCCAGGAAGACACTCTGTCTCCTCTTGCCTCCATCCCCCTTCTAAAAAAAATAGGTACAGCCAACATTTGTGCCATGTCACCACTATGAACCATATCCACAGGGAGGTGTCTGGGCCAAGTCTGCACCATCCAGTCACCTTGTGAGGGTCCAGCAGTCTCTTCCACTAGATGCTGATGGCATTGTTGGTCCAGTCATTGACCATCCCTGTTCAAGCAGTGGGGCCAGACCTTCCTCTAAACTCCTACTGCCCAAAGCACCCATCCACAAATGGCAGCAGAGACCAGGACTTGGTGCTCAGAGCAGTGCCTCACTGGCAAGTGACAGGAGGTTGTCTGGGTTGTGTCTCTCCGCTGATAAACTGACTCACACTGACTCTCACCCCTGTGTGAGCAGCAGAACCAGAGTGTCCCAGCATCCAGTATTTCCCTCTTAATTCCAGCCACTCAAGTTGGGTTCTTTCGTGTCTGATTAGACAGGACCTCCTTGTTTTTTCCCTCCATGAGAAACCAAGCTTCTCCAGCTATTACCGTAATAAATATGCTGATATTTTGGATTATTTGATTATTTGATATAACTACTTTCCTGTCCAGTGTGATTGAAACTAATGGGAGAGTAGAGGGAGAGCACAATGACAATCCCATAAACCTCACTTCCTGAGAAAATAAAGCCAAGAAACAGTAAATAGTCTGTCTGAATAGACAGCCAAAACCAGTCACAGTCTTGGTGTGGATTCATTGACCTTATCTCCTACACCTCCTCTCTCCATCCTGTGTTGAAAAGAAAACACAAGCAAAACCAGTAAAATGACCCCAAAATAAAAGTCAAATGCATTCAGAAAAATACAGAAATTTGGCCAAGATAGATGAAGAATTTTTTTCATTGTAGATCCCCTACTAATGCAGGTCAACAGCTCTGATGGAATAATCAGGATGAGCATCCTGAGAGAACTCTGCCAGCAGGAACCAGAGCAGGGTGTGGTCCCATGGTCAGCTCAGCTTCAGAATTCAGGCACTGCCTCCCCGGCAATCAGCAGGAACTCAGGGCACGTATCCAGCTTGGTTTCACCTCTAAGTGCATGCTCCCTGGTATGGGTGTCTTCACTGGCATCCCCCATCCTGCAGATCCAACCAAGAAGGACTTAACAAAGCATGTTCACAAAACTGTGAAGCCCAGGAAAAGAAGTGAGCCAACTGCCACTTCAAGGGAAAAAATAATGGACCTTCGTGTGTAGTTCTCACTTTCAGTAAAAAATTTAGAAAATAATTCTTCAGCTTTGACTGTTTGTTTACTAATGTTTATAGAATCACAGAATTATTAAGGTTGGAAAAAACCTACAGGATGATCAAGGCTAACCTTTGACCAAATACCACCATGCCCACCAAACCATATCACGAAGTGCCACATCCACAAGTTTTTTGAACACTTCAGCAGTGTTGACACAACAGCTTCACTGAGAAACCTATTCCAATGCTTAACCACTCTTTGAATGAAGAAATTTTTCTGAATATCCAACCTGAACCTCCCTTGGCACAATGTGAGGCCATTTCCTCTTGTCCTATCATTAGTTACCTGGGAGAAGAGGCTGACCCCCACCTTGCTACAACCTCCTTTAAAGTAACTGTAGAGAGTGATAAAGTGCCCTTGGGCCTCCTTTTTTCCAAGCTAAACAATTCCAGCTCCCTCAACTGCTGCCCATATGACTTAAACTCTAAACCTTTCCCCAGCTCTGTTGTTCTTCTTTGGACACAATTCAGCACCTCAATATCTTTCTTGTAGTGAGAGGCCCAAAACTGAACATGGGATTTGAAGAGTGCCAAGTACAGGAGGGCAGTCACTGCCCTGGTCCTGCTGGCCACACTATTGGTGATACAGGCCAGGATGCCATTGGCCTTCTTGGCCACCTGGGCCCACTGTTGGCTCGTGTTCAGCAGCTGTTGACCAGCACCTCCAGGTCCTTTTTCTCTGGGCAGCTTTCCAGCCACTCTCCCTGCAGCCTGTAGCACTGCATGGGGTTGTTGTGACCCAAGGGCAGGACCTGAAACTTGGCCTTATGAGCCGCATACAATTGGCCTTGACCAATCAATCCAGGTCCCTCTGCAGAGCCTTGCTACCCTCCAGAAGATCAACATTCCCACCCAGTTTGGTGTTGTCTGCAAACTAACTGAGGGTACACTCAATCCTCTAGTCTAGATCATCTGTAAAGATATTAGAAAGGACTGGCCCCAGTACTGAGCCCTGGGGAACAGCACTTGTGACTTGTCACCACTCATTTGGTTTCTTTCCTTGTCTACATGCAAACATGGTAAGTTCTGGTTCTTAACTCACAGAGCACTTGCTGACACCACACAGACCGTCAGAGATCCAAGACCTGCAGCTGTGAAATGCTGAGTTCAGCTATGCGGGTGCTTCCCCTCTTACAAGGAAAAGGAGATCTGCACCTGGGAGCTGGCTTGCCTGAAACCTGCCATCAAGAATCAAATCACTCCAAGGCAGGTAATTAATTATGGCTCCTTCCCAAATATCATATCATTATCATATTCTAGAGTTACAGTTTTCCCTTAATCATCTTTTCTGCAGGAGATGTGGGGAACTTGGGTGGAATAAGCACTTTCTTTCAGTAACTATTGGCTTCAGTTTAAAGCAATGAATGCTCAAATCACTGGTATTGAGCTGTTTATGAACAGATAGAAAGGCATGAGAGATGTTACTACAATAAATATTCAGCAGGTGCCTGTAGAATGAGAGTATAAATATGCAAAATTGCTCTGCTTCATGATTATATTAGAAGGCACAGGGGAGCACAAGTCCTCTTCCTTACATTGCTTCTGAGGGGATCTCTTTTTTAAAATTCAGTTATTTAGTTTAATCTCAAGCTTTCAATTCAGCAGCTCACAGGGGGTGTAGGACCATGGCCTTTGTGGCAGCAGGTCTGGCTCTGCCATTGGCACAGAGAACCAGGTATTAGCTGCTTCCCTGACTCCCTTCTCAGAAGGCAGCTCTGCCCTAGGGGGCACACAGCAGGATGCTGGCATGGGCATGTGTCACCCCAGAGAAAATCCAGCTGCTGGAGGAGGGGCAGAGCCAGCAGGGCTACAAGTCCAGTGTGGTCCTGCCTTGATACTTGTTGTGGGCTTCGGAACTGGGCATCTGACATGCCTGACATCACATAGATCTCTGCAGAGCTCACCTTTTTCTTCCTAAGCATTAAAAATGTGGAAACAACTGAAAGGCAAATGTGCTTTTCTTGAATAGGGAGTGCCCTGGCTGTGTAATGCTGCAGACAGCTACAGAGGTGGTCTTTCTCTCTGGGTTTCTTTTCCTTCTCCCTGCCTCATATATCTTCATTATACTGAATAATCACAACTGTTTCTGTTTCTCATACCTCTATAAACTTAACCATATGCAGCTATTCCAAATCATTCTGTGAAATGTGAGGTAAGAGGTAAACCCCATCCCTGCTGTGGGCACAGGGGAGGAGTGTGGGACTGAGCAGGGCGCCCTGGTCTGCACAACATGGCCCAGCTCTGTTGCAATTCGCTCTCATCTGCTTGCACTGATCACTGTTCAGTCACTGTACCCTCAAAGAACCATTTGTAACCCTGAAGTCCTGCAAGGGGACAAAATTACTGGCATTATCACTTCTCCAGCAGGGAGCATTTTGTGCTCTCAAGTCCAGCTGATCTCAAAAATTAACTAAGACTTTCCTCTACCTACCGCTTGTGTTAACAGAAGACATTAACTGACCTTGAAACTTTTCTTCAGAAATTCAACTACTACTCACTTTAAATCTCCCTGCAACGTGCACTTGCTGTCTTTCTGGAAATCTTGCTTATATGGAATAACGCTACTGCTATGAACTCTGCAGAGCCAGGAAATATCAGTTTAATTTAAACTGTTTCATTTCTGCTCTAGGTGGGGTGTGACCAGCAAATATATTTTTCTGCTTCTTAAAATATGGTTTCAGGAATGCAGTCAGTGTTCAAAACCCTAATTTGACAGCTGGACGCTGCAGTGTAGTCGTCCTTTTCCAAAGCTGTCAGAAAATGTCCAGTAAAAAAAGGAAGGGAGATGTAACATTTGAAATGTGCCCATGCTACAGACAGATGTGTCAGTGCTTTAGAGAAGCAGCTGGTCAGTTTTTTGAGGCTAATGCCTGTAATATGATTCCCAAAAGACCATACATCATCAAAGGAGAATTTTGTTGTTTTAAAATGCATACATAGAGCAAAACTAGAATCACAAAATAATTTAGACTGCAGTGCATCTCTGCTAGTCATGTAATCCAGTGTCCACTCAAAGAAGAGACAACTTGAGGGCTTTCCGAGTGTGATTTTTCGGTGAGTAATTCTTGTCTGTTCTGTCCTCTGACCCTAAAATTACTATTCCACATCTTGCCTAATGTCTCTGCAGGCACAGGAGCACTGCACAGGTCTATAGACTTCAGCACTCTCCCTCCCCTCCAGCTGCAGCATCTGCATTGGCACATCACAACAATTTCAGCTGCTCTCCTCTCCCTTTCCCTTCCTCTCTCTCTCTCTCCCTATTCTCTCTTCTCCATGCTTTCTGGGGACTAAAGAGAGATTAAAAACCTGAGCAAAACACCATCTGAGGCTGAGGTGAATAAGGAGTAGCACTTGAGAGCTACAAGGGAAAAAAAAAAAAAGACAAAGACCAAAAGAAGTATTAATATGGCTCCGTGCCAGTCTGCGTAATCAAAATCCGTCCAGTCCGACTCCGGAGTCGGACCGCAGCATCCCCCGGGCCACGAGCTGTGAGAGGTTTGTGAGAGGATGCTCATGGACAGGAGCTCCTCCGGCCGTCAACAGTACTCACACAGCCCGCTAGACGGAGCCGTCCTAAAGGCGTAAAACGCCCTGTTAGACTCCAGCTCTGGTTTTTTGGGTTTTTTTGGGGGGGTTTTTTGTTTGGTTTTTTTGTGTGTGTGTGTTTTTTGTTTTTTTGTTTGTTTGTTTGTTTGTTTGGGTTTTTTGGGTTTTTTGTTTGTTTGGTTGGTTTTTTTGGTTTTTTGTTTTTTTTTTTTTAAGTGGAAAATGCCCTCCATGTGCAGGGGGGACCCGCCGCTGTGCTGCAGGAGCAGCCCCCAGGTCCGCAGGTGGATTCACCTTGCCAGCCCTCTGCCCGGAGATCCCTACCTGGACACCCACCCATGAGACCTGTCCAGTCACAGGGACCACTGCAGAAATGTCATTGCAGGTGCAGGGATCCCGGGGTGCCCCAGCAGCAACACCAGTCCCACGTAACAGCGTATGGATACAGCCAGATGCATCCATCCTTGCAGAAAGGAAAATCACACAAAAACCCCAACAAGATGAGCAAAATTTCCAAGGAAGTGCTGATGTATTTCCTCACCCAGGAATCAGTCCAGCACAGTCAGTCCCAAAGCTGGCAGACCAAAAACCCCTTGGAGATAGCAGAGCTCAGCCCTTTGTGCAGTCCAGCCCTTGACCCAGGGGAAGCCAGTACCTTCAGCTCCAGGAAATAAGCAACCTGTACGTTTGCTATGTAGCTCCTGGCATCTTATCCCATCTCTCCCTTGATAAGTGAAATGAAGGGCTCTCCCTCCTAATATAGTCTTTCGCTCCAGGGTAAGGAAAGAGTTTCACATCGTCCTTACAGCATCTCAGAGCTGCAAGCACATGAAACGTTGTTATCAGCTACTTCACATCAAGTATTTCCCACTTTGCACCAAACAGTCACGTAAGACATAACACAGCCTTGCCCAAATTAAGGTGCTCTGCACCCTTCTCTCTGAACCAGGCTGTTTGGAGGGGCTGTGTTTCCTGTGATGTATTCCATCTCTTTTTCTATGGCAAGTGGCTGGTGCCACCACCACGAGGCATCCCAAGAGGTGTGCTGCCCTAGGAAGGCCTCACGTAGCCAGACAGCACACCTGAGCAGGAAAATGAAAAGGTTAACCCAAATAGCTACTTCCATGTGGTACAGGTAATTTCTAGACCCTGAGCAGATGCGTCATCATTTCTGCCAGTGAAATCTCCCAGAGCATGAATTAGGGAATCATTTCCAAGGAAATGCTGCAGTTACTCATTGGATTATCTCTTTTTGCTCTTATTTGGCACTCTAAGGAAATATGTATTGTTCACAAAAAGCTTAATCAAGTTACATTATATTTGTATGCTTTTACATGGATCGAAGGTAGTTTCTTGCCTTTTTGTAAGTATGCAATTCCCAGAAATAACTATTATGCTCTATACCACATACCCATCCCAGTTACAGTGACTTACCCTCTTGTCCTAAACTCCTAGGTATTTGGTTGCTTTTCTGTTTGATTGTTTATTTTTAACATGCCACAAGCAAACAGAGGTGGAAACACAATGACCCTGTGAGTTGGAACATGGAGTTCAACCTCCATATCAAATCTTAACAGTAGTTTCAAGAGAAAACCCCTCTTACGTATTTTCCAGTCCAGATTAAAGTGTCACCCCACATCTGAGGAGGAGCCAGCACAGTCCAGAGCTTTTGCTCAGACAAGGCACAGCAACCTAGCTAATACAGTTCCCAGATGGGGCACTCACAATGCTCTTTCCTGACTTCTGCCATTATGTTCCTCTTGCTTTTCCATTCTTTGCCTCTATTTTCCTTGGTCTTGGAGCAGCCAAACCAGGATATTCCAAGATGCTGTGCAAATCAACCCTACAAGGAATGGCATTACAGGGCACACGGCTTTCAAGGCAGAGGAGGAAGAAAACCTTTTTGCTTAGCCGAGGAGCTATCAGTTCCCATCCCCTCGTAAAGACAATTCAAAGTGAACTTGGATTTTTCCCCAAGTTCTGCCATAGTAGTGAGCTCAGAGACCATAAATAGGAGACCACCTCATCATCAGCCCCAAATCTGCTTTTCAGGGAAACCATTTTGCAAATTGGGTCATACTCACTAATAGTCTGGTGATGACCAACACTGTGCTGTTGCAAATGAAGCATTCACCAAAAGCAGTTAAGCCAGTGCTATTGCCAGGTCCAAACGGAAGATCAGGGCCTGAGGCTTTGTCTAAAATCAAAACTTTCTGTAATTTAGTGGAATTCAATTAACAAACCAAATTAATTAAACTAGTACAAATGCCTGAGCAGGCCATCTAAATCTGCTGTGCCTTAAGGCTTATTTACAGACAGTTTTGTGCTGCATTGACCATTCCTGTATAGCTTCTTTATATCAATGCAACTCATCTGAGGAGAGACCTCATTATATCACACCAGGGGATGCCCTGATTTAGCTAGAGTGATTTCCAAACACAGCTAATGAAAACAATACAAGCACTGTGTGTGTGGATTCAAACAACTACCCAATTGATTAAGCTAAACTAGGTTTAGACAAAGTTAAGCTGTCCCTACAATATTGTGTTAGTCGTAAATCACTGCATATGCTTTCACCTTCTCCAGCCAAGAAACAAATGGTCTCATTAGCAAGTGAGACTCTAGGATGAGATGTGCATTAGCTCTGAGCTGCCATGAGTAGGCTCTGAACGCAGCTAATGCGTTAGCTTAAGAGGAGTGTCATCAGTGCAACGTGTTTACAGCACAAGCATACTGAGAACAAGGCCAGTTCTGCATGCCTCCTGATTTTAAATCATCCACGTACTCGAACCACTTGCAGTTCATTGCTGAAAGGCATTATCATCAAGCAGCAGCAGCTCTTATCTTTCCTCCCCTGGGGCATCGCTCCACCATCACATGCTAACAGCCATAAGCCACTTCATCCAGCACAACTAGGTAGGAAGATTAATGAAGAACCATGTCTGCTTTAGTGTACTCAGCTTCTCACAGCCCAGTCACAAACTAAATTTGCCTGAGGGGTTTTGGCACCAAAGCTATGAGATTGTCTTCTTAACCATCACATGACCATGCTCCAGGGAGAGGCCTGCCTACAGTGAAGGGCTGCATAGCTGTGCTGCTTCTGGAGAAATTGGGAACTACATAAAATCTGTGTCTGTGGAATAGTTTGTTGACTTTTGCTGACTTAACTTGAGTACCAGAGATCAGGCCTTTGCTCCTGGCTTTGTCACCAGCCCTCTGTATGGTCGTAATCTGCTCCTGTGACTTGGCTTCTGCCTTTGTCTCTCCTGTACGTGGAAGACACAAATGTTTTGGGGCAGGAACCACCACTTCATCCTAGGAGGTTTTCAAGCCTAAGCTGGATGAAGCCCTGAGCAGCCTGGTCTGACCTCAGAGCCAACCTGCTGTGAGTAGGAGATTGGAGCGTAGACCTCCCGAGCTCCCTCCCAACCCGAGTTATCCCCTGGTGCTGTGATTCACAGCAAATAGCACATGGAGTCAGTGTGGGTTTGGGAGAAAGGGGATGGAAAAGACTTCAAGGAACAAATGGGTTTGGTTACCAGATGACCCTTACCAAAAAAGAAAAATGTATCTTTCTATTCCTAAATACATAGTATTCATCACATTAAATGGGAAAATCTACCCAGACATTCAACAAAGTGTTTATCTCATGGAGTGCTTCAGAAGGCAATAGTAAATGAACAACAAATTCTGTCTTCTGTGATTTCAGGCTAAAACTTTCAAACTTTACCATTAGAGTTTTAACTTGTCTGTACAAAACCATAAAAATTAAACTACAGCTACTTCACCTAAGAGTAGCTTAGGCAACGGAAGTTTGAAATTAGACCAATAAAAATTAAACCATTGTGAAGGTCCAAGGTCACCTCCTGTATACAGCCTCCTTCTTAACACGATCAATTCATTTCCGCTGAAGACTCAGAAGAATAGTATCAGTAACCACAGCAACACTGAAACGTAAGTATAATTTTTAGCTCTGTGATGTAGGCTGCACAAAATAAGAGAACACATTTTGAAAGTTCTCATCACAACCTACTTTATTTTTTTCATGGGTTTATTTTAAAAACAAAACATGTATTTGGGATTTTTTTAATAATTCTTAAAATTTTCATTGGCAGATGAATGGTTTGCATTCATTGTAGCTCACAGTAAGGAAGTCAATGAAGCTTCAGCTCTTCTGCCTCCCACTGCATTCTTCTCAGCACTGAGGAGATAAGTTTGGTCCCCGCCCTCATCTTTTCTGGACCCAAAGCACAGTTTGAAACCGCTGTTGCAAATTGTGGAAGAGACCCAAACAGTATTTCTGCATCATACTACCCAGCCCAATGGGTCTCAAATATCCAAATCAGTGGCTTCCTGCCACTCCACCTGCAGCTAGAGAACAGCCTAGGTCCATGCATAAGTGCTTGTCCTGTGGGCCCTGTGGCATCAGGATATGTTCAATCAGACCTCAGCACCAGCTATTGGACTCTGCAGTGTTCATTTTATGGTTGGACTTGACGATCTTAAAGGTCTTTTGCAACCTAAATGAGTCTATGGATTTCATGGAAAGTTTCTTCTTTAGCCAAATACATTAAAAAAAGATAAACAAAATAAACACTGGTCTTTACAGTGCAGAATCGCTTTCACTGAAAGACTTGATAGGACCAAAACTGGAAAAGAAGAAATTGAATGAAATCCTGTGAGGTCCTTACCTACTAGCGGTTTTATGCAACGGAGAGATATTTGTTTTATTTATTACATGTCACTCTAGAAGGAAATGCTATTACATGAAAGTACAGCTATGACCTTCCTCAAAATATTTATCTGATACTTTCCCACCTCCAGCAAGAGATTTAATAATTCCCACAAAAATTCAAAAGTCTTTGAATGTGTCTATATCCATGCCTTCATTTTTACGTATTTTTAAATGAGTTATTAATCCATGAGCAAATGTGTTCTTTAATCCTTGGCAACTTCTTATCTTTGAAAAGTCTTATTGTTGGATCTTCCTGAAAGCCTTCTGGAAACCCAAGTATGAGAACCAGATTGCCTTAACTCCCATGCTAATTTGGTAAGGATGGCCTTATTTCAATCTTGAACCACAGTAGTTTGATGGTGGGTTTTTTTGTTGGTTTTCCTACAGATGTTGAGAGGGATCATGCATTTGTTCAAATCTGCGGTATTTTCAGGCAATTCTTATGTCACCTGTGAACACTCCACCCTTTCATCTGTTTCCTTTCAAATATAATCATATTTATACTGCTGTTGTTGGTTTTGGTTGTTTTGTTTGGGTTTTTTTAATTGAATACTGTGGTTTTGACAGTAGGATTTTAAACCAAGGCCTGAGCACAGCTCCAGATTCAGTGGAGAGATGCTGCTCCGCCTGCCTTTTCTGTGAATAGATCCTCTATGGTGCAGTCTACAAATGTATTCCAGGCATTGCCTTGCAATCATGCTGCAGGTACTAAATTTATATAAAGCAACTCACACATCTCATTCTTATTGGATTTTCTGCATCATTGTAGTCATTCTATCCATCCATCCTGGGGTAAAGTATAATCTTAACACTGGATTTTTGCTATTGAGATCTGGAGTTTTTATGAGCGTGACTTTGTATTTTGAGTCAATCACTTAAACTATTTATCTGATTTGACTGCTTGTCTTCTTTAACATACAGTAGCACTATTAGAGTTGGGCAGCCACTCTTTTTTTTTTTTTTTGGTAATTTTTTCCTAGTTATTATAGTATCACAATTATTATTGTTTTCCTTTCTGGTTCTGAGGTGTCTACTATAGCAACTTTCAAATTTAAAAACAAACATACCTATTCCCTGAATTCAGCTTTTAGGCTTCTCCTATTTCAGGGGAAGCACACACCCTTTGATACAGTTACCTCTGTGTGTATATGTGTGTGTGTATTTGTGTGTGTGCATGGTCACATGCTCATGCAGCTTGTTTAAATAGAAATTTTTTTCCTCCAGACTATTCTTCACTGTTTCTATCCCAGGTTATCAGTCTCTACACCACACTCATCTGCAGCTCTTATTTCTCATTCCGTTCATGCCAGAGGACATGCCTTTCAGATGCTACGGCTCTTGGCTTTTTCACTTTATTAATCTCCCATACAACTTTTTTCAATCTGAATGCCACTTTCCATTTCCACCATTTCTAATGTAGAACCCACATTTTCAAAAGCTTTTCACTGGTGTGAACTCTACATGATTTCTTTTCCTCATTTCTTAAATCAAAACCTGAGACTGATTTTCAGTCTTTCTGTGCTTGCATGGGGCACTGGGAGCAAAGACTGCTATGGGAAAAGGAAGACCACCGTGCAGATAATCCCTAAAACTTTATGTAGAGATCTACAAGATCTCCCACTGTTGTGTCCAGCTGGCATCACAAACCCAGTTATCTGAACGCTTGGCAACCAAAGTATCTTTCATTTTAACTTGCTTTTTCCCATCCATAGGGAAAAATTTCCCATAGCACTTCCAAAAGGAGTATCTCCAGTGCAGAGTCCTTACTTGACAGAAGGGATATACTAACAAGATCATTTCCCTCTCTGACAGCTTCCTGCCTTTTTGCCATTAAAGTGTTTTCTCCTACAACAGTCTGTGTAGCTAGCCTAGAGGTGAGATTTTTCTATTATTTACCTCAAAGTCTTGATGATGAACCTTTTTCTTAATTCACAGTTTTAGTTTTTCACTAAAATAGTTTTCTTTATTTTCCTCTCAGCCTCACTAGAGAGCAGTTTGTACGGAGCTGAGTCCTTTTTTCCCAAATGGAAGACTTCTCTCCTCTTATAAACTAGGATCCTCCATGGGGATTTAAACCTGCAGTACAATGAAAGTCAAACTATATCAATTATGTGTTATCCTGCAGAAGACTGTTCACATACCTGAACAAAGAGAATATGACAAAGCCCTAGAAGTGTTTATCAGATTTGAGAGGTTGTATAACAGCGAGAGGTGGTGAACAGTGGGTAGATAGCATTTATACTGTGAATATGTGAATCATAAGCTTCTTCAAACTAGGGTTTATCATCGGAAACTTATACCAAAAGTACCGTCTGCTCATCTTCAGAAGCAGGGAGGGGGTTTTCTTCAGATAGAGAGCTACAGAACTTTTAATTTCACCAAAGAAATGCCAGGAGAGAGAAGGGAAGAGGCACAAGTACTGGAAAAAATGGTGAAAATTAATAGAAAAAACGTATTTTGAACCTAACAGGCAGACAGACCCAGTATCTTGTCAAGATGCTGTCAGGATGTGTTGAGTTTGGGAAATTCATCCCCACAACCAAAGTCTCTGATAACAAAAAAGCTGCAGCAGTGTCTCTGGTGGGTGCCTGATAGCAAAGCTCTCATCACCCCCACGCAGTGCTGGGGCTTGTACTCGTGCGCCAGTGAAGGACATCAGGCTTAGTGGGAGGCTTTGCACTGAATTTGGCAGCTGGTGTCTGGCTCCCAATAAGCCTGTACAAAAGGTATCTCTAGAAACAACTTATTCTCTCTTTGTAGCACTGACTCCTTGGAATTAAAAAAAAAAAAAAAAAAAAAAAAAAAAAAGTTCTATTTACAAATAGAAAATTGCTGAAAATTATGTGGGAATGGTAATTACACTCCTCCTGATTGTGGCCCAGAACAGGGAGGCCCAATTTTTCTCCAGGAATTTCTGTCTGCCATTTTGGGGAAACATTGAAGCCCTGGACTGACTTGATCAAAGCCTTCCTACGCTGTCAAACTTGCTAATAATTCATGAAGTGTAAGAGACTAAAACCTGTCACAAAGTATGCTGTAATGGTACACTTTTTTTAAAGATGTTGACTATATTCTTTATATCAGCACTTAGGCATATCCTTTAATTGCTTAGCAGCTGCCAGTTTAATGCTTAAAACATGATTTAATCCAGTGAGTCAATGAATCAATTCCTGAACATGTGCTTCCAAGGGATGTGCTCATTGAAATGTCTGACAAACCGTTTCTGTGACCTCTTCATTCACATCACGATGCAAATTCCACAAGTAAGCTGAAACTTAAGGTCCACTTAAGCAATACACTCTGAGTAACAGCAGACAAATCCACTAAGTCATCTCCTAATCTCTTAATATCCATGTCTCTTCCATTGAATCTCAATATAAAGTATCTCAAAATCTTCTAAATCTGATCAACCCTTTCAATTTCTGTTCGCTCAGGAGACAGCAGAGGCTATTCATACCTGAGGGCAAGAACATTGCCACATCTGCTCCTCCTCCAAGCTGTTCTGCACCAAATAGGCCCATCAGCCATCACATCAGGTATACAAGGGAATAGAATATAATGGGAATGCTGAAGCTTTCAGTGTTATAGGAGTAGTGTCTATCTACAGGCTTTGAGATAGGCAGCAAGCTGGCCAAGTCCTGAGCTGTCTGGGACTTGCCTATAATCAAAGGAGAAAAAAGCTCTCTCATCAAAAACTGAGCCTGCCATTGGAAAGATGAAGTTCCCATCAGCTAGTAGCAGCAATAGGGAAAGAAAAAGAGGCTTTGAAAAGAAGCAGTGTCTGATGGAGCTCTCAGACTTGCACATCAAAATAACAAGGCTAAATAATAGGCTATATGCCCTTCTGTGTAAGAGATACTTTTTGGAGTCATAGGTGGTGAGTTTCTTCCTCATCTCATTAAAGAAAATCTTAAACTTTGGATATTAGATTGTATCACAAGCAGCCTTAATCAACTTCATATCACAGCTCTAATCTCTGATCTTAATAACGCATAGTTTGTAAATACAATCCTCCTGTTGCTTCTGTTTTGAGATAATCAGACTTCTTTCAGACATTTGGAAAACTGAATTACTTTTTTTGTTGATCATAACTCTGAGTTTTGTCACTAGAACTGGGATGTGAAACTGGGCAAAAAATATTGCAAACATACCAATCAAAAGGGAAATTATTTTCTGCCATAGGTAGAGTTTTACATATTCATTGAAAAGAAGCTGAGACATAATTCTGCAATAAAAGACTTCTTGGCATCAGATAAAGGGGACAAATATAAAAACAAACCTTGAAATCCCAAGTATGTATATTTAAATTCTTACTGGTGTTGCTTGCCAAGTTTAATATTCAAGGTCAAAAGAAAACTTGTACAGAAAATCTCTATCTAAGCCAAGATTTCTCATTAATCTGATTGATTGAAAAAATGGCTTGGGGAAGAAGGAGCGTGCTTTTTTCCTCCTAAACATAAGATCAGTACATTTAACGGTCAATGTTTCTGGAGTTTTAGTTCAACTGAATGAAAGGAATTGATTTTTAGGGGTTGGGAGTTGGCATGTTTGTTAAATCCAACAATTTTTGTCAAGGACTCAAGGTGTGTACTTAGGAAATAAGATGTCTCAAGTGATTTGTCAGCTTTGAAGGACACTGGCCAGTACTTCTGTTGTGTTTTATTATTTAAAACAATAGCCCTGGATTTTTAAAAGGGAACCCAAAGTGGAAAATCAAGGTTCTTGGTGCAATCAAAGAGAAGCTGTAGGCTCATACGACTGTAAATCAGGGTCTTTTTAAGAGATTCAAACTGCACTCTAATGTCAGAGATGATGATCAAAATACAATCCATTATAGCATTGAAATGGAAAAGAAATGTTGAAATCATGCTCAGAGGAGAGTTGAGGTAGAAGAAAAAGAATTGCAAGTCTTCTGCATTTTGTCAAACTGTTTTCACTGTTAAACAGTCTCCAGAGGTGCAGAAGTCCAAACAAATGTCTCCATTAGCACCTTTAAAACTATGATAATTTAATTTAAAGGCCTTGAATATAAGATATTGATACAAGCAGTGAAGCACAATTCAGACAACTGCAGAAACAGTGGCAATGATTGATAATATTATGCACAATGGTACTTGTCAGTCTCGAATTCTGCTCTGGATGAAATGATTAAGATAATAGGCTGAGTAACCTATGTAGAAATTAGTAACGAAACCACTCAGTGCACAGACAGAAAGACATAGAACTTTAAATGTCTTTTCAGGTCTTTCAATTCATTAAGACAATTTTAAACATCAGTCCTATTACTGAAGCCTCAATTTAAATGACGGTAGGCCTTTACTTAAAATCACAGCAGATGAAGCAATTTTCTAAGTACAGGGCAAAAGGCTCCAGAGCTGCTGCATATGTTCCTACAGATTTCAAACTTTGGAGGTATTCATGCCAAATAACTTCAGCTGTCTAGAAGTCTGGTATCCAGCCTCAGTTAAAGTTCCCTCTCTGGTCAAAGGGGAAGTGAATCACCCTTTGAAATGTCTTTCTCTGCCTCTCTGGCCATTGAAGGAGGTTATTTCAAAAGTTTGGCCTGGACCTTTCTTCTGGATGACTGGAGTTAGGTGAAGTCTGCCAGCCATGACTGCGGTGCCCCACAGATACAGATCCCCACGCAGGTATTGGAGGTGTGAAGAAAATGGCCCAGGTGATGTGGTGTCCTGGTGACATTGATTTCTCCAGCATATTTGCAGTATATGAAGGGAGTCTGTCACTAATCAGTAAGCATTTTGGGTTACCTTATCTCCTATATTTGGCACTTCTCATAACACTATGTTGCCAACACTGACTTTTCAGCGGTAACCAGTACATGTGCAAAAACAGATGGAATTAACTGGATAATGGAAATACTGGATTTAGAAATAACTCTTTGTTTAGTTAGTGCAAGTGCCTTTTGTTTTTATCAGCTGATGCCTCTGTCTCAAGGTATAGTTAGCAAAGGAGATAAGGGTAGCTAACCCACAGTAGGCAGCAGCTGCAGAGTATACATGTACGTTTAGGCATATGCTGAGAGAAGTCTACATGTGACTTGGGCACTGAGGGCCCACTGCGGTCAGTGGAGATGTACAGCTCAGTTCAGATTAGGTGTTCAGTGTTGTCTGACATGTTTGGTCCCTCGCTGCTGCTAAACGGGTCATTAATCTCCTATGGGTTCCTGTGGCATGTGTATCAGCCCACATGGATGTCTTGGATACTCAAGGACATCTCGATCAGCACCAGGCTCCTGTATGCAGACAACTGGATTGAATTCTGAGGGAGCCAGCAGACCCCAGAGAATAATTCTGTTCACCCTGACATATTTGCCTACTGCTTGGCTCAGTTCTCCATACATAAGGATTTAGTGCTCTTTGAGATGCCATGAGACACCCAAGACATCCATACATGGCTGGCAGCATTCCCCATGACCTACGAGGGACCATGGACTGCTGGAGGCCAGGCAACTCAAATGACACTGTGTGCTGTCAGCCAACCAGGCATGCAGGTCTCTAGTGCCTGACCACTGAGCAGCTCTCTCCAGCCCATGTCTGTCTCAGCTGGGATGCCATTACCTGCAATGGGATCCTTGGCACTGCAGCTCTCAGTCTCCTACACTGAGGTTTTGTAATTTCAGACTGAGTCCTACCCTGAATGCTTCTACTAATTGTCTTGTCTTCTACTGTCTTGCAGAAGAAGCTGGAGAGGCATCTGGGGAGTTTTATTTCTCAAGGGATTAGCAATACTCATGTGTCCAAAAGGCCTGGAGAAATTCTCTTTTCTATTCTTTTCACAGGTGCACTGGAAAAAGTTGATGGTGCCTGCAGCTCTCAAGCAGAGGACCCTTAAGTAAACTTTCCCTGATGCCACCTCTTCTCCCCTGACCTACTCTCCTTTCCCATTGCACATTAATCAGATGAGTCTTCAATACCCCAATTGAATCTCACCTGAAAGGCATCTGCCTCTTACTCCACGTGCTGCAAAATCAAGGTGCTGAGGAAGAACAGCAAAATAGAAGGAGGGAAAGGGAAGCATGTTGAGGAGTTGTTTGAGAGATTGATGACTACACTTAATTCACTCTTGCTGTAATCCCACTCCCTGTAATAAACTGCAGAAACAAACTCACCCCAATGAGCTGGTGCTCTCATAAATTGTCTCGTATGGGCCCAAACCAAAGGCTATAGAAATCAATGAATCTTCATGCCATGACTTTAATGATCTTGAAATGACCTTGGCATAATTTCTTCTGCTTCCTATTTTTTCTTCTCTATTTTCCCTCTGCCTGAAAATTTTACAGCTTCAAATATGCTGTGAATTATGGCAACCAGCTACAGAAGTCTGATTCTTCAGGCGTCTGTATTATGTTCTGCCAGATAATCCATCTGTGCAAATCAGTCTGAAAACAGGAGTTCAGCCCTGCTGAAATTAAGCTGAGAGAAAACAGAAAGGAACTACCCCTTGAAATGTAGATCTGCTACTGAAATTTAAAAAGATGTGGCCATGATCTTGGTTAATCTGTTCCATCTGCGATACTCTCCTATAAATAATACTGTTTTCTCTGGGTTTGCATGTCTTCATAAATCTGGTGCAAGTTGCCCATGTTCAATTTTAGCTACAAAAGCTAAAATCCTTTATTAATCCATTGAACCAGCCCCAAGTGACACTTTCTCTTCTTATTTCAAAATTAGAGTGACAGGACCAGGCTTATATCTGAGTAAAAACGTAAGTCACTTTCTGTGTTTCTCCTACCATGGGGGGACATTATAGCTGATGCATCCAGTCACAATGCATCCAGCTAATTTGTATTATCCAGGCAACCAAGTGGTGTGATAATGGCTTTGAATTAGTACAGCTGGGAACTTGCTATGAGTTAGCCAAACCAAGATGAAAAGTGCTGCCCTTTTTCTCCAACCTTCTGTGTTGAAACACTTTTCAACAAAGATAATAGGAGAAACAGGGAAAAAAAAGAAAAAAGAAAAACCAAACAAAAAACAACCAACCAAAAAAAAACAAAACACAACAACCCAGAATCATAAAAATATTTCTGTTTTTCCTTAGCATAATATTTATACTTCCATACATCCATAATTCCTATTTACAGACACAATATACAGACAGGAAGATGAAGCACTGCTTAGGAAAGGATAAAGCTAGAGAGAAGTATGGGATGAAGAGAAGTCAAATTCATTCAAAAATACAAAAATCATCTCATGAGTGAATAAACTTAAGGTGAGCCAGCAGGAAACTTGTGGAAGATACTCAGAACCAGCTCAGAGAAGGTGAGGTGTCAGCTGAGACCTGCTCATCCCCATTGTCCTTAAGAACATATTGGATAAACATATTTCAGGGATGGCATAGTTACAGTTCATTTTTCCTTGCATAAAAGGACGATGTAGGTGACCTGTAAGGAGCCATCCAGCCCTGTTTTTTCCAGCTATAATTCTCAGCTACTTAGGAAACTGGAACAAGAAAAGGGGCCAGTGTGTCCAATATCACACATGGGTTCCCATCCCCTAATTAGGAGTATAGCATGTCCCATGATATCCACAACTTTGACACTGCCAGGAAAAACATTTGTTTAAAAGGGTACTGATTCTGATTTCATTTAAAACAAATAGCAGTTGGTTTCCTATGCTTTTCCATGTAACCTAACAAGGAATTGTTGAAATGGCCTCTTCAATAAAGGCATGAAAGATTTCTTTGGCTGAAAGCTGTTAAATATTACAGTCGATTTACAATGAAAGGCATGAGTAGAAAGCATTGCACTGATTTCTAAGCACATAGCAATGGTCATCTCCTATGACCAGGCTGAGCGTTTCAGACTTCAGAACTAAGGTTTGGTGCAGAAATAACCTACTGCATTTCCTATTCTGCTATACCCAGATAAATATTGAGAAATTTCACTGACTTCAACAGAGGTTGAAGATAGAGTGTTACCTGTATTAGATGGAAGTCCACTGGAGTAATTTCCTTGTTTTTGAAGGACCATGGGATCAGGCCTTTGTACTCAGGAATTCCTGAGTCAGAAACAGGCCAGGAGAGTTAAACTCAGATTTTATCCTCAGGATATTGCACATAGTACATTTACAGTGCCCTGGACACCTGGAATACAAGTCTCATTCTCTTAACATTGAAGAACTGACCTTTTACTGTCCCCTGTAAAAAAAGACATTGAATCATTTATTAAATTATTATTATTAGGGTTGTCAAACAGACAAATTCTCAGTAAATGACTGAGAATTATTTTTTTTCACCTTTGCATCCTATTTTGTTCCAGCTATGCAGCATGTGCCCTTGCATACCAACTAGATGAGGATCTGTTGCATGGTGTAGCAGCAGTGAAGTGTTGCTTTGTTTAAGGGAAACTACTCAGTGGAGGGACCAGGATTTTGCATGGTACTTAATGACCTTCCTTTATTTTGAGCTCTCAGCTTTACCTGGCTGGTTTGGGGAGACAGTGAACAGGGCAGTGAGTGTTTCTCTGCTTCATCTCAAAAAAACCTAAGTGGATTCGCTGGAAGGCTTAGCTGAAGGGGTTGAGGACTTTCTATCCTCCAAGATACCCATTTATCTCCGTCCTCTCAAGCTGAAGTAATTATAGAAATGACTAGGTTTTTGATCCCAGTTCCACTATTAGTGGGAATTTATCTGCATTCCAAAAGCTGCCAGCTTCAACCAGCAGGCTGGGACAAAGGGCAAATGGGCAGCACAAGATGAGCATCATGGCTATCCTGCTACCAGTACCTGAGATGGCTGGCTATAGCTAGCCCACATGTTTGCCCTGTATGACCCTTACTTCTGAGGCTGTTTGATAGACAGTTTTTCAGACAGGCCACAACCACGACAGTCCCTCCAGAAAGGACTCTTTGAAATAAAAATTATATCCTATACATAATCTTGTGGACTACAAATTTATGTTACTTAGGCTTTGTAAGTAAACAGAGAACATCAGCCACTAAATTACCATTCTTCATCAACTCCTGAGCAGCCAGTGCTTTACAGATTGCAACTCAGTAGGTGACACGATATTGTTCATTAGGTTTGGTGGGAAATGACACTACATTTTTCACAGCTCTTGAATGTGATTTGTCCACAGCACAAGTATGTGGTGAACACTGCAATTGTCTTTTCTCACTAATTATGTGGAAAAATCCAGCAAGGGAAAAAGAAACTCTTGCAATAGCTTTTTAGCTAACAAGAAAAGGAAAAGGACATGAAAGGTAAATGTACATATCCACAAATAAATAGAATATTTTCTCCATCCATAAAAAAGCAGAACTATTACCAAAAAATTGGTTTTTGCCCTCAAGGGCTTTGAAGAAAGAAAAGGGAAGGTTAGATTCATGGCAAAGTGCAGGGTACTGAGTCAGTGCACAGAGCGTGAGGAAACATGCCCAAGGCACGGCTGCTGAGGCAAAGCTACTGGTTCATAAGGTTGATTGAACAGGACAACAAACAAGGATGTGTTCAGCTGCTCTGGTTCCTACAACAGGGTATGTGGACAAAGGCTTTTATGGGGTTGCATTCAGAAGATTACACCAGAGATGTCAGTAGTTCTGGTTCAGAAAGAAGATTAAAAATAACATTAATTAGGGGTTTAGCTATGTTATTAACTTCCTGCCTGTAATTTCAAGGACAAAATGTTCAGATTGAATTTCCCCTCTCTTGCCTATTGTTTCTACAAATTAGTTCTGGGTATCACTGCAAGTAATGGCCACAGAAGCATTCAGAGGTGTTAAATGCAAGAAGAGTTCAGCTCTGCTGCTGGAATTGACCCACCAGGAGAGGAGTTCAGCTAATGGAACAGCTATGTTTCATAACAGGGGAAAAAAAATATTTGTATTCCATCTTTAGAGCTCACCCATTTTCCATTTCTTTTTCTCAATCCTGTCAGCCAAAAAACCTAAATGCATAGTAAATGATAGTACAACTTTTGAAAATTTTATTGTATGTACCAATTTTTGACATCTTTAAGGGACATATTTTGCAGATGAGTGATAAGCACTGGTTTTATGCACTAATAGTTAATGGAAAAGAAACATCCTGACATCTTTGGCCCCAGCCACCAGTGTCCCCTTCAAGGTACTGAACTCTCCTAAATTCATTTGGAGTTTATTGGAATGGTCTTTCAGGTCTAGGAAGCAGGATGCAGAATAAAATGGACTTGGAGCAAGCCCATGCAAGACCTCTAACTAGCAGCAGGTCTATTTCTGACATATACAAGCCAAAATGTCTGCAACAGGCTGACAACAGTCATCAGCAAAAACATAAGGAAAAACATATTTTTCTGAGCATTCTAATTACTCTTAGGAAAGAAAATCCCAATCCTGGACCAATTTTAAAGTAAGATGAGCACTTGCCATAGGCAATCCCACTAGTGAGTCAGGAAGGCAAACATCTTGATGCTGCTCCTTAATGCCTCTTCAGATTTGCACAGAACTACAAAATTGTTCCTCGAGTCCCTCATCCTCAGCCCTTCTCCTCTGATCTTGCTAAAATACATTTTATTGCCTGTTTTTGCCTTTTTCCTCTGCCCTCTGAATTTGCCTAAGGTCTAGGAGTGGGCTCTCCACCCTCAGTCTTGGCTGATGTCCCTGTTTTTGGCTGCCTGGCTGTTATCTAAACTCCTGCCTGTTTCCAGCTCAAAGCCCAGTGCCAGCAGTCATGTGAGTTTGGCTTTTAGTGCAAATTAATTCCATTTCTAACTCTTGTTGTGGAGGAACAAGGTATGGAGACATGAGCAGGCAGTGGGGAGGGAGGGCCAGAAGAAAAAATAAATTGCTGTTTTAAAGAAAAAGCAGTAGCATGGAGTAGAGGGGTTGGGCTGTGGGGTGTGGGAATCCGAGTCACAACTTTTGAACAACTGATTCTGGTAATTTTGTGAACATCTTTATAATTCTTAACCCCACCCCACTCCCTTGAGCTGCTGCCCTTCAAAATAATCACCTTAAAAGGGCTACTAGCAGATAGTCCCTGACGAGTATGAGGGATGAGCAACCTGCTGCACAGCGACCATGGACGTTGATAGGCAGAGCACACATGACACACAGAGAGCTGGAGCTCAGGGCTGTGACATCTTGAGGGACAGGAGAGATAAGGACTTTGGATCCCTATTCCTCCATCCCATGCTTTACCCTGAGCCAAGATGCTTCAAATATCTGATTAGTGGCATCGTGCTCTGGCTCCTGCAATTCTCTGCTGGCACATGTGACCTTTAATTTGGAAAGGAAACATTCAGCCCGGCCTTCTACCTTGGAAAGGATGCTGACACCTGCCACATATTTTCACTTGGAAGGGAGAGTGATTCCTGGTCTCATTACTACAGTAGATAGCTGGGGTGACCCATGGGACAAACTAGATGGATATTTTGGGAATGGTGATTCCTAACTAAAAGCTCAGCCGGGAAGGACTTCCCATGTTTTTGAGTCTGCAGTTAGTTTGGTATTTATTTAGCTGCTAGTATGTGTGAGTTCCTCTGATACTAAACAAGCTTCAGCACACTCAGGGCTTTAAATATTCCTCTCTCAGAGCATGGCATTGCCTTTGACCTTGAGGGAGTAGTATGCCTGGCTATGGGACAAGCCCAGAATGTCCTTCAGAAGAGGACAGCATCTTCCATCACACATTACCCCAGGAGCAGTGGGGGCCCAGGAGACTCATGCCAGGGTTGTAAAGGTCTTTCAGGGGATATTGCCCATGGACCAGGCACTGTACCGGAAGGGCAGACAATACAGAGCAGAGCACAGTCCCAGAGCAAACATGTTGTCACTTGGCACAATCAAGTGTTGTGGTTTTTAAGCTGACTGAGACCTATGCAGGAGCTACAGCACATGGCACACCACTACATGATCAGGGACAGCCTTGGGATACCAGGGAGGAACAGCCCACTGCATTCTTCTAGTCAGGCTTTGTGCTAAAAGTACTGCAGAAGAGAGTAAAAGGACTCCTTGTATGCAGAAAGAGATGCTTTTTGGATGGTACTACACTTCCTAATTTTTTAAGAGGGTCTTATAAATGCTTTTCTTTATGTCAAACAAAGTAACAAAGAGTAACAATGGGTAGGAACAAGAGGCTTACTCACTCCTACAGCAATTGAAAAATTCACATGCCTTGCAATAGAGTAATACATTCACTTGATGACATGGTTATTTTTCTCCTATCATTTACTTTGGGGAGGATGGCTTATATGCATCCTCTACATTATTATATATTATATTATTACTTCTCCATGCTTTTTGAGTTGGAGAACTCATTTATACTGAGTTGGAGAAGAGTAGGAGAAGAAATGGCAGAGATTCATTAAATACAGTGCTCCAGATAATTAATAGTGCTTAAGTAGTCCTGGTAGCCACATTTTCTGAGGATCTCACAGTCTTTTCTCAATGTATGCTTCATCTCAGAGCACTTCTGTAATATTTTCTAAACTCACATAACAGAGAAATTTAAATACAGGTAGTGAGTCTCATTTGCTTATCCATTACAGCACATCTGTACAAGGAAATAAAACAGCTCAGGAACTCTTATCTGACCAACTGGCTCAGCACAGTCTATATCCATGAAGATACCCTCCTCCATCCATGCACTAAAACAGAGTTGCCTCATCCAAACTACCTGCAGGGAGCAGAATTATAGAATCATTGAATCGTTTAGGTTGGAAAAGACCTTTAAGATCATTGAGTCAGACTGTTAACTAAGCACTGCCAAGTACACCACTAAACCATGTCCCTAATAATCCTAGACTGTGCTAAATTAGGCTTGTCTGACACATCAACAGCTATCCCAGGTCAAAACAATGTGGGAAGTGTTCTATGAACTTGGCACAAATTGAGGTGTTGGGACAGTCACTCTGAGCACCCTGAGCTGCCATTTGGGAGCACCCACTTCCTAGCCAGGGCTGTGGATGAAGCCAGGTAGCAGCAACCCTGCACAGTGACTGCTTGGATTTGTCAGTTGCAGATAGCAATGCCACCAAAAGTGACAGCAGTTGAGGACACTTTATCAAAAAGTGACACACATCAGAGCTCCTGTGATCAACACCATCTGATAGGTTATAGCAACAGTTTTCTGCAAAGAGTGCATGTGCAGAATTAACAGAAACATGACCCTGGCTGGTTTGCAAGTTATTGCAATAAGCCTGTGACAACTTTGTATTAGTGTAATGCAAAACCCATTAGCAGTTGCATTAGAAGTGAACAGAGCTCTTCCTGTAGCCACTAGTGTGTATCCTCTGTGATCAGTCATTTTCCCCTTATATGTTAATACTACCGTTCAATGCTTTCTCTGGACAGAAAACAGATCAACACTTCATAAAGCCTGGCACAAAATCACTGAGCAGAGGGGAAAAATAACCCTCTATCAAAATCTTTCCTGGTGAAACCACATTCATCAAATATGAAGAAAAATATGGCAAGGTAAAACAATTTTTCAAGGTATCTGTTAAGTACTGCACTTCTTGAGAATCAAAAGTAAAAAATAGCACAAGCAATAGGTGAAGAACATCACACGGTATGGTTTAGTAATGCCACCCTCCCTGATACTACATGGATGTCAGGGCCCAGTGAAACAACAAAAAAGACATTTTAAAATATACCTCATTTGATTGCTACTCAATGAATAATATTAGGAGTTCACAGATGAATATGCAGAAAGTATTTAATTTTATATTAATAGATATGTACATATGTGTGTGTATAAAACATCCCACAAGCAATAGCTAGAGCTCTTAAAAATACATGAGCACATGTAAGGTATCTTTACTCTAGCACCAGCTGGAGCTATTGCAGTTTACAATAATGGAATTTAAAAAAAAAAAGTGTCAAAATTCACAAAAGGCTCAGTTTCCTCCACATCCCCCACAGCAGAGTAGTGAAGTATGAGTGCCATCAGGCCAGGAAGAAACAGTGAGAAGCTGCACCATGAAGCCACTCTTTCAGCTGAACTGGGCACCTCCAAAGTAAAGATTTTGTGATAGCATCTGCTCAGTGTAAAATGCTGTTTGATGTGCAAAGATCAGTGGAGTTGCCAACAACACAGAAGTAATTGTCAGAGGTTTTATCAGCGTTCTAGCACACATCATGGTATCCTACTGTCAGAAAGCCTGAACCGCGGGACCACAGGAAAAGAGAGAAGTCAATTTCCACCACTATGTTATAGCTCCTAGATTAATTTTGGTATCTTCATAGGTATTACCTATAAAGCACCAGTCATCACTTACATTTTTCACCTTTTTTATAAATATAAACATAAACAACATAAACATTCTGTCTCAGATTGCATACGTTCACATAAAATTTCATTTTCAGGTGCTACATTTAACAGTTATAAATTGTACTCCAAAAGTCCACAAAGAGCTTTACAGAGTGTCACCTGCGAGCTTCCTTAAACTCTTCCTTGCAGGTTTGTGGAGAAAAACTGTGACAATAATTTTGAACCCAAAACAGAATCCATTTCAAGACAAGCAAATGTGAGGGGGAGACTGACTGAAGAACTTGATTCAGTGAGCAACCTGAAAGCTTTGTAGGTAAACAAAAAAGAAAGAACCTCACATATTTCTGGGTGATTTTAGTGTAGTTGGAAAAGTAGAGACTAAAATACACCAAAATTAGGGTGATCCTGGAGACAACAGGTTGCCTCTCAGGCTCCTTGGAGGCCTAGCAGATAGTTCCGGTACATGCATGAGCAGTCTGACCAGCACTGGGTGTCAGTGGCATGCAACAGAGCAGTGGGGAAACCCTGTGAGTCATTAGAGCTTCCCCAAAGTCATGCCACCAGGTTTCACAGCTCAGATGGGGTACCATGCTGGCACATTGAAGCTGCCAGTGGTACGTAAGCAATCTAGTTTTAAACCTGCTCAGATACCCTACCATTAGCTACAGTGAAGGCATGGTCTTAATCCAGTTAGAGATAAATTGGGTATCTTACAAATTTTTGCCCTATTTGGATGAGAAGCAATTGAGCAGAAGGCTACATGTTTACTTTTTTTAAACTTTAACCTTCTTCCAGACACATAACTCTCACTCAGCCCAACAATAAATCACATTAAAGAAGGAAATATTTATCTACTCTCAAATAAAATGAGTGTTAATCCCAGGGTATGACATAATTTAAATCAAATTTAATTAATCCTTAAAATAAGAACTGATATGGGAAGAAATGTTGTGTCATATAAACAAGGACCTGGCATTTTCCTAATACAGACGACTGTCACCTGTGAAAAATGGCAGATTAATCATACTGATTAAGTGTGATGCAAATATACTTGCAGTAATACTAGAAGATGATCTGAAAATGTCTTAACAGAAGATGAGGAAAGAACAGCAAGTTTCATTCAGGCTTGCTGCAAGCTCTGTTCAGACAATGGTACAAACTTAACCTCATGCAAACCATTACCTGCTGCAACTGTAGCCTTCAGCAACAGACTTGGAGAAGCAGACTAAGAGGCTTTGCTCATGCAGCAATAGGCCTAGAGGCAGTCCTGGTAAATGTTATGCTGATTTTTTGGCAAGATGCCTATAAATTGTTATAAAGATGGCAAAGCCAAGCCCAAGCTGCAAGGTTCCAGTCTTTGGTTAGCAACGGCCCTTGCAGAAGGAGGTAAGACTAAATTCAAGTCCTGGCTGATGTCAGGTCTCTTTAAGTCCCACTACTACCTGCTAAAAAGCAGCAAATATGAGACCAAGTGACTCTCTTTGAGTAAGACCCAGAGGAGGCAAAGATAATAGCCTTGTGATTTCTTTTTAGTACTCTCTTGATTCCGTCTAACATGGCATTAGATTGTCCCAGGAACACCTAGCTCTGTCTCTGACGGCTTGTGGCTCTAAGAAGCAGCCTGGGGATTTGTTTTCGGGAATTGTTTTCTCCCTGGTAAGGGTTCATTCCTCTGCTCAACAAACAGGCACAGTTTGGTTCTTTGCCAACCAAAAATTACCCAAGTATTCAAAGTGAACATTAACCTCATGCAGAACACCTAGGTGCCAGAACCCTCAACAGGATTGTTAGCAGTGGCAAAACCCATCAATGGACATGAACTAAAATCAAAGGTGTTGATTGCCATTAAGAAATTCCCTGCCATTTCCAATAAGAGGATCCTACAGTATCACATGAATCTGTAACACCATTTCTCCCATCTATCCCAGGAACAAGGCAGATCTATGGTCCAGACTCTTCCTACCTCCTCACCTCTTGCTGGGTTAGTAAATGTGCTAATTTTGTTTCATTACTAACCTGTGTCTCTCTCTAGGTCTGGATGTTTCTGGAATATGGCAGAACCTCCACCACTAGCTGCTGAGGTCTTTCATGTATGATCAATAAACAATTTGTTGAAGTCCATAGCCCTTTGAAGCTGAGGATACTTGTTAGCCAGAGCATGTTGTGGCATACATCTGAGGTGTATTGCTCTTGGGGCTGCTGGTGCAGTGAGCAGCATGGACTCTTATCACTTCCCAGAATAGTACTCCTAAGAAGTGTTCATTTTCATTTGTAGAGTTGCCGCAAGCTGTGAGGCAGACGAGACTCCCCCATGCTGTGCATGTTTATGTATAAATGTAAATCTTTCTTACCTTTCATCTGTGAAAACTGAAACTTCACCAAATGTCCTCATTTACTGAAAACCCACATGCAGGGGGTTTTCAGAAGAGCAGCTTTCCATACGGCATTATGTACATTCCTCTAGACCTGTGCTAATTTAATTCTGGATTGTAATAAACAATTGCAGTATTATTTTGACTTGAACCAGGGAGGCTATCAAAATATATTGTAGTTAATATGTTCTATACACAGTGAAATGCAGGAATACTTTTGGGGACTTCAAGACATTTAGATTAATCATCAATTTTTAGGGCAGGTCTACCATGGGGCAAGTATATTTGGGTTAGGAAAGAATTTCTGAGCTGCCTTTTCACCTCTGCCTAAGATGCCACCCTTTCAAATCATGTTTTGCATAAGTAATTTTGACAAATTGCACACAGAGCAATCATGCCAAGTAAGTATCAAATTCTGCAATAGGACATACTGAAACATCAGAGACAATTATGCCTCTCTAAGCTGTTAATCTTTTCACATCTCTACTTTTAAATAGATGGTGAGATTTCACCCCACAACGGTGTTCCCAAACAATAACAAATCTGCTAACACAGAATCAACCCTACTTAGTGTCACTCTGCCTTAAGTTCACACTGCCTAATAGTTTGCAGTGCTCAAACAAATTCAGACCAACTGCAGATAGAACAAACACCAAGTAAAAGCAATAGCAGTAACCTGCATCTGACAAAAAGAAAAGAGAACCAATGTCAGGGCATTTTCCATATCCTACCTCTCAAATTCTAAGCAGGGAGCCATGGTCTCAGTTTGTTTATAACATAGCCTCTCACAGTGCTTCTAGAGAGAAGCTGTCCTTTAACACAGGCCACCTATAACACGATCAACTCTAAATTTTGAGAAGCACTAATGACATGCTTAGTAATTGCTATGAGGTATTATTTGGAAGAAGCCAAAATCAGGGATATTGACTATAAAATTGCTCAATATTGATCTAAAGCAGTACAGTTTACAGTATGCGTCCTTGTGTTTGTGCAGGCTATGTCACAAGACCCAAAAAGCCTTCCCTCATCCCACTGTCCTCTGGGGAAGAAGCAGATGCAAATGACTTTCCCACCTGGAGAAAATTTTCAAGAACTGAAAAAAAAGGATATTTCGGTTCATTTTTGATGATTGGGGTTTTTTTCGTCATACAGTTTCAGTAGAAAAGTCACTTTCAAATGAGAAAAGAGGAATTTTCTACATGTAAATCTTGAAATTTCTCATTTCATATCTCAAAAACCAGTGGGTGTTCAGATCACATGCCTCTGACTGTGGCATTATCTATTTTCTCTTGTTCTCAATTAGGTTCTGTGGAGGGGACAGAGGCCCTCTTTTTATTCCCTGTACAACATCTAGAACATGTTCTCTATCTACTGCTACTACTAAGTGTAACAATAATACAAACAATAAATAATAATTGAATAACTGGAAAAAAACCCAGGTTGTTCTTTATGCCAGCAAGTTCTGAACAATTTAAAGCCTTATAAAGCAAAACCAGTATCCAAAAGGCCAGGGAGAAACAGTTAGTACATCACAATGAGTCATTGTGCCCTGGCAGCAGCCAGGAGGGCCAATTGTGTCCTGGGGGGCATCAGGCAAAGCATCGCCAGCCGGTCGAGGGAGGGGATTGTCCCTCTCTGCTCTGCACTGGCGTAGCGTCACCTTGAATATTGTGTGCAGTTTTGGGTACAACAATATGAGAAGGATATTAAGCTCTTAGAGAGTGTCCAAAGGAGGGCAACAAAGATGGTGAAGGGCCTTGAGGGGAAGCTGTATGAGGAGTGGCTGAGGTCACTTGATCTGTTCAGCCTGGAGAAGAGGAGGCTGAGGGGAGACCTCATTGTTGTCTACAACTTCCATAGGAGGGGAAGTGGAGGGGCAGGCACTGATCTCTTCCCTGGTAACCAGAGACAGGACCTGAGGGAATGGCCTGAAGTTGTATCAGAGGAGGTTTAAGTTGGATATTAGAAAAATGTTCTTCACCCAGAGGGTGGCTGGGCACTGGAACAGACTCCCCAGGGAAGTGGTCACGGCACCAAGTCTGACATAGTTCAAGAAGTGTTTGGACAGTACTCTCAGGCACATGGTGTGACTCTTGGAGACATCTTGCGCAGGGCTAAGAGTTGGACTTGACGGTCCTTATGGGTCCCTTCCAGCTCCCCATATTTTGTGATTCTGTGATTCTGTGAATAAACTGATTCTGATTTGCCAATAACTTAATTTTAAAACTATATCAAGTAGCAGTAACAATAGTAAGAGAATACTGCAGGAGAAATTTGTTAATGAATGACAATATCAATTCAAAGCAGTATGGTGCAAGTGGAAAATCTTACATATTCTTAGACAGTGTCATAAAGCAGAAGGTATCCAATCAAGATGTTGATTTGTCTTCTATTTCAGAATCACAAACCTAAAGAATTCTCTTTATGTTTTTAATCCATATATCAGGTCACGTGCCATCGCTGGAACTCACCCAGGGTCTGCATCAAAACAACAGATCCAAAAGCTCGCTCCAGTGGGCAGGCTCTCACCTGGGGATCTGGAGGTGCAAGGACAGTTCATACCTGAAAATCTAATTCAGCTCTGTCTTCACAGACAAGAGAATGTTCTATCTTTCCTCTCAGAAGATTTTGAACCCATAACATCAAAGCAGCAGGAGATAAATATGATGTTTCTAGAGGAACAAACAGTGGCAACAGCACATGAAGTAAATTTTCTAGCTTCAGTCTTGGTTTCTATCTTTGAAACAGTGATGATTTCTCTAAACCAATGACAGTAATGTAAAATTCAGAATCCAAGGTTACATGTGCATTATGGTCATTATTAGTACCATAATGCTATCAAAATCAAGGTATGATCAAAGTAGTATGGATTTACCACAAACACTCTTTCCAGATACTCAGGCATTCTCTCACATTCTAACATCAGGCTGGTCATTTGTATTTTCTTTTTATTTCCTCTGACCTCAGACAATTCACTCTACTTGAAGTTCATTCTGTTATTCTCACAAAACTGTTCCGAGTTTCCTTTAGATTGATTGACAGATGAACAATTAGAAGATTCAGAAACAATTATCCTCCATCATAAGATGTACTACAGTAATAAGGAATTTTTTTAAGGAACTATTATTTAAGCTGTTTATAAAAATAGAACTGAAAAGAGTAATATTTCTGAACACTGAATGACAATGGAGCATATTTTTAGATCAACTTGCTTTTTAGATATATGCAAAAAATCCTCTCAGTATTTCTCCCTCACATGTTAACTTGAAAATTTACTCCACAATTTCAAGAATGAAGGCAATACCTTCTCAAACCTGCAACAGAGATAATAAAAGAGCACTTCTGGTGTCTTGTTATTGAAAGTGTCTTTTTTAAAGCATGGTAGGCATCAAGAAACAGCCAGCACTGTTTTGCTGATGTGATGCTTGCTGAGTTTGATACTCTCCTACCAGGCCTTGTGGCTCACTGGTATCCAGGCTCAGTTTTACAGTAAGTATAGCCTGAAGCAAGGAATTCAGAGCTGCATGTACTGCTTTTGCTTCAATGGTGATGTAATGGAAGAGAGCTTTTCCTCTGATTAAGTTTCCCACCTACTGTCTTAAAAGATAAACTGGGGTTCATGCAGAGTATGTTTAATGCCATGCAATCTCTCTTCCACCACGTGTTTAGTTTCAAGTTCCCTATTATGAGAACTACATGAACCAGCTGAAAGGAGTCAAAAGAGGAACAAACAGGATGACTTCAAAAAAAAAAAGTGTTTAAAGAAATAGCGACTGGTTTAGCCTTTAGAAGACAAGAAGCAACACGAAAAATAAGGGTAAAAGGTACAACAAAAAGGAAAGGAATAAATTGCACTCCATCCTTGTCCTGAGACAGAGCAAAATGGCTTTCAATATAGGTTAGATACTAGGGGTGTTCTTTCCAGCTCAGGTAGTTCCTAACACCTATCTGTAGACAACTGAAGGAAGATCCACATCTTGATTTCTTCTAGCAGAAAGTTAGAAACCTATAGTTTTAGTAGATATATACCTGTAGACATGTACAATTAGAGATTTAATCCAATGATGACTATTTGAAAGCCATTTCCCAGGAAAATTATTCGGTAAACAAACAGTACAGGCCAGTCAGTACTGGAGAATTTTGCCTACAAAGTATATGGTGCCTCTGTCAACGGGGAATTTTCAAGAAGTGGAACAAACACATTCAGGACTAATTTACATGGAGATGATCCTGCTGTGGAATATAATGATGGGTCAAAAAATGTTTCTTCTCATTCTATTTTCTATGATTTCTATGATTCTGCTTATAATCATAAAATCATAGAATGATTTGGATTGGAAGGGACCTTAAAGATCATCTAGTTCCAACCCTCCTGCAATGGGCAGGGACATGTTTCACTAGAAAAGTTTGCTCAGAGCTGCATCAAACTTGGCCTCAAACACTTTCAGGGCTGGGGCATCCACAACTTTTCTAGGCAACCAGTTCCAGTGTCTCACCAGCATCTCAGCAGAGGACATAGAAATGTGGCCAGGAATGGGGGAAACAGGCTCCAAGGGACTCAAAGACTGGAGCAGAGTGAAGGTGAGTGTCTAAAGTCATTGTTGCCTTGCAACTAAATGACAGACTGGAAACTGGAAACTATTCTTTTGGTTCAAAAATCAGTAAAGAAATCAAAGTGAAACAAAGTCTAAGAACATGGATGCTCAGTCACAACTATCATAGCATTTCTATCTCAAATAAAATGAATAAATACTGAGATGATTCAATGCTTGCTTGCTTTCAAGATTTTGTTCAAAAAAAGAGGGCAGAAAAAATTGTATAAATGGAAGGAATAAAGAAAGTAGAGATTCTCATCTCCAAGGAGATGAGGTATAAAGAACAGCAATCATTAGGAGAAAAGATATTACTATTATCTTATTAATGATATGCAAACCCACTAAGAAAATGGTAGCGTGTTGTTAACGCTGTTAACAGTTTTTGGGCAAAGTGCACAGTAAATTCTTACTGCAACAAATAGCCATTTTGTTCATTTGTGGTAACTGTTGCATTCACTTCCGAGCCATCATGAAACAGAACTATATAGGGAATAACACAACTCCCCTTCCAGGAAAAAAAAAAAGCACCAGCATTGATTTTTTTTTTTTTTTGCATCAGTAGCATCAAACTTCTCCAAAATGAAGGAAATCAAAATGGTATCACTTCACCTTACAAAAACAGTGACTACCCATAGTACAGAGCTATAAAACTTACAATAAAAAATACCAACAAGTGAACCAGCAGAATATGACTAAGCATCATATTGGTTGCAGAAGAACAGAAAAGAGCTTGTTCCTCTGTAATGCTCTGCCAATTTTTGCCAGCTGTGAAGAAAATAAGACATGAGTATCTGAAAATTATCACCCAAGTTCTCTTTCATTTGAATTTTTAGCATTTAAAATATTTTCAGATAAAGAAAATTTCAGAGTGAAAATTTCTCACTAATCAAGGAATCAAAAACCCAACTAAAGATGGAAACACAAATTATTTTACTTAGTGAAGATTCTGTAAAATGTATGAATCCAAAAGTTTTCAATGTTTTAGGGTTTTTGATTCAGAATTTGAAACGCTGTAGCAACTATTTCTGTTTGAATTTTCATTGCTTCAAAACACAAATACACAATAGTAAATCCATGGGATGAAGGCATTTTGCACTCCCATATCCTACTCTCTTTATTCCCTAAACCACAGCAACAGTCACAATGGATGAATATATGGGGTAAATAAAGACATTCCTAAAATGGGGACAAAATTGTTTTTCTTAAGCTACTACTGGATTTCGCCCTCTGACAGTGCTCTCTGCAGCCTAAAGGGGATCATATGTGTGAAGAATCCCTCAGCACTGACCTTCTTCCTCTGGCTGTACAATGTCTGTTTTCCAACAGGCTGCTGCTTGAGGTGACTTCTACCCTTCCCAGTCCCCCAAAGCCAACATGTAAGCATCTGCTAACTGAAAGCCTATTTAATATTCCTGTCAGTCAGACTTTTTCAAACATCAAATTCATGCTTTCTTGTGTTCTGCAGTGAAAAAGATTCCCATGCTAGTTTTCAATCATATCTCTGGATATGTTGACAATGGATAATTCTCTTTCTTGCTGACGCTCTGGAAATTTTGAGAACAGCAAGCACGACCCCTGCACTGACCCACTTCAGGAATGTCCCAAGTGATGTCTCCCAGCTGCAGAAAGTAGGTTTGCATCTGTTTGATTCACTCTCTGGCAGGCACAGCAAGGGAATTTCTTCACTGTTTCCCCCCACCCCCTCTCCCAGCATTGTTGACTCTTTTTGTGGCCTTAAAGTGCCTTAGGAGTTTCCTCGGCTTTATCATGATGCAGGAGAAAGTGATAATGGAGTCAGGAATCTGTCCATGCTTGACTATGTCCAAGGATGTGGGAGGCAATCTTTTTTTTTTTTTTTTTTTTTTTTTTTTTTTTTTTTTTTTTTTTTTTTTTTAACTTAAAAAAAAAAAGAAAGTGACTTACCAAAGGCAGATTTCTGCCTCCTGCTTATTCTTTTGATCACTTCCCAGGCTGTGTCTCCCAGAGTGATGTAAGGTTGCAGAAGCACAGACCTGTACAAGTCAAAGGGTGTCAGAGCCTTCTTAGTCAGCAGGCGAATAAACAACAAAGAATGCTCACACTGAGAGGTGTCTCAGTCCAGCCCAGGACCTCTCCCTGACAGTGGTCAACTGAAGATGTTTTCTGCCAAACATAAGAATTAAACAAATGTATAAAGGCTCCAGCAGGGCTGGAACTTGGGGCTGTCTTAGGGACTTGCTGGAATAGAGATCTCTACATATTAGCTTTTAACAGCTCTAGATGGATTTTTATTCCATGAACATATCCACTTTCTTTCTGAAAACATGGATAGTTTTAGGGAATTCCTCGTTTTTGTCTCTCTGAAAACTGACATCTGACAATTTTATCTGATGCTGCCCAACTCCTCTATTAAGAAAAAACGGATACTCTATTCATGGGGTTTGTGCCATTCATGATTTACAGATCCCTCTCATACCCTTTCTTGGATGTGAACTATTCAGGCTAAAGAATCTGTCTGTTCAGCCACACCTCATGGAAAAGCTGTCCCCCTATCCCTGATCATCCATAATACTCTTGTCTAGTTCTACTGTATCTCTTTTGAAATATGAAGACAAGAGCTGCTTGGGGCATTTAAAAACTGGAGCACCATAAACAGTGGCATAATGATGCTTTATGTTTCCTTTTTTTTTTTTTTCTTAGTATGTATTTCTTTCACCCACAGCTGAACACTGACATTTTCCTTACAATTCCAATATCCTTCACCCCACACAAAGTCAATGGTTCTTCATTGTTGGAATTTAGCTTTTATCACCCTGAGAAATCCGACATCATAGAGAAATTTTGCCACTTTGTTCCCCACCTCTTCTTTCCTATTACATATGAACATGTTGATCAGCATAGGTACATGGGCAATGCATATTCTGTGTTGAAAAACACATTATTAATCTGCAACAAGAAATTATTACAGGAAGAAAATCCTCATTTTCAGAAAGGATAAAATGACTGTACAGTTTGCTGAAATTGTCCTCAAGAGGAAAAAGAGTAGGTCTAAACTCCTGATAGACATTCTCTTTAAAAGTTCAGCAAATAATGTATTCAGCATTGGCAATTATTGCAACAGCTCCTTTTATTCAGGGCTACCCAAAATGTGTATGAGTCTGATCTCACAGACATGCTGATTCAAGGCTATAACAGCAAATGTCTGTAGAAAGAAGTAATACCTAATTGGTTAAAAAAAAAAAATGCTGCCTGTTGATCTGATCTGCCAAGTAAATAAATGACAATTGTTCTTGGTATAAGCTACTTATTTTAAATTGAAATGTAAAAGTGGATGGCTTTTTTGAATATACAAAACTTTGCAAAACCAAATCATGCCTAAAGAGTAAGTAACATAATTCAATTCACATTAAAAACTTTAATGGGTTCCTGGCAGTAATGACCAGAGAATTTGGGATTATGTGCATTAGGTAGGTCTGGAATACACTAACATTTTATGAATTGAGTAATTTTGTCTAGTATATGACTAAAGAGTCTCAGATTTATGTTAACATTATGTATAATTTATGTAGAATGTGTCTGAATAAACTGACAACTGTCATCCAAATAATTTCTATTGCATGTGTGACTTGTGTAGTTATAATAGCAGTAAAATGCAGCACAACTCAGTTTGTGTCTGTTGTGGGCTGCCAGAAAAATGAGAAAGGCTTTGGTCTTTAAGTATACAGAGAGAAAAATAGGACAAAACATTTTTTTGTCCTCCAAAGAACCCAGGAATGATGAGGGATCCAATTTAAAAAGAAAACAGAATGTACAGTGGGACTGGATAAAGAAATGATGATTAATAAGAAGCTTCAGATTACATGTAATCACAAAAAAATAGGTCTGTAACAGACCTTGATTAGTCACCTAATCCATCCTCCAGTTTCAATGCCAGATCAATAGTACTTACTATTTCTCCAGTACATACTAAAAGACATCCAGTAACAGAGACACTATTACACCCTCTGTGATATAAAGCTGTGCCTCACTAATGTTACCATTAGAAAAGCTTTTCCTCCTTGATGCAATTTAAGTCCATTACATCTTACCCTACCTACCAAGAATAGATTATTCCCTTTTTCTTTGCAATGGCCTTTTAAGTATATAAAGACTCTTAGTATGTCTGCCTTCTGCCTTCTTTCCTCTAGCCTGAACAACTCCAGCTCCTTCGGTCTTCCCAGTTCTGTGTTCATCCTTGTTGCCACCTGCCCCGACTCCTGACAGATCACATTCTTCTTGAGCTATGGTGTACAGAAATAGTCATTCCACTAATGTGCTACCAATACTGCATAGAGCTCGCAGATTGCTTCCCACACTTACATCTTCCTGGAATGTTTACTATTTTTGCCATGAAAACACATTGCTGACTCATGTTCAGCTAGTGACTTGTGGTAGACTTCATATTCCTTTCTGATAGATTACTTTTTCACCAGTATTTCCTTTCCTGAATTTGTGGAATTTGTTATACCTGCCCAGGCTCAGCAGCTTGTGTTCATGCTCCCAACCTGTGCCTTATGTTTTCTAGACCAGTTTTCTAAATGGCAAGATCCTAACCCCCTCCTCCAGCATGCCTGCAATTCCTCACAGAACTGAACAGAACAGGACTTAGATTCCTAGAGGATCCCAGCTGGTAAACCCATTTTGACACCAGCTATTGATACCTACTCGATAGGCACAGTTATCAACTAGTTAAGCTCCAGCTCCACACCAGCTCCACACAGACTACATTTCCCTAGCTTTTTATCAGAATATCAAGGTGCAATACAACACAATGGAACACTACATTTCTGTATGACTCAGTTGCTGTGGTAACACAAATTAACAAAATGTACATTGTTGTAGCAGTTTTGTCATATAAGCATGTAGGCTTTTCTACGCAAATAATGGCAGAAGCTGAACAAGATTCTCAGATGAAAAAGTATCTGCACAAAACGTGATGGCTGAAAAGGTAAAATAATGCCAGGTGGAGGTTAAACAAAGAGCTGACAAATCATCTAGACATTTCAAGAACATCAGTTTAGAACCAAGGACCATTACTATGGTTAAATGGAAGAAAAGGATAAGCATCTACCTGTAAAAGATACTTCAAGTAAAGCAGCAGTTATTCAAGAAGACAAAAGCAGCAGGCACTAACACTATGACATTCTGCTGAAATCTGTTATCTGCTCTGGCATATTTGATAATCTCAAGCACAAGCTGGATCAAGAGAGTTTGGGCAGAATTTACCTAAGAAGCAGATTGTTTTGGATAAAGGCACAAAATGCAGGTTTCCCAGACCAGGAGGGTGAGGAGTAGGTTCAATTATAGGGGCTGGACAGCCTCTGGACAACTGCAGGAATACAAGGGGTATTCTCTATGTCAGAAGGAGAAAATATTCAAGTCCTGAAAAACAGCCGTTGCTCATAAGGGGAGAGAGGAAATGGCAGATTAAATGCACAGCATAATTGAGAAGCTAAAGAAATTCTGAAAAGATGCGCATTTTTTTTATACTAAAAAATTATAATTGATGCAAAGCTGCAAAAGAAAGTTTGACTTAGAGATTCATAAAGAAGACAGAAGGGAAATCAAATTTAATATATAAAGGACCAGTTTTACAGAAAAAGTATTGTTTATATACTTTTGCTATTCTGCATTGTTATGTTGTAGTTATACCAATACAGATTCTGGAAACAAAGGAAGTTCTGGTTTCCAAAGAGGTCAGCAGGTCCCATTTTTTTCTTTTCGTCCTTTTAAGTACTGATTATCCTCTAGTGTGTTCTCATTCACTAACAACTTTTTCTTCCATAAGCTGACCAGGAAAGTGTTATGAAACTTGTGAAAGTCCCAAAGAAGCTACGGAAATTCTGAGCTTCATCAAAACCTGAGGAACAGTGATGTGGGAGTGACTGGGGACATACTACGGGGAAGGAAGAGAGAGATGTGGGAAGTTCTGGGGGAATATGAATCCCCAGCCTCTACTGTCCTACCCTGAGAAAGTCTTTTAACACTTACAATCCCTCCTTGCAAGGTAGCACTGCTGTATTTCTGTTTTGCGGTCATGGAACAGAAAAATCCTGGATTCTGACTCACAAGTGCCTACTTTAATTGGGAAGTATGTTGCTTCCTAAGGCAATGGGGAAGAAATAAGGTCTTACCAACGAGCAGTGCAATGACATCAAGCATGTCACTTCATTTTGAGTAAACCTCACATTTGAGCAGACGTAACTCATGTTTATGGGTAGCATGTTTTAAGATACTGTAGGATCACGATCTTTTTCAGAACAGATAAGTTCAAAAAGATGTCTTACACAAACTTACCAGGAACTATAGTATAAGAAGAGAAAAGATAATGTGAAACTCTTGTGACTTTAAGTAGTTTCAAAATCAATTCCATATTATTCTGTTCTTTCTTATTCTGATAATTGAGAATAATTTTCTCCAGCACTGACTCATATGTTCCTCAATCACCAGCAAAGGCTTCCATAATAAGCAGCAAAGTAGCACTGCAAGTGCCTAATTCTTCAGTTTTGCTTTCACCACTTTCCTCTATTAAATTAATATTCATAGTCAGATTTGGACACCACTCTGGCTTGAAACAGCATCAGCATGTGGGACTGAGGGAACAAGCATTTTATTTTTTTTTGTTAAGTAGAGGCCTCAAATTCCTTCTGCACGCGTAAGTAACTAAACAGGGGAGAGAAGTGGCCTCTTGCACTGAGAACTGAACCCTTCAAACTCATACCTAGGATGGGGATGAGATACACTAAAAAATTCAATACACCTCTTGTAATGAATGACTCAAATGAACAAAATTATGCCATCACTGTACAGACTGCATCAGCTCTAAGAGGGAGGGTTTATGGAAACATATATAGGAAAGCAGTGTAGCCCTATGCCTCCACAGTATTTTGTCCAGGCAAATCCATCACATTTTATTGGAAAAATAACCACTGCAAAGTGGCCCTTCTGGGTAGGATTTGTGTAAATTGGATGCAGAATTTAAAAAATCTAGCCCATTTTCTGCTGCGTACCGAAGAAGTTTTTATAAACTCCAATAGTAGAACAGGAATGGGTAATAGTTATATATATATCCACACTTGTAGCCTGTGAGTAGCAATAGCTGTATGTCTTATCTTGTATACGATACGCTCCGTCAGCTACAAGCCGTAATCACAACACCAGACTTTCATTCATATCTTCTAAGCAGCTCCTGGCGCTAAGCCGCCTCGGCAGGAGCACAGAAGGCAGGGTGGGATGGTGAGAGGTAGATTGCTTCATCTGCATAAAAGTAACTGCGGGGTGGGAGGAAACATCTCGTAATTAGAACACGGGACGGAAATTAAGGTCTCTACCAACTCTGCCATAGACGGAGTTGAGTATCCCCGCCAAAAAGCTCTCCGACAGCCCTTCCTCCAGCTGCAAAGCAGGGGCAGTGGGGCACAGGGGTACCCGCACAGTGAGCGCCCCTGAGCACCCGGAGGTGTTCTCCGATGGCGGCAGGACCTTTGCCGGGCCGGAGGACCAGCTGCCCAGGCCGCGCCACCCCGGCCCTCCCCGCTGGCCCCAGCCGGTAACGTTGCGGTGTTCTGGGAGGGGGTCACCACGGCGGCCTTCGGGAATCCTCGGCAGGAATCCACGGCGCTGGGAGGGAGCCGTGTCCCTCGCCTGCCCACCCCCCGCGGCCGCTGCGCAGGCCGGCCCGGCCCGGGCGGTTCCCCAGCCGGGTTTCGCGGTGCCCCGGCAGCAGGTGCCCCCGCCCGCCCCGGCTCTGCCCGGCGGGCAGCAGGGAGGGGCGGCCGGCGGGGCCCCGCGCAGCGCCTCCCGCAGCACGGCGGGGATGCGGGCGGCGCCGCGGCGGCCGGCGAGGTGAAGGCGACCTTGCAGCCGCTCCTCCCGCCCGCGGCGGCGGCTGCCGGCGGGCTGCAGGTGGGTGGCCGCCCG
>JAWWLV010000001.1:43401177-43447441 GCA_035041135.1 Platyrinchus mystaceus
GGAGGCCGGCCAGGGCCGCCTGCCGCCTCTCGCCCACCCGGCCGCGATCCCAGCCGCCCGGCCGCGGGGCGCCCAGCAGCATCGTCCGCGCGGGGCCGCGGCTCCGGCCCTGCCCCCGGCGCCTCCCCGAGGTCGCCCGGCGGAGGTCGCCCGGGCGGCGGAGGCCGCGGCGCGGCGGCGCTTCCCGGGGAGGGAGGGAGGAGATAGCCCCGGCCCTGTGCCCCGGGGGGCCGGCGGGATCGCCCCGCGCCTCGGCAGGCCCCGTCCCTCCGGGAAGTTCTCCCCGAGCTGGTCGCTGCCGACCCCGGCGGAGCCGCGGGCCGAGCCGGCGGGGCGGCCGTGCCCCTTCCCCAGCGCCGGGCTGCGCCGTCCCGGGGACCCGCGGGCACCGGGAGCCTGAGAAGGAATTAAAAGTTATTTCAGGTACTCTCACCTCCCCTGCCTTCTCCCTGCTTCTAACTTTTGGGGTTGGTTTTGTGGGTTTTCTTTTAATAACTCCATGAGAAAGTGTAGGTTTATTCCCTGCGCTTTGAGTGAGAGAACCGGCTGCATAAGTTGGCTTGCTGTATTTAATAGAACCGTAATAAGTGTTGGCTTCACCATTCTCAGATCTGGCTGTGGCTTTTAAGTTTTAATTTCTCTTAAAAATTAATTTTCAGTCACCTGTGTGTTTTGGACCTAATCCTGCAGGCATGTCTGAGTGACGCCGGGCATGTAGGGTTGTATTTGTGGAGCAGTGACGTTATTTTATAATGCCCCCGGGGAAGGAAACTCCGCTGGGCTGTGCTTTGCAGCACCTTCTGCAGTCGGACCTGGCCCTGTCCAACAGTCCCGTGCCAGGTTCTGGTTTGGTAGCTCTGACCGGGCCAAATAGCCCTTAAGCAGTGGTGTTGCCGAAAGTTGGGTTAAGTAAACCCGTCCTGCTGAACAGTAGACCACACTTCTTGAACAACAAATGTATTGAAATGTCGTGTTTACTGTGTCTTGTCCTCTTGATCTGTGTTTGCAAAGCAGAGACATAATTCATAATTGGGGCTCTTAGGGTTATGCAATTAACGACATACTTAAGATAGCAGTAGCATAGTCTTTTGATCTGGAAGGAAAATAAACCATTCAAGTATGTCTGGGTTTTCAAACTGGCAGGGTATTTCCTCTTCCACTGTCTCCTTACCATGAACCATTTGCCCATATAGCGTGCCTGCAGGTTGAAAATAAGACTTCTTCCAAGATTGTATTAGATATATTTTAGTGAAATAAATTTTCTATCTGATGATGCTCCAGAGTGTAATCTGTCATGAATGGGTATGAATTCAAGCATGTTTTTATTTTAAAGAGAATTTGTTATGTCTGTTTAAAACATTTGCAACTATTTTAAGGAAGTAGGGGGAAATTTTTCTTTCTCCCATCTCCCCCTTCCTTTTTATTAATTAGACTGTTTGGTCTTGAGAATTCAAAAACTTCTTTTCTTTTTGTCTTTTCCAAATAGAGGTAGTTGAAACATATCTAGGTATTTCATCTCTCTACAAACCTTGCCATGGTTATTACACCTTTATTAGTACCATGGACTTCCATAGGGCAGCAGTCACTCAGTGGTGTTATAATTAACATTACCATTTGCAATCTTTTTAAAAAGGCCGTTATTATTTATGAAGTTCTGATAAACAGAACTCTATTAGCAATATTTTTGCACATCTGCAAATCACAACACATTTTAAAAAATGTTGTCTAATAATGTAAATGCAGAAAAGTGGAATTTATTGAAGGTATGCAATTTAAAAACAACCCCATACTCCCAACCTGACAGAGCATGAAGGGATAATCCAGACTTGACTCATCTGTGTAGATTGTGCATTTCAGGCTCACTGCTGAGTTGAGCAACACTCCTCTGGAGTGATTTCACTGCCTGCTTCTCTGGGTAGTACGAACCTTTAAAAAACATTATTGGTGTTCCAGAGCTGTTCGTATTTTTAAAGAAAACTAGTCTTGTAGTCTGTAAGACTGGAGATTCAGTTTGATATTTGATGAAATCTATTTACTCTTCAATTTTACATAGGTAAATTGAAAACCTTATGAGATTTTATTTTGTGAGATCTTATACATCAATATGCAATTGAAAATGCTCTTTAAATAGCTGGAAAAAAAGCAATTCAGTGTGAAGTGAAATGAGGAACTTGTTTTGGCTCAGGTCAGTTTTTGTTGTACACAGAAATGGCTAAGGCTAAGCAACTCCATTCAGTAGAAAGGAGATTTGTGACTTAGTTTGACTTCTTTTATTACAGAAGTCATGAAATCTTGTTTGGTATTTTCTGCATCAGATCCACAACTTCTGTTTAGAACCAGTAATTAAAAAAAAAAAAAATCTGCCCTTAAAAACTTTGTGTCTGCATAGTTTTTTTCCTTGGTTGCACTTTAATTTTTAATTAAAACAGATCATAGTCTGGATTTTCTAGCCTCAGCTTGCAATCATCAATCTCTTCACACTCCGTATTTTAAATAATTCTTAAAAACTGAAGTGCTTCATAGGGAGTAACAGTAATAAGAAAGTGGGAGTGAGGGTTATAGTAACTAAGAGGAAGGGTAGAAAATGTGTGATGTAAAACTTCTCCTTTTCCTCTTCAGTAAATATTATTCTGCTGCTTTTGCTGTTCTGTGAAGCAGTGTCCCACATGTAGCTAGGTAGTCATGGATAAGAGTTTTTTTAATTCATTCAAGAGATATTTCATCGTTCGCTCATTTACACAGTGTTTGTTGCCATGGCATCTAGCTGGTGGCTTTATTAGTGATCAAGGCGATTACACTTTGTTTTTTTGACTTGTGGTACTGAAAACTGTATCTGAGGTACTGTGAGAAACAGATGTGGTACCAAGACTGCAGTGAGTTGTTTCTTTGAAGAGACTGAAATGTTTTTGTCCTCAGACTGAAGTTGTTGTATAGCGATCCTTTATATCTCTTATTATCTATAGTAATGTTTAAAATGCCTCGTCTCCAAGCTTGCTAAATATTTACAATAAATGTACTACTACTGCCATATGTTCGAAACAAGAAACCCATTAATTGAACAAGCCCGTATTTTTATGCTTGAAAGAATTGACACTTCATCTTAATTACTAAATTATATGTTAAAGGTAGAATATAACAAGAACAGAGGTGAGATGGTGTAACAAGCAACAGTCATTTTTTTTTTTTGCCTCCTGGTCTCAAACTGCAGTTATTTCAGTTGGCAAATAGATAGAAAATCAATTGTAATCTGCTCATAATTGCCTTCCTGGTAGAGTTATGAGGCATTTCACATGCTCTTATCTCTTCACCATGCCCTCCCTGTCTCCCTTTTTTCTTCTTTTTTTCTTCTCACTATCTGTATTTTTTCCTCTATACGCCTTGTGGAATAGGCAGATCTCCAGAGTTAGAGGAGATTTTTCACTGTAAAGCTCTGCATCTTTAAATGTTTTTGTGTAACAGCTTGAGGCTCTGTCAAAAAGCATGTTCATTACCAAGTTGTTTAGTGATGAGCAGAAACTGACGGAGGATTTCATAACCTTGGGGCTTTCTGCTTAGATGAACTAGGCATTTCTCTTTTACCTATCAGGATTGATTACTTCAGGTTAGATCACGTTTCTTGTGTAAAAGGCTGAGCTTGCGCTACCAAAAATCCAAACTGTGTTTTGCTTAGTGCAAAGTGCTGAGGTTGACACTTGACACTGACTTTTGCATTAAAGCTAAAATAATTCCCAGTTAAGGAATTATTTTAGCTTTTTGGTAAACTCAAGCTCCATTCATCCTTGAGTCATAGCTGCAGAATGAGAATGTTTTGAAAGCGTACCTTAATTTTAAGACTTGTACTTCGGCTGTCCTGACTGGAAAGGTCCAGACAAGGCGTTTTCAAAGTTTGCCCTGGGGAGTAACGAAGCTCATCCTCTGCAACTGTGAGATTCATCATTCTTCCTGGCTTACCTCACAGCATGTGCCAGACTACCTCTCCTGTCGGCTTGGCCATTTTAAGGTTGTGTTTGCTTGATTTATGGTACCAATGTAACACTTTAAAATTGGACATACGTCATCCTCCTCCCTGAGAGGGTAGGTGTCTGTTTATATATTTATATGTATGTGTGTGTATGGGTAGATAAATACAGAATAGAATGCTAGACCATCCCAGGATCTGCTGTCCTTTGAATGTAGAAACTTCACATGTGCTAACAAATGTAGGTCCCAATACCTCTGCTTTAGACCAAAATGATTTGGTTCTAAATTCTTTCAGGATAAAGAATTCCTTTGCATAAAATTTCTGAAGGATTATATGGACTATTTTAAATGTACTGCATCTTAAAATTATAGGTTTTTTGAGGGTGGATAATGAGGAAACTAAAGCTTTATTCAGGAGGGAGGATTTTACTTTACAGGAAGCTGGTATTTTGAGAAAAAAGTGGGGAGAGAAGAGGGAGAGGCAAAGCAAGGCATTCAGTGGTTCAGAGTGCAAGAAAGTTTAATGGACATTATTAATCCTCCCAACGAAAGAAATACAGTAATTTCTTTTGGTATGAAAGGAATGTCTTGGGAGGTGGTTGAAAGTTGCAGAGGAGTGCCAGAAACTGGAGAATCAGTGAATCTGGAGGTGTTCAGTAAATGTGACACAGGTTATTGCAAATATCTGAAAAGCACTCTGCTTGCTACAGGTAGGTAAAGCTCAGAGGCTGGGAAGCATCTTAAAGATGCTTTGAGCCTTTTGCTAATTGGCAAAAACTTACATGATAATTCCTAAATGACCATCTGTGTGAGCCATGCTCCCTTATGAGCTGTAAAAACTAATGTGTTAAGTTGTGAAATCAATGAATCAGTCCCATCAAACTTTGAAGTTTTGTGATGAACTGAAAATTTCCCTTTTGCTATGACTTAGATCTTTCATTTTAGGATTAATGAAATTTGGTGGTTTGGCAGAGATCGTCTGGAAAAGGGACAGATTGCATTTCCTTAAGCAGAAGCTACTTTCGTTTAACAGAAGCTACTTCCCTAGTCTCCTTTTGTTCTTTAAACTGTTAACATAAGTAGCTGGTATCTAATTCTTCATCTCTGTGCTTTACCAGTTGCCATTATAGTTGGTGCCATGACTCTCAACAGGCCTCTTCAATCCTTTGTCATCTGTATAGCTAATCTCTGAATTGCTGAGTTATCTAATCTTTCCAGATTCAATGCATGGCCTCATTCTTGATGAGAAACAGTTCTTGTATAAAAAGTGCCCTAAACACTTCCATGGAGATATCCACTTTATCTTAGTGGAGAGTCCTAGAGCATCATAGTTTGCAGCAACATCCCCTAAGGCCTTTCCACCTTAAAAACTTTCAACTAATTTGAAAACCTCAGATGATTTTTCTTCAGCAGTAATTCCAATAGAAGCTATTTGTAATGCCAGATACACCTCTGGAAATGGTTTGTTCTGGCTAGGAAAGGGCTGTGATGTACAAGTGCCCAGGGCTGTGCACCTGGGTTCACAAGTCTCTGTAGCAGCTGCTTCTGGGATTTGTGCTGCCATTCTTGCTGGGCTGCCAACTGGACTTTTGCTGCTCTTGCCAAGCTGTGAATTGGACTCATTAGAGTTTCTGGAACTGTCACTATTGGGATTACAGTCTGGGTTTCTTGAAGTTGTTGTTGAGCTACAGCCTGTGCTTACTGATGAAAGATTAAAATCAGAGTTTTCTGCTTCAACTGCTGTTTCGCCAGCCACTTGTTCACTTGTCTTTTAGTAACTTTTTACTGTAGCTGTTGTGTGGAAGAAAATAACATCTGGTATCATGTGTACATCGATGTGACTTTCATCTGGTTCCAGCAAAAGACAGCATGGCTTGTAAATGTGTTTATTTAGGTAGTGTCCACTTGCTGGAGTTTGATTTTACTGCCAGGACTCATTCAAAATTGTGACTTTCTTTCTTGTGAGCTCTTTGCCCTGTTCACTGAATTGGCTGTTGCTTATAAGTGAAAACCACCCTTGGTAAACCACCCTTGCCTGATAAATTAGGAGAAACTAAACTACAGATCTCATAGAGATTTAGTGTGTGTTTGCATTGTGGAATTATGCAGCCAATCTTTTTCAGGACTGAGAATAATTGTCCTTTGCTTTTGATAAGTATAACTGTGTTGGTACCTTGCATGGTCTCTCCATAAGGTTTTGTTCTGTATTTGGTGATGGTCTTCCATCTGATTAGTCTCGTAAAACTGTCAGCTCCAAAGTTTTGTGAGGCTGTGGTAGCAATCTGTAGTTCACAGGGAACACCTTGCTAAATTTTGGATGCTAATATGTTACAATCAGCTCCCTTTTGTTAGATACAACTGTTGCAAGAGACCTCTTAAGGCTGGTCTTTCTTGCTGCTTACTTTTGTGAGCAGTTTTATTTGTTCATCTGTGGCTTGGTTACACTCATCGGTATGCCTGTGGGAGCTCTGATGAGAAAATGTTTGTAGCAGGCAGACTGAAATCAGATGCCTCCGGTGGGCATTGTAAATAGGGTTTAGTTCATCTGCTGACATGGAATCCTTTTGTGGAAAGTAAAGCCTCATCCCTTGATAAGTGCAAGATGATGTAGCAGAAATAGGTAATAAGGCCAAATAGGTTGTATTAGCAAGAATGTAGCCATTGTGTCAAGCAGAATGATCATTTAGCTCTTTTTGGCCCTAAAGAGATTGCATTTGGAGCACTGTGTCCAGGTTTGATCTCTGAAGGATGGGATAAGACACTGACTTACTAAACAAGTCTAGTGGATGGCTACCAGGATGATTAGGGAGCTAAAGTACATTGTGTACAAAGAGAGACACTGGGAGAGCTGAACAATTTGTTCAGTATTGTTTAAGAGAAGACTAAGGGACATCTTATTGCTGTCTTCAGCTGGTTAATTTGAGGGTATGGAGAAGACAAAGTACTCTGTTTGGAGGCATGTAGCAAAAGGGAGAGAGACAGCAGTTGCAAATTACAGCAAAGAAATTCTGGCTGGAGATTAAGAAAAATGTCACCGTGAGGACAAATATTAAATAAATAATAAATATTGGGGCAGGTGTTCGGGGAGACTGTGGAGTCTCCAGCCTTGGAGATACTCAGAAGTTGACTTGGAAAAGACATGGAGCAACCTGCTGTAGTTGACCTGCTGTGTTAAGTGGGGGCTTGTTGGACTAGTTGACCTCCAGAGATCCCTTCCAAACTAAATTATTTAATACCAAATGTTAATAGCATCACCAGTTCTGAATTAAGTATTCCCATTTGCATCTGTTGTTATCAGATCTGACTTCATGACAAGATGGGACTCTGAAAAGCAAAGTGTGAGCTCTGGGGGCCCAAAAGGGCTCAAAGTATTAGCCTTAATGAAGAAATCTATGCTTGAGTTCACAGGTCTAAAATCTAGCTGACTTTCCAACTAAATGTAAGAAAATTTGGTCTGCAATATTAATTTCTACTTTAAAAGTTGCAGACTTCTGAGCTCAGAATGAAATGACTCTGAGACTGTGAAGATCTAGAAAACTCATGTGAAATCACTAATATGGTTCATCTGTTTTTGATGTATTAGGTTATTAAACAGAAGTGAGCAAGCTGTTTTATTAATGTGTAAAATATTAGGATTTCAAAGCCTGATGTGTGTAGCTCAGGGGACTTTCTGGTGGTCTCTCCTGAGTTCAGGAATACAGTAAATCTGAAGAAAAGCTATCCTTAAATGACAGGAAGTAACATAGACTTTTGTGTAGCTATTTGCTTTCTATTTCTTTTTGAACTTGGATTTGCAGCTACAGTAACCCACTTTGTATAAGATCTGGCTATTGTTGCTACTTGTCAGGTCTGTTAAAAGCTTCCCCAGAAAGTAAGGAACAATTATGCACTAAGTATGTCTCAACCAACCGCATGATCATCTCTGTCTTCCCAGATTCTTAACTAACTAAATCCAGGTAAAAAACCGAATCTTTACATGTTCTCTGACTCTTTCATCCCAGTAGAGAGTAAATGGCAAGGTTGAAAGTCTTGCAGAAAATCCACTGCTGGCAGCTATCTCGCAGAAGGCTCCAGTCCAAAAGGACAACTGCAGCCGTGTGGTACAGGCACAGGAATTGTCTCTCAAATAAGCGTAACACTGTGAAGCCATTTAGGGTAACACAGAGTCCAAGTAACACCTTGAACTCTGTCCAGGAACCCTGGAGATTATGGAGCTCTATTGCCAGCAGCGTGGCCTGAAACACAACCTGGCCATGTCTCTAGACAGTTTGAGAGGCCTATTTTCCTCCGACGAGCCTTTCAGACTCTTAATAATAGTCTGTGGCACAGATAAAAGATGTTAGGTTGACTAGCTAAGTCTCTTAAAGTTGTATTTAAATTAAGAGAATACTTTTTTTTTTTTTCACATAACCGTGTTAGTTTTGTTAGAGGATTTTCTTCTGACAGAACAAATTTGAATAAAAGTACTTTGCTAAGCATGATTGTGTACGCTATGTACAGTTGTAGGCATTGTTTGGCTGCCCAGTATTGTCACAGGGAAAGTTAATTAGACAGTTCAAATTTTCATGCTCAGAAAGCATCCAGACAGCGTGAGTCTTTCTGGAAGTGGGAGAAGCTCAAATCTAACATGTACGTATTGCTGGAAAATCTTTTTTTTTTTCCTCCGGTATGCTTTGCATCTCAGTGTCTGCTTCAATTAATAAATAATAAAAATAAAAAATAAGTTAAACAGAGTGGGCTCTAGTTATAATCTTAAAATAAGCAATGCTCCCCCATTTGATACAGAAATGGCCAGTGCTTTCCTCACTCCCCTGGTGTTCCATCTTAGTGCATGGAAGGGGATTTCAGTGCTTCCTGGCTTGCAAAGCCCTGAATACTTTCTGGTAGAGCTGGAAGGCCCAGCATCAAAGTAGCAGAGCTGCAGGTTGAATTTCCTTGGGTTTCTTTGGCAGTGTGTGTAAAACAGGAGAGGCCCTTTGGTGTCTATAGACTGGAATTTGAAAAACTGGAGGGTGTTTCTTGGTTGTTTTTTTTTTTTTAAGGATTTTTAGCTTGGGTAATTTTCTTGATAACTAAAGATGTTTTGTACTCTTGCATCCCTAAAAAGGACAGAAATAAACACAAGATATTAAGTAAAGTTTTAAAGAAAGTGCAAAAAACCCTATTAGACCTTCCTCATTGTGCTAGTGGCAGCTGTTGTATTTTTCCCTTATATTTGCATTTTTAAATATGATAAAAAGGTGGGGGTTTTTTCACAGAAAGTGGTAGCTGAGGGCTCGGTCCTAAAGAAAGACTTCACCAATTGGAGTGGATCTTACACGTGGCTGTATCAAAACAGGGATTTACTGCTATGAATACAAGCAGAGTTGCAAAATTGAACCTTAACCAGACAAACTGTGGAAATAGTCATATTTCTTATATGCCTAGTAAAGGAAAACATTTCCCTGGCACATGTTCTTGTGTGTCTGTTCCCCCAAAACCCCAAAATTTCTGGCCACGTGACTTACTGCCCTTGGAAACAAGACTTCCATGATCAAGATTGGGTCTGTGCCCTGGTATGCTTGTGCAGGTGTGGTTATAGTGGCTTGTATGTTTGTGCTGGGTTTTAACCACACTTGAGTTGGAGCATCCACTTAAAAATGGGAAGATCCTTGAGGCTGTGATGTGTCATTGTGGCAGAGGCAGCCAGCGGTGTCCTGGGCTGTGTTAGAAAGAGTGATGCAGCAGGTCAAGGGAGGGATCCTTCCCCTCTGCTCAGGACTGCAAACTGGAGTGAGTTTAATAAAGGACCAGGAAGATGACGAAGGGACTGGAGCATCTCTCCTCGGAGGAAAGGCTGAGAGAACTGGGACTGTTCCGCCTGGAGATGAGAAGGCTCATGGGTCTCTTATCAATGCGTACAAATACCCAAAGGGTGTGTGCAAAGCAAACAGAGCCAAGATCTTTTCAGTGGTGCCCATGGAAAGGACCAGAAGCCATTGGCATAGACTGTTCCCTCTGAACATTGGGAAATGCATTTTTACTGTGAGGATGACAAAGCACTAGCACAGGCTGCCCAGAGAAGTTGTGGAATCTCTGTCCTTGGAGATGTTCAGATGCTGTCTGGACAGGGTCTGGGTAACTGGCTCTTGGTGGTCCTGCTGGAGCAGAGGATTTGGACTAGATGACCTTCAGAGGTCTATCCCAACCTCAGTGATTCTGTGGTACTGTGGAAGGAGCTTAGTACAGGGATCCATGCCTACAGTGAATATCTGAACTTACAGTGCTGAGACAATGACTTTTTCACCATCTTCTTAGGTAAAAAAAAAATAAAAAATAAAAAAAAAATTCAAAACTATTTACTTTCAAAGTCTGCTTCAGAAAATGTATTTCATTTCAGGAGCTACTTCTCAGGGTGGTACTGAGGGGTGACACCAGTGTTTTTGCTGTTGCAGAATGCTGCTTTATGCTTTTTGTGTAATTGGCTGGTGTGGCTCAAGCCTGTTGGGCTCCTAATGCAGGCAAATTGTGCAGCTGCGGGCAGGCACCTTGTCATCTCATGATGAACAGCTCATGGTCGCTGCCTTTGTCTACCGACAGACAAGGAAACACTGGATGTGTTTTTACCCATGGTTAGAAAAAAGTAATCACTACTTATGATAAAACTTAGGGGTTTAATCTTCTCTTCAAAACATTAGAGGACGTCATGATAAATGTTGCAGGTTTTGTGCAAGTTTTGTAAGCAGACAATACAGCTGATCTAGTGGGATTACATTAGAAATTATGGACATTCTGACCTTCTTTTAAGATGATACTCTTCTGGAAAATGCATCTCTGCCTTTTATATTTTAGGGATAACCAGAGAGAGATCAGTCTTGTTTCAAAGAATAAAAAAAAACTCTTCACCACTTTGCTTTAATGCATTTGAAAGTGCATATTTTTCTCCAAACATTTACATTGTATTTGAAAATATAGTTGAACCTTATTGTAAAATATGGCTTTTTTAAAGGATGGTTATTCTCTAGGCAAAACATTACTCATCTTTATCATAATATCAGTCATTTTTCTGAATTAATGACCACTTTTTACTGGTCATTTATTTCGCTCTTCTGTATGGTCGTAGAGTGGTGGTGGTTGTTTGTTTTTGTGAATGTGTGTAGATACAGTCTAGAGCACCACTTACCATTCCTCCAAACTAGGTAAACTTCTTTCAAGTGTTCTACTTAGGATAGTTTGCATCTCTTCACATACTAACTGGAAAAGAATTTCTGTTGTATTTCCATGTTGTAATTTTAAAGATAAGCATCTCCCTTGCAGCTCTCAAGTTCAGCAGTAAATGTAGCATATTTGCAATGGCGCAGTGGTGAGTTGTATGCTGTAGCATACAGCCTTCATTTCTATTTTATAAATGCAATGGTACATGGTTGTTTTAACTTGTGCAGTGTATTCTTGCAAATGCATCATTTATTGCTGCAGGCTTAGCATAAAGTTCTATAATAAAAGATAATTAAGTACTTTAATGGGAGAAGTTGTCTCTCTAATTGCTGCAATAATACCACTTGAGTTACAGAATGACCATTTTGTATACTGGCATAAAGTAGTTTATTTGTAAATAAGCCTTTATTTTCAATGTGTTTGAAACAACAAAAGTTGGCTGGAACTAGGAGCCTTTTTTGCGGGAGGGGGGAAGGGAGGGGGGACTTTTTTCCCCTTTTTACTAGTTCTTCCTTTATATCTTCAGCCAATGCTGGTTGAATTTCACAGATGCTCCAGCTCTTCCTCAGGTCTTTCTGATCCTTCCACGCGTGCTTTTCATACCAAACTGGGCAGTGTGTGGCGGGGATGCTCTCTTTCCCACCCCTCACCCAAACGGAGGGGTTCATCCTGTCCGTGTCTCTCTACAGCATCCCATCACCTTGGTGTGTGCCATTCGGCAATCTCCTTCTACCATGTAGTCCCCAAGCTCATCACCTCCAGGCAATTCTGGATTTTGTGCTGCCCTGCTGTTTAATCAAGTGGCGTTAGGGACCTGACGAGCACTGTACAAAATGTCCAATACCTGGCAGCCACAAAAATAGGATTTTTTAGCTTACTCATCTTGCAAGACCAGAAATTTGAAGGAGCTGTTGTGTTTGCTCTGTATTTTGGTGACCAGATTTAACTCACTGACTCTTTGTATTTCGGGTATGGTAATAGAAAATTGTTGAACTAGTTATTGGATTTGGAGGCTTTAGCACAAGAAGCACAACTTGCCGTGTCCTTTTGTGCTGTATACCTTCTAGTGATGCTCTTATAGCTTTTCACAGAGTTGGTAGGAGAGCTACACTGTTTTGTACTAAGGTGACTTTGGTGAGCTCATCATTCCCAGAAGGAAGCCTCATGTAGTGGTTAAACCTTAATATGAATGCTTTTTTATCATCACAAGTGTGATATAATAGGACTATCTGACATCTTGTATACCTTGGACAGCCCGATGTCTTTTAGGGAAGAGCTGAGAAGATGGTTCCAGAACAGAAGCTGGTTTAAGCAACTGATGTTGTACACAAGGTAGAATTAGAAAATGTCTTCTTAATTCATGCAACTACAGCTTGCTAGAATATTTTCAGTAAATTAAACAATATAACATTAGGTCTTCAGATTGTGTCTATTCTTACTTTGGTCATAATGCTGCAGCATAGTGTTTTCATGAACATTAATTTGCAACTGAAGTTTAGCCCTGGTTCCTTGAAGATGGTGACTTGGGGTGTGGGGGGTTGAGAGGGGACATGGGACAGGATAGTATTCTCATTGTTACTGTAGAAGACATAGAGGGGGCAGATCTTTGCAAGTGAATGTCTTAGAACATTATTTTTAAGGCAGATTTCTAAGCCAGATCATACACTTGCCCTAGATGTGCTTGTAGAGCCCTAAGTACACCAATTCTCTGCTACAGAGTTCTGTTTGTTATAGATGTCTGTAGAGGGTATCGTGTCCTCTGCAAAGCAAGCATCTCTGGTATTGCAAAAGAAATACCTGGCTCTATTCAGGGAGATACTCAATGAATGACTAGCCAAGTGATCCTGATTGCATTTACGGGCAGTTCTTGGACATAGGTGAACTGGACTGGGTTTCCTATTTTGCTTACAGAAGTTTTAATATGCTTAACGTTATCCAATACTGGCAACTGAGGTAGTCTAAATACCGCAGCAGGGACTGATTAGCTTTTTCAGATCACTGCTTTTATTCACTGTTTGCAAAGAGGCTTAATCCAGTGCTGGGGATCAGGCATCCCACTGTGCTCGTGGGTAGCTTTCTCTCACTCTTTGTGTTCACAGTGGCAGAAATTAGTGAGGAGTCTCCTCCTGCCTCCGACTTAAAAGCCCCAAAAATTGGGATGTTAGTAGTTGGTTTTAGGAATGTTTAATGAATAGTGCAGAGAAACTATAGCTGGGGTTTCTTCTTTCAATCATATGATAAATGCATCAGTGTAATAGCATGATGGTATGTAATTTCATTTACTATGTTGAATTGCTTTAATATCCACATAAAGCTTGAGAAGTTACTCAAAACAGTTCTAACAGACCTGTTCTTATTGTTTTCTTCTTTTAAATCACAGTAGATATTTCCCAGAAGTTTTCCTGTCCTCGCAAGCAGAGGACAACTGCCTCTGTGGTTCTCAGTATTGCTTTTAGTCATGTAATGATGCTGAAGTTCAGCAAATATGGTTTTCTAGTACTCTTTCAGATGAACACTTGCAAATGTAGAATTCCTTCCTTCTGTGTGTTGACCTCTCTTCACTGAAGTTATCAGCAGTGGCAACTTCTTACTTGCAAGCCCACAGTGCTCCACTTTTATTTTTTTTTCTATCATCAAACCTTGCTAGTTTTATATTGCTAAATGTCTGTGTCAGGCAATGACAATGTTGGGCAGTGAGGGGAGATGTGGACTGGAGTTTGTGTTTCTATGTGGCTTACTTCAATTAAAAATAAAGACAATAAAAAGTTGGCTATAATCTAGCTCCAGACTTTTTTCAAATATTCTGTCAATGTGAAGAGATGGAAAGATCTTGGCATCTAGAACAGATCTGTGGGGAAAAAAAAAGAAAGAAGTTCTGTTGCAAACAAATATGAGTGACTAGAGAACAAAAGAGTGGTTCATAGTTCCTGTCTATCAAGTGCCCTAATGCTTTTTCTGCTTAAAAATATCCATTATTCCACATATTAATATTATGTGGTTTTAGTTTATTCACTTTCACCTTCCATTAAAATTATGCACAGGTCCTCTAAGAGTTGTGTGTAAATGCAAGTTTGTTTCAATTATTGACTAATGTACAAAAGTGTCAGAAAATTCAGAAAGCTGTTTCTGAATACATTTCAGTACTGAGTGTGGGCTCCTTTCATACTTCCTTGTGCTTTATACCCCTATGATTAATTTTGCTAACAAGGGGACTACAATAGTTACTGATAGATTTATTTCTCTTTAATATTTTTCCTGACAAAGAACTTTTTGTTTCCACAGTAGAGGGGATTATAATCCTTAAGACTGATATATTTTAATAGAAACTCACAATTTCTACTACTTAAAAAATAATTCTTTTCTTTGTTTTGTGAATTAGAAACAATGAGGAGAAGCTGAAGTCTGCCCAAGCCAGGTGTTTCTTGTTGGCAGCCTGCTCCCTAATGACTCTGGCTCTCATACAGCAGCTGCCTGCTAGTCTCTTTTGTATGGCCTATTGTTGCTGCACACCCCTCGTTAATACACATGCTGCCCGGGGCAGACCCTGAGAATGACATCAACTTGCTTATCTTAGAAACCTCCGAACCTGATGCAGGGTGGGGAGGTTGCCTTGCATCTGCCCGGCCAACTAATTGTGAGCTCTCCGGGTCGTGATTGGCTCCGCGGCTGCTCAGTAATAGGTTAAGCAAAGACATCGCGGGTCCATCTGTTCGTCCATTCATTGTTCTGCTTGCTTGCCTGAAGTCTGCAGCTGAAATCGTGTTAAGGAGTTGCTTCTGGAACAGCTACGAGAAACCAATGTCTGTGTGCTTTCCAGCGAACGTAAGTATATGGGCTTCTCTCTGCACAAATGGGATGTTTCACCTTTCAGGTGTTTCAGTGTTACCAGTTTGCATTTGGACAATGAGCTAGCGTGTGTATCAGCTGAGATTTGCACACTTTGGGTGTCTCTTGGAAAAAGAGGGAAAGAAAAACAGTTATGTCTTAAGACTAAGTATATTAAAGAGCAAAGATCTTGCCCAGTGTGTTCTATTAAGGAACTTTGAAAAGCATCGGTAATGGTGCATTTCCCAGAATTTGAAAATGGTAGGCAGTAGCCATAAACAGAACAAATTCTCTCTAGCCCAGCGGGGAGATGGAGAGGTTTCAACTTTATAGGTATTAACCCTTTTTTTGCAAATAAGCTATTATTTACATTGTAACTAGTTGAAAAAGCTTTTAAGAAAAACAAACAAACAAACACCCTTTCCATTAATACTATACAATGGGTGAAATGTCCTGTGTTTGTGAAAGTAGGAAGAGCTCCATTGTGGGCTATCTGAAGATACTGTAGTGTAAGATAGAGCATCAGGATGCTCTCAGATGTTCCAGTCAAAGGTTTTGTGCTTTGAAAACTAGTTATCAGTGTGTCAGATCTAGTCTGGCTGTTTTTATAAAGTTTCTAATCTGTTTTGGTTTATGTTTTGACTTCAGATGTTAGGCTGAAGAACAAACACAGTGTACTCCATGAGCCTGTGTTCCAAGGATCCTGTAAAGAAAAGAAAAAAAATAAATAAAAAACCCCCCAAAAAACCCAAATCAAAACAAAGACCTTCATATATCAGTTGGGAGGGAAAGAGAGCATATAAAAGGGTTAAAAAGAGGTTTGCATTTCTACCACATGCCCTATTGTGTGAACATATGCATGAGTCTATTGAAAGTTTTCAGAAGATGGGCAGGCCACCAGTTGCTGGTCTCCTGCAGTTCCAGTAGACATCTGTTGCCCCAGAGCATTAACCAATCTGTTCAATGGGACATCCCTCCTTTGTTGGATAGAATGATGCAGACAACAGCACTCGCTGAAATACAATGGTAATTAAATACATAGAAACTACAGCAGTAGGTATTTATTACATATTCATTATTTTATTTGCATTGTTGCAGTATCTTTTGGTTACATTCTTTTTTTTTTCCTTTTCTGATCAACTCTGCACTTCTGTTTGTGCAAGTAATGAGTGTTAGAACAAACTGATTTCAATATTTTCCATTTCATATATAGAAGACTTAGAAAAAGTCTGCCTATGTTGAACTATTTCCTTGTAGAATGTATCTTCAGAAACTTTTTGATGGTCTTTTGAGAATACACAATTTCTCTTATACTGTGCCACATGACACACTATTTTACTCCTTGTTATTTTCCTTTGTGAACTAAATTTGCATTAAATTGCTTCTCTTATGCTCAATTGTAAGTGGAAAGAATTCTGAATACACAGTAAAAGATTAGATGATCTACTTGCCTTTGAGAAATCACATTCCTTTGAGAAATATTTCTGGTTTGTGTGAAGGTGAATCAATGGGCTGCTTGTTGATGGTTAGTGGAAAATAGTGGCAACTTCTAAGAAATGGGAAAAGATTACACTTCTACAATGTAGTAGCACAGTGCTTGCCTTGATTATTACATTTATACTCTATAAATGTCTTTGACACAGTATTTTAGGCCTTTAGCAGTGAAAATAATGTGAGATACTGTACTTTTAAACAGGCTACAGTTTAAAGCTTATGTTGTCATAGCTATGTCTAAACTGGGAGTTAGCCATTTGATTGACTTTTTCATAAATAAAATTTCATAAAATTCTTTTACTAAACTGTGGTAAGCATAACCAAAAGTTGAAGACTTCCTTGACAGGAATTTTTTTGATTATTTTTGTTTGTTTGTTTGGCTCTCTTTTGAGTCAGAATTCATAGCAGATACTTTTCTTAGCTATGTTGCATTGATCAGAAAGCATACTTTAAAACCATATGTGTGTAATGAGAGTTCATTCTAAATAAAGCAGTTCTTAGCTGATGTTATTCCTTGGATAAATGTGACCTTTTCTAGTTTTCACAAGCTTCATTGTCCTGTATAGAGATACACAAGTGTTTATTTAGAATACAAATTTATTCAAATTGACTGGCTGGCACGTTGCTCTTCACTAACCAAATCAAGATAAAATAATTGGCAGCATTCAACAGTGACATCTGATTTTCATGGTTCTAATCAATGAATCTCATAAAGGACATCATGATGTGAGCTCCAAAGTGTAATGTTTCTAAGAGATGCTACTGACCACAGATATGATGTACAAAGTTCACAGGCATTGTAAAAATTTTCCTGAAAATAATTGCGGTTTGCATGCAAGGTTTAGGCCAAATGCCAGTAAATAACAGTGTACTGCTTATGGAAAACTATTTAAAAAACCTTTAGCTTTGGGTTTACAGTACAAACATAATTTTAACTACCCTTTTAAAGCAATAGTATAGTGATTATATTCTGTATGTGGGAGATGTTGAAGCTGCTGCTTTTATTTTTCTATTCTTTAAATAGTTTCTGAAAAACAGTAGAGTTCTGTGCAAAATAAACAATTGTATATTGGAGCATGATGGAGATTGACAAGAGACTAAAAGCAGATAAATGTGAGGCTGATTATGTATATTTTCTAACAATGGACCAAGCTCAGTCTACGGTCATTTTTCATACGCAGTTGATGTGCAAATCATCTAAAGTACGTTTCATATAATGCCTGATCTTCAGACACATTCATATGCTAGTGACTTCTTTGAATCCCACTGGAGGGTGTTATGCTTGTAGTTGCTGTAAAGCACTTAAACTTCAAGAAAGAAGCGATTGGAGAATGACTTAAGTATTATTTTAACTAACAGTAAAAAAAAAAAAAAAATCCTCTTTCTAATCTATACACTTCAGACTTTCATTATTTGATGCTGTTAATATGCAACCTCCTCTTCCCCCCCTTCCAAAAAACCCCCTCCCTCCACTTTTAGTTCAATACTAAAATGACATTTCACAGTACACGGATTTAGGCAGTGACCCATTATCTCCCTGTATTCTGCAGCAGCGGTACATGAGCCAGCTCAACTTTTCAGTCCAGCTTAAAAGTGTTGCCCATTAACTAGACTTCCTCGAGTCAGAGCAGATTGTGGGGTTGGTGGAACAATGATGTCGGGGCTTCCAGATTGGTTTGGCAGCTGCATTGTTCTCGGAGGGGAAACCAGACGCACTTAAGTCCCGCTCTCTTTCATGGGCTTTTGTTCATACCAAATTATTCTTTCACTGTGCTAGTATTCATGATGGTATGTTAAAGGAGTGCATCCTAGCAACTGGAGGCCAGTTGCTAAGCAGCCTGGCTTCCAATAGGGGCTGCTTGTTTGCGATTTGTTTTAATTTTTTTTTTTTTTTTTGTGGTGTCAGTTCTGTGAAGGCCACAGTGTTGTTTTTTTAACTGTATCCTTTTATTGGGATATTGTGATTTGTTACTAGCTCTGTGCTATCGAGTGTATTATCTTAGTTAATAAATCACCATGTGAAAAGGTTAATTTCCTAAATTCTTGTTGTATTTAATCTGTGGTGTTGCTTGAAATCCTAAAGCTTTTAGATGAAAGAAGGCAATATTCATTAATACGCTGCATGAGAATTACAGTCCTAATGCCTTTTAACAAGATAAGATCTAAATAAAACTTTATTTTCTTTTCTATCAGTCTTGCCTGAATTAAGACGTTGGAGATCAAAACATTGATGATAGATAGATTTATTTATTTTAACTAAGAAAAGTAAGTTTTTGTGCCTCATAACCAAAAAGCTCCACCAGAGTGGTGAGGTCTTGGCAGTCAGTGCCTATAGAGTCTGCTTTTACTGAACCATGGATTTCATTGTTTGTTTGATTCTCTCTAATCTTAAGCCTGGATGAATTTCTCTGGTGCACATTCTCAAATCTTTATCCTAAGAAGAGCAGAGTACAGTGTATTTTAAAAATACTGGGTCATTATTAAATGCTCACCTGTAAGAGGATGGGAGAATTAATGTATTTTGGCTGTTCATGAGATATACCTGTAATTTGTACTAGTGTAGGTCAAGAGATTCTGTTGGACATGTTCTTTCTCAGTATGTCCTCCTTGATGAAATTTGTGTCTGTAGTGTATCTACCAAGTTCAGATGAAGTCCTTTGCCTCTGTATCTTGTTTTATATTCTGCCTTGCAAGATGGAAGTGTGAAAGAACTCTTTGTTTCATAGTTTTTCCTTAATTTAAATTCTTCTTTTTCATGGTAACCCTGCAGTACAAATGGTCCATATGGTCCATTTTTATTTATGAGAAATAATTTATCTTTTACTTTCTTTATTGGAGCAGTTAGCAAATATGTCTGCTTGAAAGAACAAAGTAAGGGAAAGACGTAGCAGTCTGCCTTTAAGTGTAGGTTGTGGAAGTAATCTTTATGATGAGCTGGGTGGCTAACTTCTGAATAATTACTGTTATGCAAAATTCCTCCAGAAAGACTGATATGGCAAGTGTATGAAGTCCACAAAACTGCAATTTGTCTTCTTCCATTCTTCCTAAATGACTTCTAAATACAATATATGTATAGTTTTGATTCAGCAAAAGGCTTGTCCATGTCTAGTCCAAGAGTTGAAATCAGCTTTTAATTTTGTTGACTTGTTGGCTTGATGAATGATCTGTTCCAATCAGTGCAAATACTTCCATTGGCTTTATTGGCCATTAGAAATATCCATGTCCCTAAATACTGTATGTGCTAGTAGTACAGCACTCTGTTGAGAGCAATTAGTCTTTCTTGACTTAATCATAACTTTATAAGGGAATTTAGAAATAGTTTGAGTGTATTCACTTGAACAGATAGTGTCTTTCAGGGCCAATAAGTTTTTATTGAATCATGTTTTCTGTTACTAATAAGCCAGATAATCTAATGTAATGCTAATTTCTTTCTATTCAACATAGTTTAAATATTTAGTTTAAAAAGCTTTTCTGGTACTTGTATTTTATAGTTGCATATTTTTTTTCATTGTTACTAAATAGACTTAAGCTTGAAGAAATATCTCATTGTTTTTAAACCATGACAAAATCCTGTCTTTGTGCTACAGTAGGTAAACTTGCAGTGTTTGGTTTCGTATTCATTCATAAATCCGTTTCTAAAATTGTGTAAGTAAAAACATCTGATAAACTCAGAATGGTTAGTTATTTATCCACTTAGCTATGGATGGTCCTTAGGAAAAGTTTTTCCCACAAAAAGTTTTCCATGTTTAAAGAAAGAAAAAGGTCCCGTTTCTCTGCTGGGAGAAAATAAATGCAGTTCTGAGGAAGCAGCAAGGAAATACAAAGCAAGTAAAGCATGTAACCAGTTGCAACATTTTTGTTTTCTCTTTAGGAATACGGAACACTTTATATTCAGGAATACAAGAAAAACAACAAGGTGGAGTCAAGTACATGCAGCAGCTTCATGGGCTTGAAGGATCATCTGGGGCATGACTTAGGCCACCTTTATGTGGGGAGCACTGGCACACAAATAAATGCAATTGTACCTTGGTCAATGGTGGAGAAGCCAACAATGGATAAGGTTAATTCTAGGAAAGAAGATATAGAAAAGGAGGCATCTGAAGAGACTTCTGGAAGCTCCAGCTGTGACTCTGAAGAAAGCACAAGTTCTGATAATGATTCAGAGAGACTGAATAATTCTGCATCAGAGTCACATTTATTGCCTAAGACTCACCGAGAGCTGTGCCGATCTCCTTGCTTAGAGCCTCATATACTAAAAAGAAATGAAATCTTGCAAGACTTTAGGATAGAAGAGGCTCAGATAGTACCTAAGGAAGTCAAAAAGCCCCCTGATGTGGTGAAAGAATATCAAACCAAACTGGAGTTTGCACTTAAGTTGGGTTACTCTGAAGAGCAGGTTCAACTTGTACTCAATAAACTTGGTACTGATGCTTTAATAAATGATATTTTGGGAGAACTTGTCAAACTTGGGAATAAAACTGAGGCTGATCAGACTGTAACTAATGCTAACACTAGTGTAATACGTGAAGCGTCTTCCCTAGAGTCTCAGAGGTCAGAGTCTCCACTGCAGGAGGATGTGACAGAGGATGGTGACAACCTGAGGCCAATAGTTATTGATGGCAGCAATGTTGCAATGAGGTATGTGACCATGAAGGTTTTGCTTTTCTATTTAAACGGAAACAGAATGGCCTTGCCCCATTCAAGCACTGATGTTTGGTATAACTGCCTAAAACTGTATGCAGGTTCTCTTGCAAGCATCTTTATCAACCACAATGTATGCCAATCTCATAATCAGGCTAGAGATCTGTAGGGCTACCTTTGTTTATACTCACTGTTACAACAACCTCATGTCAGTGTCAGTCTCCTTTTGTAGGCAGCTATCAAATCTCTCCTTCCCACCAGTCTAGTCCTTAATTAATTTTTGGTAGGCACCATTGCTACAGGCACAATTGCTGTGGGCAATTGCTGTATCCAATTACATACAGAAAGCTAAAGCAAATGTAAGATTCCTTGAGATTATAAAATAGTGATGTAGAATTCAGCAGGTTAAGGAATACTTCTCCTTGGTAGGCTAATGTCTGAGAACTGATCTGTCCATAAAATTGGTCTGGATTATCAGTTTTGGAGCTAGGTTTTATTGCTATTAATTGTTGAGATTAATGTGCTTTAGACTTTCCCTTACATGCCCCCAGATGACACATTTGCCTACACCATTACCAGTCATTTAGGTGCATATCAAGAACCTTGCCTCTGAAGGTGGGAAGTTCGTACTTCATCTATGATTTAAGAGAGAAGGAAATGGCAGAGAGACATGCTGAGAGATTAGGTGTTTATGGCAATATACATTATTAAATGATAAATTGATTAGTAACTCTTTGAGTAACTCATAAGGATTATCTGATTACTAGCACCATGGTTTAAAAGATCAATATTAATCTTCTGATGACTTGATGTGGTTTTCATTAGCTTAGGAATAAAAGACATTTCTTAATGCAAGACATTTCTGGGCTAAAAAAACCCCTGGCCATTCCAGTTTGGTTTTTTTTTTAAGCTTCTAATCAAGTCAATTCCCTTTAAATGAGGCTTTTCAAAATTAAATTTAAATATACTTCTTATTTACACAAATATAGTGGGGTTTGTTTATTTAATTAGATGAGTTAGCCCATAAAGAAGGATATTACTATTTTAATAGGGGTGTTTCTGTGAGTTCTTTCTACTGGATGTGTCATTCCTTATCTTTTTGTTCAAGTTAAGCTGTAAAGGAAGTCCAGTTGAACAAACACTGTTCTGATATTCAATCAAGAAGATACTCAGAGACTTCTAAAATGGGTTTGTATTTCACATAAGTCCGAAACAGCTGTGTAAGTGTTAGCTAGTTAGTGCAGCTTAGTCTCGGTGGGTGGACTTGGGTTCAACTTCTACAAACTGCATTGAACACATTCCAGAATTAGTTCCATATCTGTCAGTTTTCCTTAATGTTCATTCAGCTATTAGCATAAATATTTAGGACCTGCCTTCCTATGCTCAATTTACTTTCTTGACCACCTACATCAAATGAGCCAAATACGAATGCATACTATGCATGCAACGGAGCCCTAAAACAGATTAAACCTATTAATAGAACAGTTCTGTATCCAAGAATCAAATTTAGCAGGTCTTTACTTGTTTTCTACTAAATGCAATTGCAGAATCATTCGGTTTGAAGGGACCTCTGGAGATCCCCTACGCAGAGCAGTGTCAGTTCAAGGCCATGTTAGTTGAGTTTCAAATATCTTTAAGGATGGAAATTCAACATATTCTCTGGGTCAGTGTTTGAATGTCCTCAGGTAGGAAAGTTTTCTTTGTTTATGTTTAAACAACATTTCTTCTATTCCATTTTGTGCCCATTGCGTCTTGTCCTGTCACTGGAAACCAGTGAGAAGTCAGTTTCTATCGTCTTTATTTCTTCCCATTGGGTATTTATAGACATGGGTAAAATCTCCCCAAGCCTTCTCTTCTCCAGGCTGCACAGTCCCAGGTCTCCCAGCCTCTCCTTGTATGACAGGTGCTGCAGTCCCTTGATTAACTTTGTCGTCCTTCATTGGCCTTTCTCCAGTATTGTCTGTGTCTCTCTTACTGGGGAGCCCAGAACTGAACCCAGCACTCCAGATGTGTCTTACCAAGGCTGAGAGGAGGGGGAAGGATCACCTCCCTTGACCTGCTGGCAACACTTTTCCTAATGCAGCCCAGGAGACTATTAGTCTTCTGTGCTGCAAATGCACCTTGTTGGCTCATGATCACCAGAACCACAGTGTTCTTCACTTCAGCGTTGCTTTCCAGTTGGTTGGCACCCAGCCTGTATTGACGACTAGTGTTAGTCCTCCCCAGGTGCAGGATTGGCATTTCCCTCTGTTGAACTTGCAGAGCTACCTGTTGGCCTATTTCTGTATCCCGGCCAGGGTCCCTCTGAACGGGACTACGTCCATCTGATATACTCCCCCACTTATGCACTTGCTGATGGTGAACCCTGTCCTGTTATCTAGGTCGTTAAGGAAGATGTTAAGCAATGCTTTCCCCAGTGTCAGTCCCTAGAGTACACCAATACTGATTGACCTTCAGGTGGACTTCATGCCACTAATCATAACCCTTTGAGTGCAGCAGTACAGTCAGATTTCAGTCCATCTCTCTGTCTCCTTGTTTTGCCCCTGCTTCATTAGTCAGTGAGGCTGTTAGAAGAGACAGAAGCTTTGTTAAAGCCACAATAAACAGCATCCACTGCTCTCCTCCTCCACTGAGCCAGTCATCTCGCCATAAAAGGCTTTAAGGCTGGTCAAGCATATTTTTTTTCCATAAATCCATGCTGACTGTTTCCAGTCACCTTCATCCAATCTACATACAGAAAGGGCTTCCAGGAAGATTTGCTTCATCACCTTTGCAGGGATCAAGGTGTGGCTGACCAGCTTTGTAGTTCCCTGAATTATTCCTTCTTGCCTTCCTTGAAAATGGAAGGGATATTTTTCCTTTTCTAGACCTTGGGAACATCCCCAATCACCACAACCTTTCAAAAATTGCCACGTTTTGATATTTGCAATATCGTTGGCCAGCTCCCTCAACACCCTTGAGTGTACCGCATCAGGGCCCAGCAGCTTGGCAATATCATGTTTCAGTGTTCCCACAAGTCTGCTGAGGGAAAGTCTTGCCCTTGTTGTCTTTGCCCAACTTCCTGCACATTGCAGTGGGCCAGTCCTGAGCTTGGCCTGGGTGATCCTTGAAAATCAACCAGCTCTCTTGTGCACTCTTCTCTCTATGGGATTCTCCTGAACAGGCCAAAATCTGCTCTCCTGAAGTCTAGCATGGTGATCCTGCTTTTTGCCTTGCTCTTTCTTCACAGGATCCTGTCATTCAAGGTCATTGCAGCCAAGGCTGCCCCTGACCTTCAAATCTCAGACTTATTCTTCCTTATTTCTAAGTGTGAGGGTTGAGGACATTCCCTTGTTGGGTCCTCAGTCACCCATGTTAAGAAGTTACTGTCAATGCACTCCAGAAGCTTCCTGGATTGCTCATGCCTTGCTGTGTTGATCAGAACAAAAGCACCTTTGCCAACTAGCTGCTTGGTCAAGTGCATCCCACCTTTTCCTAGAAATCAGTCCTTGATTATGGAAGCCAGTCCCATGTGTGTAAAAGATGAGTCCCAGCTGCTGACACCAGCTGTGCATCCAGTTGTTTACCCACAGGATCTGTCCTTTCCCCTTCAAGAAAATAGCTAATAGTAAATAAGCATTTTAAATACTGGAAAGATTTCAGCTTTTACATGTAAAAGAGCAATGTTCAAAGAGGTGAGGGAGATTCACTTGCAGTTCCATCTTGCTGAGATTTCTGTGTCTGAATGTCCAGAGTCCTGTTATGAGTACCTATAAATTGTCAGAGTCTTTTCTTTCCTCTTTGCTCTTCCAAGCTGTGCCCAGTGAGTTCACTTGGGAATTGCTAAATGGGTCTGTCCCCTAAGAAAGACTGTAGATAGTTGGAGAGATGTTCTTGGAAGCTTTCTCATATGTTCTCACAGGAATGGTTAGACTGTGATCTATATTCTTACTCCCGTACTGTTGTAATACACATACTTGATTATTCTAAGAACTACTAATTTTCATTTAAAGGATGTATTTTATGGGGAGGGGAAGTTTTGTAGAGAAGGTTGAGGTGACTGATTCTAATAATACAAGCAGGATGACACAGCTGTCCTCTTCTGGAAGGATCAAACACTGTGCTGCCCTGTGTCTCCACTGCATGACTAATTAAGGATGTAGTTTCACAAAACATCCAATGAGTGACACAGTGACTTACTTTCAGCCTTGCCTCTATCCCACTACCAGGGATGCTTTCCTACCTGCATCTCATCTGGTTGCAAAATGAGTTGATTCAGCTTCTCAGTTCAGAGGGGGGAACCAGAAAGGATTATCTTTCCATTAGACTTGTAAACATAACCTGATGTTTTTGTCAATGGGAGAACAACTAGATCTGACTCAAAGGAGGAAGGATATATCCGATTATGTGATTGGATATTCATATTTGTGTAATTGGTTGCATCTAGTCAATTGACGGGTGGATTTGTGAATTCCTTGAGAGCAGCACAGAATGAGGCTTGCGGCAGAATAACTTCCTCTGGCCAGCCAGAGCCAGCATGTATGCTGATCTAGTCTGGTGACTACTCCTGTTCTAGACAAGCTGCTTTAGCAAACTGTAGGTTAAGAAAAAGCCAGCACTCCCAATTTTTCTGCCTTTTGGTAATGCTTGGAAAGCTTTTCTTATACTTTGAGATGGCATTGCTTGTCATTTGTGTCTTGAACTGAAATTGGGTGATCAGATGTGTCTTGTGTATTTCAAGTTTAAAGCTCCAATATAGTCTAAAAATATGAATATGTTAAAATTTTAAAAAGAAAGCAAACCCCCTCTTTCAACGGAATAGCAAAAAGGGGGCTTTTGCAGGCCATGACTTGAAGAATTGCTGTTTAGTTTCTATAGGATACTTAAAATCTGATCTTGTTCTTTCATTATTCTGGCTTTCCTAGTCTTAACTTAATCCTTTTCCAGAAGAGGAAAGATGCCTACACATTTGAGTCTCACACACACAAAGTCTTTTGTTAGAATGCCCTTACAGATGAGACCGATTTTCCATGCGTGTGTGCATAAACTTGAAATCAGACCTGAACAGCAAATTAAGTAATCCCCTAGAGCTGCTGTGGAACTTCTGATAGACTCTTCCCACAGCAAGGAGTGAGGCTGTACTAAGGAATAGGACCCAGGATTCAGTCATGGCATACCTGAGCATTGACCTATGTCAGCTTTCCAGAGAACTGCGTAGCACTAACCCTGCTTCATAAGGTGGGTTGGTTTTCTGCATGTAGATGATGATGTTGTAATGCAGTCATGTCTCAAACCCCAGTGCCATTCAGGAGTGGCAGTCAGCTGGAGGAGGTGTTACTAAGGTGCCTAACCAGCATTAGATATCTCTGTTCAGGCAACTGAGTCATGTCCCCATGTATTAACCATGAGGCAGGTCATTTGGCTGTAGTAGAAGGTTCACTGATACCCTGCCTACAGAGAAGTTTTTCCACAACTGCAAATTGTGTCAACCAAAGGAGGGCTTCATTGTCTTGTCTATGCCACATGGAGTTTTCATATGGAAACTTAATTGCTTGTGTGTTTTAACAAACTAACAGTTCAGCTGCATTAGCTCCTCCTCAGATTCTGTGCTGCTGAGTTTGGTAGACATGGTTGTATCTTGATACATTGATTCAGACATCTTTCAGTAGCACTGTCTATTTTTTTAGGTTATTTTGAGAAGTCACTGTAAGAAATAGATAAAAACATTTTTCCAGCAAGTAACAATCATGTGGATAGCAGTCTGTCACTGGCAGCTTTGAGTATAGATCCTCTTTGCCTGTTTTGACCTCTGACTGCTGAGTGCATGACTCTGGCTTGGTCAGACACCCGTAGGTAGGTCTGGCTGGGGACAGTGCTTTCTGTACCCCATTGAGTGCCCTGGCATTAGAAGCCTTACAACTTCCAAGGCTTTTTTTCCTGCAAAGACCTCAAAGCATTGAAGTAATTTGCCGTGGGCTAAAAAAAAATAAAAACAAACCCAAAACATTTGGGAACTGTTCATGTTGTCAGCACCAAAATATATATATATATATATATATAAGGAACAAATGCAGGGCTGATAGAAGGCCTGGGTTACTGAGAAATGCTCTGGGACAAATGATTTCTGTGGTTAGGAAATTAATAGAGCTTGAAAGAATTTAGAAAGGGATGAGGCTAGTTACAAAGCCAGGCTGTCAGGGTAATGAGTCACTGATATGATACAGGGTGGAAATTCTTCTCTGTTTGTGCTATGGACTGAACATTGTTTTCCTCCTATGATATGATGGAAGAAAACTGTTTGGTAACTCTGTAATATATCATACTGGACAGGTATGTGCTTGAGTTTTGTTCTTCATTTTAGTCAATATGCTTTTACATGGGAAGTGCCTTGATTTGTGCAGGTTTCAGTTGTGTAAAAACCTGTATGTATATTGCAACAAGGCACTATTGTAGACCTCAGCTCTTGTCATCAATGTGTATGTTTGCTGTAGCTTTCAAAATGTGAGCTCTGTGTTCGTTTGAATATTGCATTAGAGCACACCAGAAGTCTTGCAAGTATTCTAAGCAGTCAGTCTTTGAGGAGCGCGTACCACAAGTCTTTTCAAGACAGTCACTAGAAAATGTAGTAGAAGATCCAGGGTCTGGGAAGGTAACAGAGAAAATGAAAGGGTTCTCATCAGATGTTTCACCACTTTCTAATAACTCTCCCAGCCTAGAAAATGATTGATTGATTTTTGCCCAGGAGGTGTTTTTTTTTCATTTAAAAATAAAACTACAACTATCAACAGGCCAAATATAAAAGTGATGTTTAAAAGAATCATTTGTGTGTACTATGAAAGAGAAATAGGCACTTCTGAAGGAATATACTTTATCTTCCAACTAAGAGTTGTAGATTAAACATAATCAGCTAGCAGAACCAAAGTAGTATACTCCAATATCTCACCCAGGGCTACAGCTGTCAGCCTGACTGTTTTGAGTTTTCTCATACTCCTAATAATTGGGAAGGAGCTTTTAAAAGAATTTTTCTTAACAAAGCAGTACAAACATTTCTCCTCTTTTTTACAACTAAGCAGAAGGAAAAGAAGTCAGAAGCAGCAGCATGATTCCAGTCTTTTCACCACATGATGTATCATAAAGCTGATGAAGCAAAAAAATCACAAAATGAAGAGCATCAAATCTGCATGACAACAAACCAAAAGAAAAATTTTAATTGCATGTCTCTTTCACAGACTTTTTCACTAATCATTTAAATTTCTTGGAATTTGTATCCACTCAGCTATCAGCTTAGGCATGTGTCTGAAAAGGAGCAGAAAAAGTGAAGATTTATACAAGTTATAAATTCACTTGCTCAGCAGTGCAGAATAGCTAATATGCATGGTAATGCATTCTGCATTTGTTTCATAGAGTTTAAGTATATTTAAAATTTATGTTCTGGATGAAAGAATTTTAATAGTCTGTATTAGGCTAGAAAAAAACTAAGGAGCTGAACTGCCTGGCCCTCCCTCTGCCTTTAAAAGTGAGGCCTGAATTACAATAAGATGAAAAGCAATAGGCAAGAACATCCATTTCTTTCAGAGATTTCTGGGATTTCATTCCAGAAATGGTTTTTCAGACTTATGGTAAGAAGCATAGTGTTACTAAAATGTAGTCTAACTCACCTTTTGTTCAGTGTCAGGAATGAAAAGTGGTTTTATCCATTTGAAACCATGGAGATTGTTTAGAGTAATAACAGTACAGTGATTCCAATGGAACTTAATAGCTGGAACAAGCCCTTCCTTGGCTGTTTTAAAACGGTTCACAATATGTTTGTGGTTGCACACCACCTGCTGATAGCACGAGCGGTAATGTCCTGTATCAGGCTTTGCAAAGGAGGCCTTATGGCTGTCCAGTGGGCACTGAAGGCACACCAGGTGTTCTGATTTTGTGTTGTTGAGGGAAGATGTAATTGGACCTTCTGTGGCTGAAATACTGTTGGCCATTTTTGCTGTGCATATGTGCATGTGCATTTTAAGCATGACACATCTGTCTGTGACTCCCAGTAAGTCCTGAAATACACAAATATACCACTCTTTCAGACAAACAAGCACAAGAATAGTCATATAGTATAAAACAATGCCTCGAAAAAATACTGCATAATGATAATTACATTACCATGTAATACTGTAATACTGTATTGCATGATATTATCATACAGAACAAGGAATGCCTATAACCATACCCTATATGAGGCCTATAACCATAGCTAAACAGGATATTGAGTGACATAGTTGTATTGTTCCTGACAGCCTTCCTAGTGTAGGCACAGAAGATGGATTTAAAACTGTCCTTGGAGTACCCCATACCAGCTAAAATCGACAAACTTTGATTATTATGGCTGGCAACAATTGCAATATCTTCGTATATAATTAACTTTCCAATTACTCTCTCCAGTATCATTAGAGGAGGAAATAGTACAGGCCCTCACTTAAATCCAGTTAATGGTAGTGGGCTCTATTATTTTCTTTTTCCATTTATTCCTTTTTTTACTTATTTTTTTCTTTTGTTTGGGATCTGTGACCTTCAACACAGCCTTTGCTGAGGATGCTGCTTTGTGAGAGGTGTTAGCCATGACTCATTCTCTCTCGACACAGGTGAATGTGTACAACACCTCCTTCACAGGCTTCTTGAATCTGAACATTGTTTCAAAATTTTTCTCACTTTTACTTTGGCACTTTGTGCATTGCACAATTACTCAAGCTCCCTCAGTATCAAGAAACATGCAGCAGTGCTATGTTTTAGAAAGCTGGAAATAATAGGTACTTAAAATTTCCCTACTGAGGGAGGGGGAAGTGTTTTTGAGTAACTTTCTGGTGGTTTTATTTACCTCAAAACATGCAAGTAGAAGGAGCTTTTAAAATTCCTGTGGCTATCCATCCTGATATTGTCCCCTTCACAAACCATGGAGAAAGAAGTGTCTCCTACCCTTCTGGAAAGCAGGTTGTGGCATACCTGCTATACATGACAAGCCACCCAAGTGAAAGGTGATAGTTTATTTCCATACCCCTGTGTTTCTTTTGCTACACAGAGCCGTGGGGTTGGGAGAGACCTCACAAAAGTTGCTTGTCTCCTCCTGTGCATAGAGAACCCAGAATGGCCCCAGTGGAGCTGTCCAACTTGTTCGGCAAAGTGTCCAGTGAGAAGATCCCAAAATCTATGGCCAGACTGTCTCACAGATCAGGTTGAAAGCTTTTACCTAACATAGTGCTTAACAGTTCCTTATGCTAGTTAAGGACTTCTCTGTCCTTATCCAGCGGGACTATGGTGAGTTTACTGTGGCTCCCCCCTTCCCAGCAGAGTGGGGGAGAGAAAACAAGAGGAACAGAAGCAAGAAAACCGATGGGTCGAACTAATGACAGGGAGATCACTCACTGCGTAATGTTTTATGTCAGACAGACTTATCTTGCAGAATTTAACTTAATTTATAGCCAGTTAACATAAATATTTAATTCTGAATTAGGTATTGAAACAAAAGAGGCAAACATTAAAATATTTAGAGGGGAAGAACACCTCTCCTTCTCCCAGGCTGTCTTCACTCCAATTATGTGTTCTCCGTGCTACCTCATCAAAGCCTCACTCAGACACCTCTCACAGCTTGTCATGGCTGCAGGTGATAGTCAGTCCCTTCAGAGCAGCTGTGAGCAGTGCAGGGGATTGGGATCAGGCTGTCACTTTTTCTCTGCTGCTCCTTCCTTCTTGCACTTTTCCTGTTCTCCACAGTCTGCAAGTCCCTCTGGGGGTGTACCTGCTCCTCTTGAAGCACCTCCTCCTCCTCGAGCCTAAGTGTTCCCTCATTCCCTTCTCCTTCATTGTGGAGCCAGCTAGAGCTGGGCATGCCCAGTGTGGAACAGACTCAACCTCTTCTCACAGCAACCACCTTGCAGCCTCCTGCTCCCAGAACTTTTCTGTGGACACCCAATTGTTGATTGCTGTCCTCTATTTTAATTAATTCCTATATATTGAAGATTGTTTTGTTCCTCCACAAGCTGCTATTTTTCCTCCAGATTAACTAAATGTACTTCCTTCAGCCTTTCCCTATAGGTCTCATTTCACTTTCTTTTGGATTCTTTCCATTTCATCTGTGTCTTTTATAATATGTCCTGCCCAAAACTGGATGTAAAAGTTGGGCAAGGACTTGCCTGCCTTTAGAATATGACATAATTGCGTCTCTTGCCTTACTTCAGACAGTTATTGCACAACAGACACACATATTTTGTTTTGCTTGTGTCTGATCGGTTTCTGTTTAACTTCTCTCCAGGGCTTTTTTAATACATGTTAATTTCTCCTTCTGAAGTGCAGTACTAAGCAAATCCTTAGTTTTGTCATGTTGATTTTGGACAGTCTCTACAGATTGCCTATTTGTCCTGCAGAGTGCTTTCCATCCCCTTGGGTTTGGAGACCTTCTCTTCTCTCTTTCCCTCTTCACATGGGAGCTCACAGAGCTCTTCCAGCAGGGATCTGCTGTCTCTTCCCCTGCTGCCATGTGCTCAGTACTCAACTGCTAGCATTTCCTAAACACATTGTGCTCCCCTGTTGGTATTTCAGGCCTTTTGGTTTCCCTCATCAAGTCTTGGAGCTGCCTATTATACCCCATACTTTTCACTGGGCTCTGAGGATTTTTAACACGCCCTACTTATATTTTTCCTTACTTGTCAAATCTGTGTACAGATGATTAAAATGTTTGGCAGATTTAGGAGCCCTCTCCCACACCATGGAGCAAGTGATGGCCATGTTTGAGCAAGGCTCAGACTAACACCTAGCTGCCTTTAGAAACCATGGAGCAAGTGAAGAGCATGGCTTTGAGATCTGCATTTTGTTGAGCTCCATTTATGGTCATAGAAAAATAAAATCATCTAATAAAGAATTTGAATGTGTGTTTCAGCCACGGGAACAAAGAAGTATTTTCTTGTCGAGGAATCAAACTGGCAGTAGATTGGTTTTTGGAAAGAGGCCACAAGGATGTTACTGTGTTTGTGCCAGCATGGAGGAAAGAACAGTCAAGACCTGATGCTCTTATAACAGGTAAGCTCTGTTCCATCTTCACTGGTTTGTTTGATGCTTTGTACATCTTGAGTGCTACTGCTGAAATGAACAAATGTTTAGACATAAAAGGTTCTAATAGAATATCTTTGGGGTAATAACTTCATTGTGATCTTTAGGAAGGAAAAAGACAAAGCAATGCCCTTTCCGAGTCCTCCTTTTCTGCTCATCTGATCAAGTTTCCATTAACGTTGCTACTTGCTTCTTGAAGAATGTAATTGCCATTTTTTAAACCTGCTATACCTGTGCATCATTAGTAGTGAAGAGGTTTGAAGTGAGTCATTTGCTGGGTGATCTTTATTGTGGTGAGCAGATTCTGCCAGGCTGGCCTGTCTGCAGTCACCTGCAGTGAGTCACTGCTTGTGCTTCAGGTTATGGGAATTATCCTGACAGAAAGGGAATGGTTTTCTTTTCGTTGATACTATTAACAAGTGAGACAAATTTTGAATATTTTAATTTTGAATGTGTTATCTCAGGAAAAAAAATTGGTATAGAGATATTTATTTCTTGATGCAACTAACAGGTTCTGTGTGAAGGCTGAAGAGGCATTCTCCGTCTGCCCTAGAGGTGAAACTGAGGGGAATTTGGGGGTTAAAAAATGCCTAAACTTAAGGAGGGAAAGGGGTTTTTTTGAAGGGAGGCCCAACATGGCTACCTTTAAAGGGGTGAACGCTTTTGAGAGTAGTAGATCTAGCTTCTAAAAGAATATGGAAACATGTTTTGATTGCCATGTGCGTTTTCAGATACCTGGAAAGATTTTCATTCTCTTTGCTTGATTGCTACTAGAATATATCACATTAATGCAAGAAAATATTTGGAAAGTTGCTGCTTTCCCGTCCTCACAAGCAGTGTGGAGCCTTTCTTTTGAAGCCATTCTCTTTCACTGTACTAGCGTTTGAGGTATGGGAAGAACATTGGATAAGTAATAAAAATTTGGCTACTCAGAAATAAACTGTGACATCAGCTAGAAGTGTGCATAGGGCTGGAAGCCCCAAAAGGAGTTTCAAGAAAGTAGCAATGCGTAGAATTGACCCGTTGTCTAACAGTGAGAAACCAGTTTTCCATGTGTCATCATAGACCCTGAAAATGGGAGGAAGATCAAAGCAGGTTATTGTATTTTCTGTAAAACAGAGGTTCTTCAGTTGTCTTGTCAGGATGCAGGGAGCCTGTGTGCTACCAGTCTTGTGAAATACACTGTGCCGACACTCCGTTTCCAGAGATACCCACCTGAAATGTGCGGCCACCTGGAATTTTGAAAAAGCCCTAGATGACTAACGTGAGGATGACTCTAGACTGTCAGTGTTCAGGAGAAGCCTCTTGGACTAAACAACAGCCACATCTTTGTTATTAGTACCTGCCAGTCATCACATGGCAGATTTTTTTATTCTTTCATAGTGGGGAAAAAAGTCACCTTCCATCACACTCTCATTCATCATTTACCACATTGTGGAGTGGTGAATACAGAAAGGTTATATTTAATTTAAAATCTTATGCTTTTTCTACTAAGCAGATAAATGCTTGTATTAAATATATTGCCTATATGTAATATTAATGCTATATTTCTTTCTGTTGGAGTCTTTTTTTTTTCCAGATGGAACATGTTCCCTGTCAAGTTTCTTATGCTACAAAACAGTTGAGTTATTTGAGATCTTAACCATTATTAAGAGCCATGAGTCATATTCTTCTGCTGGTTTAGATGTTGCCTAGTTTTTTATGTATTTTCCTTTCATAGCTTGTCTGCTCTGAGAAGAGTGATAGGTAGGAGAATCAACATAAGGGGTAGGTGCCCCAGTGCTGGGTACAACCTCCTTGGTAGCCTGAGGTCCATCTTTCAAAGCTCCTTGGGATCTCCAGGTTCCACACAGACAGAGAGAAAATGCTTTTGGATATGTGACTGACAGATTGCATAGGACAAGAAGGAATTACATAAAATACTAAATATGCTTATTTAGCAGGATTAAAAAGAAATCTGTTTGGCTTTGATAAGAACTTACGTATAAATAACATGTAAACCATTCAAGGAAAGATACAATCTGAACTATTACTGATGTTAACAAAAAAACCCCAAAGGTGAACCACCACCACTTTTGCTGTTGGTTACAAAATGACATCAGAGGTCTTTTTGGGGAATGCTGTTAATATTTGTGAAGAACCTGAGTGCTTGTACTGAATGTGGGTTTTCTAGTCCTTATGGGTAGCAACCACTTCTTTTAATGGGCAGAGACTTTTATGAGACAATCCCATTAATGTGAGCTACTGGAAGTCTTTCAAAACGTGTTTCTTTCTGGGTACCACAAATAGACGAAAAAGGTCTGTCTTTACCAATGAGCTCAGTTATGGGAAACCCATGGCTTGGGTATAGTCCTCCTATTCACTGAAACATTCAGTGATGTTTAAAACCACCCCTTCAACCAGAGGAGTTTTTCATGGGCGTTTTGATAAGCAGCATTTCTTTTGAACCAGAGGAATGTGAACGAAGTCTCCTTGTGTTAGTCTTAGAGAACTAGTGTGGAACAGGAGGTTTTGGTTTGTTTGTGGGTTTTTTTGAAAGTGTTGCCAGCTGACTGCTGACTCTAACTTCAGATATCATGTATCAGAAACCTTCTGCTGAACTATAACCATTTTAAGACATTTTTAGTCCTAAATGTCTGGATTTTCTTCCTCAAGTCTTTAGAGATTAAACAAATATATTTTTCTTTTCTTCCTTGTTTAACTTTTGATTTTTATTCCTTGTAGATCAAGAAATCTTGCGTAAATTAGAAAAGGAGAAGATTCTTGTGTTCACACCATCCCGGCGAGTGCAAGGGAGAAGGGTGGTGTGCTACGATGACCGATTTATAGTGAAGTTGGCCTTTGAGTCAGATGGCATCATTGTTTCTAATGATAATTACAGGGATCTAGCTAATGAAAAGCCAGAATGGAAGAAGTTCATAGATGAGCGCTTGTTGATGTATTCATTTGTTAATGACAAGTAAGTCATTCTGTCTTTATATGTGCCACTAAAATAATTGAAGAAAGGAGTGTTTGAAGATTTCTATGATTTTTTTATCTTACACCCAAATCATTAGGTACCTCTAGAAAAATAGGAGGAACAGTCAATCATATATTTGTTCTTCTAATTAAAATTACTCAAAACTCTGTTTTTATAGTGATATCTTTATGTCTTTTTATGCTGTTTTTTTTTTTCTCTTTTGATGTATGCCTATGTATATTTGATGTATGCTATGGTATAATATTTCAAATCTCTTGATATACTGAGCCAGCGTTTCTGAGTGCCTGCGGTTACACTCCTAAGTTCTAGAGTCATAGGAAACCCCATGCTGGAATGAACCTCAGGAGGTTTGTAGTTCGACTGTCTGATTAGATGCATCTATAGTAACTTTGTACCCTGGCGTACAGATCAACTGCAGTTACAGCAGGTGGCTTCTTGTGCTGGAAGGGACTACGTACTCCGCCGAGCAGACACTTGCATGTGAGTGCCCGAACACTGATGCAAGGGTCCTGGGCAGTCAGCACAGTTTGGTGAAGTTAGCTGTGACATTCTAAGAAAACACTACCTGTGTTGCTGCCCTTACTTTTGATTTGGGGATGGGTTTTGTGCAGCCCTGCTTTGCCACTGAGCTAGACTAAAGGTATCTGAAGCAGACTATTTCAGTGACTTACTTCTCAGGCAGTACCTGCAGCAGAAAGATGGCCTGCCAAAACTGCTTTCAAGGTACCCAGGCTTAAAAATTACATGATGGCAGATTATGGTATAGGACACAGCCATGAGGTTCTTGGTCGTTGCATAAGGAGTATGGAAAGGCTTGTTTGCTTCAATAATACATCTTTCTTTTTTTATAGATTTATGCCTCCTGATGATCCTCTTGGCCGCCATGGTCCAAGTCTGGACAATTTTCTTAGGAAGAAGCCTATTGTGCCAGAACATAAGAAGCAACCGTGTCCCTATGGTAATCTGATTTAACCCATCAATTTGTTGTACTGCTGGGACTGGGGACCAAGCTCCTGCTTTATTTTAACACTGCCAAAAATAAAAACTCTAACATTGGTTTTAACACACTGTTGTCTTAGCCTAAGAGTGGTTGAAACACTGAGCTGATTGTGGAAACTTAAGTGATTTTTTTTTTTCATGTGCTAGTTAGAGAACATTTCTATCCACGGAGCAACTTTGTTAGCCATTCATAGGAATAGATCCAAAACAACACCTCAATCCTACAGGCTCCAGAAGCCCCTTTCTAATGCAGTAAGGCAATGAGGTTTTCTTCCAGAAAATTCAGTGAACTATCTGAAGTTTAGTTACTGAGCAACCCTACAGGCATCTTGACTGAGCTGAAACCTGCTGGTCTTATGACTCTCTGGGACTTTCCTTTTAAGTTTTCTGCACATGTATAGCCCTGGCCCAATACAGCAGGTGTGTACAGACACACTGACAGTGTCACGTTCAGCTCAAAATGTGGCTGGTAGTGTTGGTCTGCATTCCTAGAGCACTAGCTGCAGCTCACTACCACTGCCTCTTCTTTCTCTGCAATACAAGGGAGATCTTTGATCATGCCCCTTGTCACACAAAACCATTTGCAAGACCTTTCAGATCAACAGTAAAACTTTAAATGAGAGGCATTTCTGTTATTTGATGTTTATATGATGTTGATATTTATTATTATTTCTGTTATATTCGAACAGATTTTATTTGAAGGAGTTTTTTTTGTTTGATTATGTTTGTACTAATAGGGAAGAAATGTACCTATGGACACAAATGCAAATACTATCATCCAGAAAGAGGAAATCAGCCTCAGCGATCTGTAGCTGATGAACTTCGTGCCATGTCTAGAAGCACAGCTGCCAAAACTACGAGTGAAGGAGGACTGGTAAAAAGCAATAGTGTTCCCTGTAGCACTAAAAATGATAGCACTTCTGAGCTGAAGCGTGCTGCTCCAAAGAGGCAATCGGATCCTAGTATAAGGACTCAAGTCTATCAAGACTTGGAGGAAAAGCTTCCCACCAAAAACAAATTGGAAACCAGGTCTGTACCTTCTTTAGTTAGTATACCAAGTTCCTCTGCTGGAAAACCCCAAAGTACTGCACCTTTAACTAACGGCCTTCCATCCGGAGTTCACTTCCCACCTCAGGATCAAAGATCACAGGGCCAGTATCCTACAGTGATGATGGCAACCAAAAATCATGGAACGCCAATGCCTTATGACCAGTATCCAAAATGTGAGTCTCCGGTGGATGTAGGGTATTACTCTATGCTGAGTGCATATTCAAATCTAAGTATATCTGGTCCACGTAGTCCCGAAAGGCGCTTCTCCTTGGACACAGATTATAGGATTAGCTCTGTAGCTTCCGACTGCAGCAGTGAAGGGAGTGTTAGCTGTGGCAGTAGTGATTCCTACGTGGGTTACAGCGATCGCTCTTACATGAGTTCACCTGACCCTCAGCTGGAGGAAAACTTGAAGTGCCAACATATGCACCCGCACGGCCGCCTTAACGCTCAGCCCTTCCTACAGAGCTACCACGAGCCTCTCACGCGAGTGCAAAGCTATAGTCACGAAGAACCAAAGCATCACCACAAATCTCCAGTTCCATACATGGCTGTGCATCTGCAGCATCCGACAGTCGGTGCTCGGTCCAGTTGTCCGAACGACTACTCCACGTCTCAGAGTTCTCCACATTCAAAGACCATGCACCTGGGGAGAGCCCTTGTGTCCACGAGAATAGACAGCATTTCAGACTCACGCTTGTACGATAATTCTCCTTTAAGACACAGAAAGCCTTATTCTGGCCAAGATGGGCTCGGAGGTTGGGATAGGCACAGTTACGGGATGGATGCATATGGCTACCGCCAAACCTACTCCTTGCCGAGTAACCCCACACAGCCATGTTACGAGCAGTTTGCCTTCCAAAGCCTCCCTGAACAGCAGGACCAGACTTGGCGTGTACCTTACTGTGGAATCCCTCAAGACCCTCCAAGGCACCAAGACACCCGCGAGAAGGTTTACATTAACCTCTGCAACATCTTCCCCCCTGATCTTGTCAGGATCGTCATGAAGAAGAACCCTCATGTGACGGACGCTCAGCAGCTCGCTGCAGCCATCTTAGTGGAAAAATCTCAGCTAGGTTATTGAGAGATGATGCATCTTTGTGGTGTCTAGTAGTTTTCAGCTCAGCTCTAACGCTGAGGGAGGTTTGCTACAATAGCATTTGTGATCTCCTTCTCAGCAAGGAGGTTATAGAGTAATCCGTTTATGTGAAATACTGTATCATGGAGTCTGTGTGTATAGCCCCATGCATTGGAAGTACCAGATATGTTTTGTGTTCTAGTTTGAAAATTTTTAAATGGCTATTTTCACAGCTGGAGGATGTTCCAGTTTAAATTAATATATATATATATATATATGAGTAATCTGTGGTCTCTGGTTATAATCTTTGGTGCATCAGGGGTTTATATGCAGCACTTTCTATCCTTGTTACATGTTGTTGGGATTTTTGGTTTAGTTTTTTAACTTGCTGGACGCTTGTCCCTGGGCTGTGAGGTATTAAAACCACCTGCAGAAAGAGAATTTTGCTACTTCTGGCAAGCAACTTTCAAGCCAAGTTTGTGAACTTTTTACAGCACCATAAGTATGTCTGATGTATGTTTGTTTGGGTTTGTGAGCTTTTTTTGTGCTGTAATCATCTCTTTATAGAAAACAAAGATTTACTACAGCACTGACTTCATTTTTTTAACAAATAATTAAGTTACCAGTTAACATTGAAATGGGTAACAATATATTGGTAATTTATAGTATGGCACTTTTCATTATTTTCTTTGTTTTGTTTAAATAGTTACATATCTTGTTGATGCAGTCAATTAGTAAGATCAGATGCAAACAGAGGAGAAAAAAATATTTTTTTTTTACTAATTTATGGATATGTTAAAAGCCTTATTGCCTGATTTTCAATGGTAATGAGAATTTGCATCTCCCCTTGAAGGTAAGAGAAGCTACAAATGCTCAGAACCGCCCCAGATCAGGCCACCCTGTATCAGTTCCCTTGTGTTGTTACCCAGCTCTGTGTATTTCTGGTCAGTAAAAGGGGACCTGGAATCATAGGGTCATGTTTAGTTGTTTTAGATGTTTTTTCTTTGTATTGCTGCATAACTGTACTGGATAAAATATGGTTTTTCATAAAATATTTACCTGTTTTTAAATGAATTTAATTATCTCAATGCAAGTTTTGTATTTAAGATACTGTTTGATTTTTCTTGCTATTTATCAAGGCTGGCCTGAAAAGGTTTTGTGTGTTCAGGATATGCAACATTTATTAACTGCACTATGGTAATGATATTGTAGCTCAAAATAATAACTTAAACTTTTTTTTTTTTCCTTTCTGTTTCACTTGGGGAGGGGAGGGTTGTGGGGAGAGAAGATACCATATCCGTTCCTGAAGTTAGTTTTTCGCTTTTGCATCATGTAGGCCTGATTCTTGCCACAGATAGTGTAGTTTTAGAAATGGACAAACCAAGTCTGCTTTAGCATTAGTAAGGGATATTTCTGGTTTTAAATCATGGGTTTTACTAGCACCTCATCATAACCTTACAAATATATATATATATATAAATAAAATAAGTAGATATTGCAATTGATGTCAGATGTACTTACATGACATAATCAGTTGCTGACAGTTTTAGGTTTCCATCCACTATAACAATGTTCAGTATTAAAAAAAAAGTCACTAGTTTACACTATTACAGCTGATAGTTTTGATACACTTGCTGGAATTTTAAGTAAGGCCCTGAAGAACCAGAAAGTACCTTTTACTGTTGATACAAATTGTATCTTTTTAACTGAGAACTATTTTGATTTTTAGATTTAGTAGAAACACAAATGTATAATTATAACTAGTCTTTTGGGCAACATTTTATCCCTTATTTAAAAATTAGAGATTTCAGACATAGAATAGACTTAGGCAAGTAACAGTAGATATTCGTTTAGGTGTCTGTCTCAATTCCACATATAAAAAAGAAAAAGTAAACTATTGGCATCTTCCTTCTAAAATCTTTGTAGTGGGAACCCACTAAAATAAAGGTAAAATGCTGCCTGAAAATGATGTCCAAGCACCTTTGAATACGAAGACGTTTTCACTACTTGTGCAGCACCATGTGTTGCAGCAAGTAGAGTTTGGGTATACAGTAAATGCTTCTAAAGAGCATTGTGCTATAGAAATATCCAATAATCTGAACCATGTTCAGCAAACCGATTCAGGACGTAGTGCTCCCGCAGCTCCCACTGCTGGTGTTCTGCAGGTTCTGCCATCGCCCATCCCTGCGGCAATACCGGAGGGGCTCTCCACCATCTGTCCTGCATTGTCTGTTTAGGGAGAAGACCTCTTCACCTGTGGCAACAGTTTTTCCCTGGATTTGGTTGGTCACCATCCGTAGAGCATGTTTTAAAGTAGAGATCGATGCAGCGCTGATGCTGAGGTTTGGACTGGGAAATGGGTCTCATCTTAGTTGTACACTAAGATTTTTTTAAATTGAATTACACTGAAGTACTACACCATAGTGTAGATACAGCTGTTTTAATAATGAAATTATATTTGTGTTTTTAATGGGTTTCTACCTTTGTTTTTTATGTAGGGATTTACTTCTGCCAAAAGTTCAATTCCTTTAAGCGTGAACAGAAACATGTGCATATAATAGAAGTGTTTTGTCTTTTTCCCTATCATGGGAGCATCGGAATGCTTCCTACCAAGTACATGTGGCAGTCTGGCCTAGAGCACTGGACCAGCAGGCTTAGCCACGTTGTAATAATGGTGCAAGGAGGCGCATGGGACCGTGTGTGTTGTGCCCGGACCTGAGCTGTCAGTACTGATCGCCTCTGTGTACGTTCAATGCAGTATTGAATCCCCAAAAGTGTGTTGATTGCTAGAGAATTCTTGTAATAGATTCTGTACTTTGTGCTCAAGCACTGAAAATGTGTTCAAAATGTAAGAGTGGGAGTGATTTGGTGGGTTTTAATGTTGTGCTAGTTCCCCTTAGACTCTCTTTTGTTGGATAAAGCAAATTTACTGTGGACAAAATATACTTCCTTTTGTTTTGCTGAAATAACAGATCAAGGAGTTGTGTGTGAATTCCTCCATGATGAGGAGATCAGTCCTCTTTTAAAGAGGACACCAGTAACAAACATGGACACAATTATACTGGTCAAATACTACCTTTGTCTATGTCATTGCATTGATGCAAATAACTGACCTGTAATGTCCCATGATACTTAAATAGTAAAGGTAGTTCAGTCATACTGTCTTTGCCCCAGCTGAGTTGCAGAGGTGCAGTGAAGGATTAAGTACCTTCAAGTTAAGGCTGTCCAACTGCTAAGAAGAGGGCAACATGTTCCCTTGTCTTCAGTACTTGAGAGTTGTTTTGATACTTAGCAGAAACTCTGTATTTTTAGATAAAATCCCAAGCTGTTGTAGCTACATCAATAATAGTATATAGATAAGTGGTATTTTGAATACACGTACATTACACGTCTGCCTACAACTGTTTTCTATACAACTTATTGCCAATATTTAGAGTTTTTAAATATGTCCTGTAGATAACTAACTTTGAGCTAAACATACCCAGGCTATGGCAGTATTAATCACTGTGTTGTCTTTTATTTTTTGAAGTATATGTGTGGACTCACACACATATATATATATTTTTGTAAATATACACACGTGTATTTGGCAAGTGGGTTTAAGATACTGCTAATGGTCTGAAGATCATATCTTTTCAGGTGTCCCCTTTTATTTGGTATGTTTGAGTTGTAGCTTGGTCCTCCAATGCAGAATAGCTCTGGGGAGAGCCAAAAGCCTGATGTGTTCATGCGACACCCCAAAAAGAAGGCGTGCCAGTCTGGTGAAGCCCTCAAAGGAGACTTTTGCAGCCTTGGAGGATGTGGACTGTTGTTGAGCTGTTGATGAACTTCTGCTGGGAAAGTTGTAGCTCATGGAGAGCACCTTTCCAAAAATATCAAAGCTGTCGCTGTAAACCAGAGTACCTCACTTGGAATGGGAAGCTGGGGGCATTTGCCCAGCAAGGGGAGCACCAGAGGACTAAATGCCTTGGGTGAGAGATACCACAGCATCTTGCCACAGTAAGAGACTACCAAAATATTTATCAGTTTTATCAGTTGATGAGTTTGACTGAGGTATTTTCGATGTGTAAAGCTTGAAAAATGAGACACAATGCTTTCCTACTCTCTGGAGCATTTAGAAAAATACCCAAATGACTTTTCATTGCTACTGAAAATTTAAAATACTGTGCAATTAAAGAGACCATTTTTTTTTATAAAAATAACTTAGAAATTATTTATTTTTATTTACAGTGTGACGTGATAATTTATTCCTGGCATTATAAGGCCATGGTGGAGTGCCGTTTGTTGCGGTTTTTTTATCATAAGAACTAAAACTGCTGAAAAGAAAAACCAATAGATTTAAAATTAAAACCCTATGGCCTTGTTTTGTTTTTAATAAAAGGGCTGAAGTTTTATAAATTTAAAGTCATGTGTTTTATATACTTCATAAATTTTAGAGAGGCATAGTTTAAGAATTTTCTTCAAATTAAATATGTATGGGCACATTGTTTAGATTAATCATGTAACTAAACCTAGAATCATCTGTATGAAATGGTTGTTCCAGATAACCTTTTGCTCAGTAACATGAGAGATGTTCAGACTTCATCTTCAGATGTTCTAGAATACATTTCATATATCTTAAGGTTTCATCAGGAACCGATGATCTAGGCACCTAATTCCATGTGAAATGTCCCTTTGGTATGAAACGTCCTACTGTATGCTGGATTTTACTTGTGCAGTATAAGGTAATACACTGATACACATGGACTATGAAGTAGGTGTTTATAAAGGCACTACCAAATACAGTATGTGGTTCATAGTTAAGAATGTGCTTTAAATAATTTATCAGCTTCCATTTTCAGGTCTTAAGGGGTTGTCGTAACTTGCACTTGAAGTGTTTATTACTCTGTCTACCCTTTAACCTAAATGATTGCAATAGTTCTCATTCCCTCTCACACTCAATAGCCCTTGGAGGGCCCAGTCTCCTGAACATGGACACCAGACTTCAACAGAAGTATTTGCATGGGCCAATTCTATTGCTGTTAGAGAAGATTTGAGTAAAACTGGCCTGTGTGTAAGTGCAGGAGGGCTGGGGCCTTGAGGAGCACAGCTGGAGAGCCACCTCCTCCCAAACAGAGGTGAGATCTCCCTGGTGCTGACAGGTCACTTGGCCAGGATTGCCCTTTGCAGTTGTCGGGAACAACTACAAACCCAATTTCCTGAGCTGTTTAAGCACATCTATTCTCAGTGTTTCAAAGTATAACGATCTACTCTTAGCCTTATAAAACAAAACCTCTCTGCTTTTTGTAGAACAGCCCATTTTCTTTTGGTCTCAGATGAAGTCTAATTTACCATGTTAGTTTGGCTGGTTGGTTAATTTCTATTAAAATATCAGTTTCATTAAGAATGTCATTCAGATAAAAACTGTTTTCCCAGCATACTAGAGTATCCTTCAAGGAAACAAATGAAGATACAGCAGCAATAATTGTGTTTTATAGTTCTTTTCCCACTCATTATCTCTGTACTTGTGTTGAGTAGGTGAGATTTTAATACTGTCCTGAAGTCCACTCTGGCAAAACATTAGTTAAAAATAACATTTGGGCTACTTGATAAAGCAATTGTCAAACTAGCTCTTCATTCCTTCACTGGTTGTTCTGTATTATTTCTGTGATGTGACTATTCACATCTTAAAACCACCTTTAAACCATACGAAAAAACATGTACATGGATTCTGCTTTTAGAGAAAAAAAAAAATAAAGATTCATTTTCCTTATTGATGGGCTGCTTTTGTTTAATTAAAAAAAATGTCTAGAGCAGTTAGCAGCGAGTTATAGTTTTATGTTCCTACCTGCACTTTGAGTAAATTAGAACAGCTTCAAGCATAGAATCATAGTAAGGTTGGGGTTGGAAGGGACCTTAAAGATCATTGAATTCCAACCCCCTTGCCATGGGCAGGGACACCTTTCACTAGACAAGGTTGTTCAGGGCCCCATCCAGCTGGCCTTCAACACTTTCAGGGATGGGATGGGAATCCACAACTTCTCTGGGTAACCTGTTCCAGTGCTTCACCACCCTCTGAGTAATGAATTTCTTCCTCATATCTAATCTAAACCTATACTCTTTTAGTTTAAAACCACTGCCCTTTGTCCCATCGCTATCTGCCCCTATAAAAAGTCCTCTCTCTCCCTTTTATAAGCTCCCTTGAGGTACTGGAAGGTGCTATGAGCTCTCCCCAGAGCCCTCTCATCTCCAGGCTGAACAACCCCAACTCTCTCAGCCTGACTTCATAGGAGAGGTGCTCCAGCCCGCTGATCATCTTTGTGACCCTCTGGACATGCTCTTACAGGTCAATGTCTTTCTTGTGTTGGCAACCCCAGAGATGGATGCAGTGCTCCAAGTGGGGTCTTGCAAGAGCTGAGGGGCAGAATCTCCACCCTGGACCATCTGGCCATGCTGTTGATGCAGCCCAGGATACAATTGGCTTTCTGGGCTGTGAACACACATTGTTGACTCATGTCCAGCTTTTCATCCATGAGAAAGCCCAAGTCTTCTCCACAGGGCTGCTCTCGGTGAGTTCTCCCAGTCTGTACTTACGTCTAGGATTGCCCTGACCCAGGTGCAGCACCTTGCACTTGGAACTTCCCTGTGGATGGCATCCTATCCTGCAGCTATGTCACCTGCACCACCCAACTTCGTGTCATCTGCAAACACGCTAAGGGTGCGCTCAATCCCTTCATCTGTGTCATTGATGAATGTATGGAAGAGCACCAGTTCCAAGACAGAGCCATGAGGGACACCACTCATCACCAGCCTCCACGTAGACATTGAGGCAGTGACTGCAACCCTTTGGCTGCATCCATCCAGCCAATTCCTTATCCACTGAATAGTCCGTCCATCAAATCCATGTCTCTCTAATATGGAGATAAGGATGTTGTTATGTGGGACCATATATAAGCATATGATTATAGGTTATCAGTTCATTTTTCATGCGGTAATTCATATTTAATAGGATCTTTCCCTTCATTTCACTTACCAAGAAAACTACAACTCTGGGGTTAAGTAGATGCATCAGTCATGTATAGTAACAAGCTTTGGATTTAGACATTGTGCCAGTGGACCTGGTTTCCTTTCCACTACTGCTACATATTTATTGGTCTTCAACTGGGTAATTGTTAGCATGGCCCAACTCTGGATAGTGTAGGGTAAATAGAACAGAATAAAATTTAGAATAGAAGCTATCTCATGAAGGCAAAGATGCAGCAGAAGGTGCTATAAGCTTGATAAAATGACTACTTAAAATACACAGAGCTGTTGAATTGCAATTTTTCCAAATTGCAGTGCCTGGCTAGGCTTGGCAGACCAAACTCACTGGGACCCTTTTCCTTCCCTCTCCAACCCCATGTGCAGGCATAGGAGCATCCTACCAGTCCTGCAATGCTGAATTAAGTGAGTTGGTATGAATGCAGATAAAATGAGCCCAGGTTCCAAAGCTAAGAGCTGTAACTCCTGAGAGCTGAGGAGCAGACGGTGGGGTTGGGTGGATGCCCAACCACAACCATCAGCTCATTGCCCCTGTAAAGAGTGAGAGGTAACAGGGCCTGGAGCACATCCAGATCTTGGATCATAAGCCCAGTACAATCTAATAAACAGGTTATAACCTCTCTCTGTTACTTAGTTATTTAGTACACTGAAGTTACTTATTTTCTAACAAATATTTGCCACTTCCCTGATTGCACTGCTCACTTCCCTATTTGACTGTCAGCTGTAGGATACTCCAGCTCTTGAGCTGTGGGATGCTGGGTGACCATCATGCTCTTCTCTCTTGGAAGAGGGCCAAGGATGCCCAGAGCCCAGCTTCCAGATGTAAGTGGTTGGAAAGATCCACCCACTCTGTTCCATACAAAGTGTTCATCAGTGGCGTTGTTAAACACTGAGGGAAGAGCAGTAGAAGTGATCTTGACTGATGAACTGCTTTGAGTATTCCCAGCTGTAACTCT
>JAWWLV010000001.1:43447583-43482993 GCA_035041135.1 Platyrinchus mystaceus
GATCTTGGATCATAAGCCCAGTACAATCTAATAAACAGGTTATAACCTCTCTCTGTTACTTAGTTATTTAGTACACTAAAGTTACTTATTTTCTAGCAAATATTTGCCACTTCCCTGATTGCACTGCTCACTTCCCTGTTTGACTGTCAGCTGTAGGATACTCCAGCTCTTGAGCTGTGGGATGCTGGGTGACCATCATGCTCTTCTCTCCTAGAAGAGGGCCAAGGATGCCCAGAGCCCAGCTTTCAGATGTAAGTGGTTGGAAAGATCCACCCACTCTGTTCCATACAAAGTGTTCATCAGTGGCATTGTTAAACACTGAGGGAAGAGCAGTAGAAGTGATCTTGACTGATGAACTGCTTTGAGTATTCCCAGCTGTAACTCTTCTCTTCAGGGAGATCTCACAAACACTACCAGAGTTACACTCATTCCTTGTTTTTTGAGGAAACTGGCAAGCTGGATAATTCAGAAGAGCTGCAAAGCCACAAGTGTGATTTGGTATGTCCCTAGACAGGCTGGTTTCTTCATAGGTGGTTTGCTCACATAGGTTGTATTTCATTTTAGGAGATTGCTTCACAAATGGCAAATCCAGCCCTTTTTTACTCAAAACACTGAGCTGCTGGTCTTTGTGTAATCTGGTTTGGTCTCTCTGGATGGTGGTCATACCACTGCCCGAGGCTTCTCCTCCGTAGCTCTAATTTCTCCCTTGGGCTGATCAAGGACACCAAATATCCCCAGTTCAGTCAAGTGTCTGAGTCCCACGAGGATCTGCCTGAATCACACAGGGAAGGCCTGGAGAGCCTGGCACCAGGTTACAAATTTCTCTTGAGTAGCTTTAACAAAATTCATGTCAGTCTGACAGGCCTCACAGCAGCCTCTGGTGCAGGTTGAAGTGTTGTGACATTGGAGATGAAAGGGCTCTGTCAGTCATCCTGGAGCTGAAACCTGAACTTGACAACCTGCATGACCTTGTCTAGAGGAGCTACAGGAGAGGCTGTTGAACAAGCACACAGGGATGCTCCTTGCAAGGTCATTTCCAAGCAGGACAAACTGTCACTTTGGCTGCTCTGGGCAGCATCCTTCAGCCTCGCAGAATCTTTGAGCTCCCTCTGTGCTGAAGAAATGGGAGATTTAGAGATTTTGTGCCACAGTGCATGAACTACTCCCTTTGCTTTGACTGTAGCAAAAAAGCTGGCAAGGAACTGGGGACATTATGAGCACATGCATTAAATGTCACCATCATCCTGCTCTCCAACAGAGGACCTGTGTTAAGTAATCTCAGGACTCACTTCTGACACACCTCCCATGGCAGAACCAGCAGCAGAAGTGTTGAAAATGATTGAAACTTCCTCCAGCAACTGGTTTTGTCACACAACCCATTTCATTGAGCCTTCCCAATCGCACAGTAGGCTCACAGAGTCCTAGAGCCAGCACCAGGAAGGAGCTGCTGCCCTGCATTTCTCTGCCCATCCCTGGGGACATGTCCAACCCACAAGCCTGTTCAAAGAGAGCTTGAGAGAAGCTCCAGGCTGAGGAAGACCTGCCTAAATCCAGCCCGTAGGAGACCCAGGAGACCAGTAGTCATTGGAGTCCTGCAGGGCAGTACAGGGGTAGGTTGAGGAGCAGGGGTACCCCACTCCCTCCACAGCCAGCAGCTGGGTGCTGGGACCTACATGTGAGCACCCTGTGGTACCAGTGTGGAAGATGCTCCTGGTATCACTCTGTCTAATGGTCTCCATAGCAACAGGCAAGCTTTTTTCTTCCCAGCTCAGAGCTGAACTTGCCAAGAGCAGCAGGTAGATATGACGGAAATCCAACGCTGCTATTAATTTACATGAGCTGGCTGAAGTGTAAGCAAGGGGAGTGTGGGGATAAGGAGCTGGCAATGTTCACCAGGCAGGTTCCTTACATTGGCCAGGCTCACCTTACACAGATCCCTGTTTGCACCCTGGAACCAGACCTGGCAGCGGTGGTGGTTTGGGTGACCTAACATTCCAGCCCTTGGGAAGCAGCCGGAAAAGGGGAAAATTACACTGGGGTTTGGCCAGGGTGGCTGGGAGGAGGGAGAAGGAATTTGGTTTTCATCCACCTGTACAAAGCTTTAAGGCATTGACAATCCTGGATTTTAACTTACATTTTACCACTTTCAGAAATAGAAATTCTATTTTTCTAGGGAAAAAAAATGAACTGAATTCAGTAGCAGAACTCCCCACCTCAGGCCGTTGAGTTTTCCTACCCGACCTTCCACTGCAGCCACCTCACAGACCAGACCAGTTGGTGACCGGCACGAGCCACGTTTGCAGACTGACTATAACCACAGATCTGCTGGGGTTCAAACACTTCAGGACTTTTGTGGGGTGCAGACCATGGTGACCCTCAGCACCAACCTGCCCGCAGTGTTCGCAGGCTGAGGCTCTGCCTGGCTCTTGTCATGGTCACCATGGTCGAGGAGAGGCAGATGCTCCAGGAACTGCAGAGAACCATGATGTTATGTTTGCTTGTTTATTTAATACTGGATTAAATGAGCTTCCCTTGGCTCCTTCCCCAACAAAGTGATTTAATTAATGCTGAAATTCTGTGCACACAGGACACAACAAAGCTGTTTGTGGCTGGCATGTGCTATACATCTAAAGAATTATTTCAGAAAAACGAAAATGTCAGCGTGATAAAAATGCCATGTGCTGCCAGGAAATGGGGCTGCTACCCTATTCTAATTCTGGATGAGACTTATAAATGAGAGTTAACTTGTTCATCTCACCCTTTTGACATTCAAAACTAATTTAATGGGATACCACCCCACAGCTGAGGGTCAGCAAGTGCTGCCATAGGATGCTGCTGGGTTGGAAAGGTGTGCAGGCTTTCATTCACTAACTTGTCAGTGCACATCAAATATGGAAAGCAAAGCAGCACCAGAACTTCAGTCATGCCATCACAAAAACTGCAAAAAACCCCAAAATGGCTGTAGATTTACACTGCCCTCTGCAGTCAGGGCAGTGATGTGGCTGAGCCCAGAGATCCAGGGTGACTGCACGCCAGGGACCGTGTGCCTGCCTGGCCCAGGCCAGCTGCAGCCTGGCTGCTTTCAAATCCAGACCCTGCTGCCATCACAAACGCAAAGACCACTTGTAAAATTAGAGGAAAGACCCATGATGAACTTCCACAAGGACAAGCAAAACTGCTGGCCCGACACTGAGTGTGGAAATGGCACAGAGGAGAGGGTTAGGGAAGGATACGACCACTTTCAAGTGGCAATCAAGTTGCTTCCTACCTTACAGACCAGGCACCATTTTTTGACTCCAGGTATTCACAGGCATGACTGAATTCACACTTTCCTTCCCTGCAGGACAGCACTTTCCATCATACAACTCGGCTACAACACTTCAGACAGATCTTTGCCTACAGGAAAATACCACTCTGCTATTCCAACAACATCCTCACCCGGGCAAAATCCAGACTGGCACAGAGGTGACCGAGAAACCTCCTGTGTCTGACCACAGGCACGACTGCCACCCCGCAGGGAAGACCGTGACCATTTCCAGCCATTAGGGCTCATATAAAGTGGCTGCTGCAGCGGAGGAGGTGCTGTCCCCAGGCTGGCTCCTCCAGCAGCTGCCAGTGGAGAGCTGCCACCCCTTCCCAGACCACCTCCTCCCAGCAGCAGGTGTCAACCTGCATGTTCCAGCTAACAAGCTGCCGCTCTGTTACAGCTAAACCAGAGCAGCTTGAACAAATCAGCAGTGCTACAAATGCTACAATCAGCAGTGAGACTAAGCCCAAAGCTTTCATTACATCAAAATCGCTATTTTCATGTTTCTGTTTTTAAATCTGGCTACTAAGGTACATGATTACACTTCATCTTGCCCAATTCTCCCTCTCCAGGACATACACCAGTGAACTTCAACACTGACAAGAGAAGCCAAAAAGCACTGTAAGCAGACATCAGCAAAGGCAGCACAAGAATAGATAAAATCCTCAGGAACATTTTGTGGTTGTACTGAAGATGCGTTTGCATGAAAGTGTCTTATTACCTTTCATTGTTGGTACCCGAAGCAAACACAGTCCTAAAGAAGGCTGCTCCAAGTGGCAGCTATTGCAGAAACACATCAAAATTTTGCTAGACATAAAACTCATGGAGGCCACCGTGCCTGGGTCCCCTGAGCACCAGGAACACTTATAACTGCCAGCATGAGTCACACAGGGAGAGCGAGGCTGCAGAAACAACGTTAGAAGAATCATTCAAGTGCTGAGCAAGCTGGTCGCGAGACCGCAGTGTTGTCCTACATGTGCAAAGCAGTCCCCAAAATTCCACAGCTCTGGATTTTATGTTCCTCTTGGCATCCTAAACCCATACCTTGTTCTCCAAGGGCTGAACCAGGGTCTTGCTTCAACTAGTGGCGTCCTGGTGTAACAGTCAGAGGCAGGGGAAGCTTCCTTCTGGACAGCCCCTGGCTCTGCAGGGGTTTCAGCAGGAGACTGGCAACGACCCACAGCCTACCCTACCCACCCACAGTACTGAGGAATAGGGGACAGGGCTCCCAACTCACACAGTCTCCCCTCCATCGGCCAAGCTGGAGGGCTGTTCCCAGCAACACTCAGCTTCCCAGACGCTTGCACAGCACCGAGGCAGCTCCCTCCTTGGGCAGTTATCAGCTAAATGATTTTGGGTACATGCTGTAAGGCTTTGGCAGCTGCTGTTCCAGATCCAAGTACTCCAACGGATCTACCTGCAGAGTTCCCAGTGCAGGAGGCCATCGTGCAAGAAGGCACTGTGAGGAACATGAGGCACATTGTGAGGAATATACTTTTTCTGCATTCCCAGAGGGTGCTAGCTGAATTTAGGAATAATTTGGATGCCCATCTACTCAATTACCAGCTTCCTTAATTACCAGATATCTTTTCCTTCAAGAGCAACCCATTCTTTGCAAATAAAGCCTCCCACTGGTTTACGTGGTCATAGCACAAGACATTTTCCTGGAAACTCCACTGTGGACTGGTGCAACAAAATGAATTAAACTTCCCAGAGAAGCGAAAGAAAATTCAGTAGCACCACTGGTCATCAAATGAATAGTGATTCTCCGGATTAATGTTAAAACCCATTTATTTAGGCTTTTGTGCAGGGCGCACGATTCGACGCAGTTACGTATACACAGTATGCACATCCTGACAGCGTACAAAAGGGCAAGGAAAACGGGTGCTTACACTGCACATGTATGTACAGACATAGTAAACGGGGAGGTTTACATTAGAAAATTACCTGACACTATTCATGTATCCTCAAGGCTATTAGAAATTGTGTAGAAAACCAATAAAACTTGGAAAGTATCTACTATTATTACACTTTACCCAGGCTGGATATAGAGTCCGGCTTCCCATACTGCAACACTCGTGAGCAAAGTCTACAGGATCCCTCAAGCACTTTGAAAGGTCACATCACTGTTCACTCTAGCACATCCCAGTACATGTTAAAGATTAACATATTAGTATTATTTCCTGTTTTCCTGGGAAGAACAACAACTTAAATACTTCAAAAAGCTAATTTTCTCCTGGGAAAAGACAACAAGGAAGGATTTAGAGACCAGAGAGAACGAAACACTAATGAAATGTTGTAACAGCACTTCCTGGTCCTTCCAAAAACTCTTCACGGACCAGGCAGCACCTAATTTAAAGCGCTGTACATTGTCCAGATTTACAGAAGTGCAACAGCAGGCCTTGGCAGACCCCAGGTCTTCTGCTGATCTTTACCTTGCTCCTATCCTAAGGGCTGCAAGAGATCGTACTTTTGTAACCTGCATAGAAAGACACAGAGAGATCAAACAGATTTAGCAAAAGAATACTAAACAAAAACAATAGATAGAAATATGCAGCAATGTCACAAGAGCCATACTTCACTCCCTCTAACTATTCCGTATTTAATTTCTGACTGAACTTTTTTTCTTAAGATGTCAGCAGAATGAGAGAGCATTAGAAACAGAGTGATTTAAGAAACACATGATTCTTGTGGCCATGGCCCCAGGGACACCCAGAACCTGTCTTTGTTGACTTTTAGCTTGACGAGCAGGTCCAACTCTCTTTAAGGACTCTTCTATGCCAAATTTTTGCACATACCAGTCCAGTTTTGATATAAAATTTTAGCATTGTAAAGAACCCAACTGAAAATCCACCCAAAGAATAGTTCTAAAGGACCAATTTGCTGTTGCAGGTAACACAGACCACAGCTGAGTGCAACATAGGTAGAAGACTGCGTTAAAACTGCTCCCAAAGATGGCTAAAGTAAGATGCCTTATACACCATATACACTTATATGCCCAAATACACCAAATATAGGACATATTTGTAGAACATTCAATCACAGCCAGTATGATTTCCGAGATCTTTTCCTTTTAGCACAGTAGATGTGCCATTTGCTGTGTAAGCTCTAGGGTTTAGTTTATTCAGTTTGTTGCCTTGCATGAGCCTTTTGGAGAAAAGGTGATAACAGCATAAAGAACGTCTCAAATTGATTTCTCTCCTAAAGTTTAAAGTTCTCTGGTGGAAATCTTTACAATGAGTAAAAACTTACTTGAGTGAAGATGATACATTTCAAAACTGTGTATTTACCGTGTTGATTTTAACAATTCATTATTGAATTGCTACAATTCATTGTTAATTTTTACAATTCATTGTTGAAGTGGCTTGAAAATTGCTTTCCTTTTGGAGAATTACTTCCTTAAATATAATAATAACCAGCATTTTTCATTCAGCCTTCTTATAGTGTGAACCTCTCATTCTAATTGTTTTAGAGAATGAAACACTTCAGCTGTATTAATATATTAGAATTTTATTTAAAAGGATTCGGGAAAAATACTTAATTACTAGATTCTCTTTGTCATTAGTAAGCAGGGGAATGAGTAGCTATTCAAAAGTAAGAGGCCTTCAGTAGCACTTTTTTTACATTTGTGAACGCAGCTACAACATGTAATGTGTAGGAACATTACATCAAATTTACACCACGGCCTGTTTCCCACACAAATAATTTGCTGGCACAGAAAGTCAGTGAGAACTTCCAGGGCTTGAGCATAAGCAAGTAAGATGTGTGGTTAAGACTCTGGTGCTTTAAAAGTCTGACAGCAATTCCTGGACAGGGGTGGGGAGAAGAAATAGGTTTCTGTCAGTGAGTGAAACTGTAGGCTGTGAAGGCACCACTGAAACCAACAAATTGTTTCCTGGTACTAAGAGAACACCAGAAACAACTGGCTTTCACAGGAAGCTAAAATCAAACATGCAGGTAAGTAGACCTGATTTTGAGATCAAGGACAAAACTGAACCACATTCACTCTCTGCCTGCTATAATATTCTATTAAATTATATTTTAAACACAGTTTTAAAAAGTATAATTTCTAACACTATTTAAGATCAAAGTTTATGTAAGTAGCAACTTGTGTATTTCACTTTAATACAGCCATTACAAGGACTGACGCCACATGCTGTATTAGAAATCTCCAGTTTAACCATGCTATATATGCATTTTTTAATATGTATGTGTGTCTGTGTGTATATATATATATACACACACATATAAATTATCAAGCTCAGTCAAACACAAAGCAAATCATAATACCTTTCCCTCAGAAAACAGTTTCATCCATTAAGCTTCAGACTGCAAAGCTAGTTACAGTGTCACAGGCAAAACACAATTTTACAAAATCACTGGGGAGGAAAAAAATCATTTTTACTTTTAAATTGGTAGAATAAGCCACAACAGAAGCAATTAAAGGAAATATGACTGAAGAATGAAGTACACAATATTTTCTTCTTTAGTGCTCTCTAAATAATCCAGTAAATGCAAATAAATAAAAAGCCTGGTAAATTTTACCAAATTACTTTTCTATCATGAATTTAGTTGGAGAAGTCCACCATGCCATATGTAGCTGTCTGCCTCTAGTTTTCACTTGTAGTCTAAGTACTCAGCTAATGCAACATATTTTTTTGCTAAGACTTAAGGTTTAAACCTCCCCCCACAATGTTTTTAAATAATAATTACGTAACATGGCCATTCCCTGTCTTAATTTGCATTCTCATAGTGAAACAAAGTTATTTAATTGCATTCAAGATCTCAGTGATCTAAACTGAAATCTGTTCTTTGGATGAAATACATGGCATGACACATTAGCAAGAAACAAGCAAAAAAACAAGCAAAAAAACCAAACAAAACACCAAAGACAAGGCCAAACCCAGCAGTAAAGCAGAAAAGAGAGGTGAGAAGTAAGAACCAGTTCGAGAGCAGGAGAAACACATACAAAAGGGCCACCCCAAAGGATACAGAAGTCACTGGTAGAAAGCAGGTTCTCCATATTTTATTTTCATGGCCTCGTGTTTAAACGAACAGAGACAGATATGAGACTTTTCCCACACACACCTGCCACTGCTTCTTACAGAAAAGACAGGCTGAAGAGCCATGGGATACCTGACTCCTCCTCTCAGATATCTGCACTTATGCTATAGAGGAGTTCAGTTTTTACCAGGGTGATCTGTAAAGCCAGGCAGGCATATAACCATAACTCTCTTAAATAAGGCTCCACAGCACAAAACAACTATTTTATGGGGGTTTTTTTGATTGGTTTTTTTTTTTCCCCAGTATTTTTACATCCAGCACACCTGTTGTGTGGAAAAGCAAAGCCATAGCACCACACAGTTGTGCCTGACAACTCTGCTGTTTGGTCAGGCATTACCATCCTGCTCCAGTGCTTTCTCTTGCCTAGTCCAGGCAGACAGATGAGCTACACAGCGACAGCACAGAATTTCTCTTTCACGTGCTCCCTTGTGTGTTTGAGTACGGCTGGGCTCAAAGTTGAACCTCGTGGGTATAAACACTCTAATTCAGATTCTGCATTAACGTACTTGTCTTCTGACATTCTGTTCTCCAGAAAGCTACTAGATATTATTAGCTAGTCAATACAGTTATTTATTCTATAAGGTGGCGTATGCCATGTGTGAACTGATAAGAAGACATGTAGTCAAAATCAATCCAAAGATTATTCCAAGAAGGAGCAGTAATTGCTCTAAATTTAAAGATGAGTTCACTGGCTTTGTTGAAAACAACACCAAGATCCCAAATGCAAAAGAAGAGGAAGAGCTGTGTTTCCAAATGCTGTGAAATACAGCAATTAGCACAGAGCAGCAAGATGGATGCCTGAAACACTGCTCACAAGAGAAGAGATCCAAGGACTCAAAAAGTGAATTTAACTGAAGAAAAACTATTAAAGACAGGAAACAAACAGCAGAAGTGCCAACTAGTGGTATGAAAATTTCTTACCATTTTTAGACATTTTTCTGATGTGCGAACAAGGTTGTGGTCCTGTCCCAAATGCCTAAACCAAAATGAATTTGTTCCCAGAAATAAAGGTGGTGGCAGGATCGGCTGGTCTGTGTATCTGGATGTTATTTCTCAACTTATTTTCTTGGAGATCGAAGTGCACTTGGCAGAAAAGTTCTGAGCCTCAGTCACAATGCAAATTAATCTCTTTCTGACAACACAACTGGAATTACCATATTCACAAAGATTATTAATTAATCAGAAGTGCTATTTGAATAAAAGTAAAGTGTGGCAACTTCAACTCCTCAGTATAATGTATTTTAAGAAAACATTTGACACAGAAGTCAACGATTCACTGGAAGCGCAGTTTAGTAGAACCATATTGAAGCTAAAGATTAAGAAGTTAAATACTGTATCAAGTTTAATGAAGAAATCAAGGGTGAATAAGAAGTGTGAAAGCTGAGGCCATAGGGAGCTGTAGATTGGATACAAGATCCTGCAAAGTTCAGCACATGCTGTCAAGGAGCCTGTTGTGTGATTACTGTTTCACACAGGTATACAGGGGTTTTGTGTTGCTGGAACAAGCAGTGGGGCAGCCAGAACAGTGCAGGGACACAGACAGCTCTTGTCAATGCACAAACGTGCTAAGGCAAAATTACCAGACTGCAGAGAATGTCTTCTGCTGAAATTTAGCAAGTTATAATACAGAAGCCAGTCTGGGAACACATGGCCTTAAGAATTCCAAGACCTTTTGGTTCTGGGCAGCAGGCTTTCTAACAGCCTTCAGATAATGGCACCTCCTCCTCTCTAAGGTAGCTTAAAAGTAAACAAACAAACAAAAGAAACCAAACAAGCAGGAAAAGCAATGCAATTGTCCTACCTCTGAGCTTGATCTCTTTTCACCTGATCCACTTATCCAGAGCACAGGAAACATTAACTGTTATGCACACGTGCATTAGGAATATTTACACCAAGCAGGCCTCCTCCTTTGATGTGCATTTCCATCTGCCCTCGTTTCTTCTGCTGCCTAAAGCCTACTGCTGTGAAAAGAAACACTCTGACACATTATTTACAAAAGCCAATATAAACACTTCATGGAATACCAGCAATTCAAAATGCTCCATTTCCTTTTGCTAACTTTGTCGTTCCTGAGCTATGACCTACGTGGGCATAAGCTGTCTCTTCCTGAATACCTAGAATATTGCAGGCACTGCTGCAGATACTGTGGTCCCTTCTTGTGAAGAAATTTCATGGTTTGGTGGGAAACCCTTTTGGGCTTGGTGAGCCCACTTCATTCACACTGAACGAAACATACACATTTGACATGGCGGCAATCTCCTTGCATGGAAGGAAGAAAAAGCAAAACAAGACAAAGTTTCTCTAATTGCACTCCAAAGCAGCAGTTTATCAACTCAGACATAAAATGAACACAACTGACAAACTCCATGAATCAAAACAAAATCAAATAAGTAGCCTATGCCTTTAGATCTAAACTCAGCTCAGTGAAGTGAAAAGTGAAACTTTTTCCAGTAAATTGGTTGCTGAATTTGCTAAACAAATTATTGGTCACACAGATGCTGCAGTAGTACACTGGAAATGATTCTTCAACACAAGTGAATAAGTGGGCCAGTAAGGGATTCTAGCACACAGCTTTTTGTGTTTATTTCCCTCTTATAGCCCTCTACCATTAACGTCACCCCTTCCAGACGTAAGTTGCTCCTTGCTGTTGACTCGGCCCTCAAACTGGGAAAAGGACCAGTCATGCAGAACTCACATGCCTGCAGACCAACTGGCTGGGGAGGAAAGACACTGCTCCGTGCTGCTTGGGAATGGAGCAGAGGGACACACTGTCTGGCAGGTGCCCATGGCAGCCAGCCAGAACCATCTCCTGAGCCACCCGCCCAGCTGGCAGCCAGCACGGCATCTCGGCTGGGAGGCAGGTGCTCTCCATCTCCAAGCACAAAGGGCAGAATGTGCTCTGAGGGGGTCAAAGAAATCACCACAGTTTGCATGCTGATCCATTGACACTTACTACATTTTCCAGGAAAATCCTATCACCCAGCCAAGGTAAATTAAATTATGTGTATGAGAAAACTTCTATTAGTAAGGGAACTCTGCTGTTTTGTAAGGAAGGTTTCAATTTTCTTATGGTGATATTTTTACTCAGAACGTACATTTATGAACGCTAGGATCAACTACCCTACTGGGATACCTCATCTTTGTTAAAAACCCTGATTCTTGAAACTAACACGATGTCTTGGGCAGAACAACTTTTTAGATTATCCACATGTGAACAGACATGGAAAATGACTGCATAAGAGCTCCTTTTCAAGAGCAAAATGTTTTAACTAATAATTTTAATCTCTGTTATTTTCTTTAAAAACTTAGAAAACGTATCTGAGGTACTTTGCTCTCAGAAGTTTGAAATATTTCATTTAGAACAAACCTCCTTTATCCCCAGTGGTGCTTAAGGCAGTTAACATGAACAGCCCTAGAGAACATATTTTCAGAAGCAAAAGCACAATAACGCTTTTCAAACTGGTACAAGCAACAGAAAATGTAGATTTTGATGTGCAGAGGGGACTACCTCAAGAAGACAGAATATCTTCTTTCACAATCAGGCATTCTGCTCAATTGTATTAGTCTGGCCTGTAAAGAGGGGCACTATTTTGCATCCTTTTCGCTCCATCTCAAGAGCATATATTTAAAAAAATAATCTCCTAAAGCACTTACCTCCCCTTTCAAGCAAAATATTCTGAAACTATATACCTATGCAGAAGCTCTCTAACAAGTCACAAACCTCAAATCTAATGCCTCAGCAAGAGGGGCTCCAAGAAGAGAGAAATATCAAACTAGAAATATGCACAGTTAAAAGTACGAAGTAAATGTTTTTAATTCCTCATAGCAATTCTGCCCTATGGAGTAAAAAAAGGGTCATGTGCTTGTACTGAGTGCAAGGCCAAACAAATACAAGAGAGAATAGAATGTCACCTGAGAGGAGGTCTAATTTATGCAAGAACTGCTTAGCAGATTATTTGTATACCTACTTACATGGGACTGTTCCAAGTGTATTAGACACATGAGAAAGCCCACCCTTATCCGAAACATATGCCACAAATGTATTTGATAGCACTGTCCACTGTAATGTTCAGTTATCAAAAAAAACACTTCAAGGTTTCTCAATGCTTAAGATATTGACCCATTAAACTAAATTTCACTTAACCTGGGGCTAAGCAATATGTAGGCAGTGATTGAAAGTTCTTACATTCCCCACAGAGCTCTTATATGGCCAAATTACCCTCTGTTCTCAAGAAAGCAAATTTGCTCTGATGATTCACATCCTGTTTTGAATTGACAAATACCAGTGCTTCCTCCCAACTGTATGTGGTAATTTCTTAAGCAAAATACCATTCTCTAGGGATATAATTTGATTTTTTTCCCATTCTGACCAGAGTGTGAAACAAAAGATAATCAAAATTTGTATACTTCTCTGGAAAACACTACTGGAGTGTGCTCAGTAAAGCTGTCAGAAATAAAGGGCATTAAATAACAACAATGGACCTCAGAGAAATTAACTTTATCTCTTTATTGTTAACCAATGAATGTTATCCAAAATAGTAGATGTAATTGTAGCTTAATTGTACAACACAAAACATGATGCTAAAGGAAAAAGCATGTGGAAAATTACTTCACCAAGTAATCATTAAATGTATTCTTAGTATTTCTGCACCAGTAAGTGTTCCCAACTGCTGGTGACAGCAGCTATTACCACTTTGTTCATTGTGAAAATCTGTATTACAAATGGTTGTTCCTGGTTGTTTAGATTAAAAAAAAAAAAAAAACAAAAAAAAAACAAAAAAACAAACCCCCAAAAAATCACACAGCTTTAGAAATGGATCTAATTCATTTAGCCCTACCCTACTTGTTGTAGATTTATGAACAATAAACTTTACTGGTGTTTTTTCCCCAACACTGAAACTGATGTATCAGTGTTAGCGCACACTTTCCAGGGAAAAATGAAAACTCACTGGAAGCACAGTATTTCACCTGCCATGGCAAACTGTTCGAATACTTCATAAATTTGCTTAAGCTTCGGTGTATGAAGCCTATGAAACAAAAACTGTTCTTACAATGCACTGCAAGTTGAAACACCAACTTCCACCAAGCAGCATTTCGAAGCATGTGCACAGCATCTGCACATCAGTCCTCAAGGTGAAGCAGATATGTTTAGCCCCACAAACCAAAAATATATTAATGCACCTTTATTTAATTTTCATGATGTCACCCCACATAGCCAAACTTTTACTCCGCAAAATAAAAAAAAATTAGTTGGACTGTTCATAAGAAATTTAAACCTATTGTGCATGAAAAAAATGTTTAATAAAATGGCAAATTTTAATAGATAAGTGTAAATTTACGAGTGCATAATATCAAACAGAAAAAAAGCTGAACCATCCTCAGAGAAAGTTAGGTTCGTCCACTGTAGGTATTTACTAGGGAACTCTAACATAAGGGATAACTGCAGTCCACATTAACTGTAAAGTTGTTACTAAAGTTCAATTTATAAGCAAATTTCTCAAAAAAGCAGGTCTCCTTTTCAAGAGGGAAAGGACTTAATGATCTGACATCAGATATGACAATTACAATACTAGCTTCACTGAAAACTGAAGCTACAACACTTCAATTCTGGGAACTTTCATTTTGTATTTGGAAACCCAAACTGACTGACATGCACATTCTACACCCCTCCCAGAAAATAGTATACCAGTGACAGGTTACAGCTTTAAAACACACCAGATGTTCTTACAATTTAAACTCAACAGAAGGCAGTTAGACAGTATTTAGCACTATAAATCCATCCTAAAATAAAAAAAAGTCCTAGGAGTAAAGGCTCCTAGCAATCTATGATATCACTGTGTAGTGATAGTCAATTTAAACAGTTTTTTCATGGTGTTTGAAGGACCAGTCATCATGTACATAGTAGTGAGGTAGGATACTGTCCCCTCCCTGGGACTGATGTTTTCATATGCTCCCTTGCCAGAAAGGTCCAGGTCTCCCTACTGCAAATAAAATAATTACAAGCAAATAGCACATTAAGCTTTTTTTATTTTTTCCCACTTTGCTGCATTAGAACACTTTACACATCTAAAAGAATTACCTAGGAAAGCAATACTTACTCAAGCCTATCAGCAGCCATGTGCTGCCCACAGGTAGTGTTCCATTTAAAAACATTTCCTGGAACTACCACCTGCCATCCAGACCTTTGTGAACAGGTAGGCAAAGAAAACCATCAATGATGACAGGACATGAAACACCAAAGAATTTCACTTGGGAGGAAAAAACAAAACAAAATAAAACAAAAACACCCCCCCCCAAAAAAAAAATACAAAAAAAAAAACAAACCAAGGAAAAAACAACCAAAACTGAAAGTCAGCAAATACCAAACTCTTAATGGTGTAGCTACATTGAAAACTGATTTCAAACTTCATACTGAAATAGTACCTATCCATTTTAGGTTCAGTTCCATTCTTCTTTCTATTTCTTAAAGTTAAGCAATATATACACTTGTCAGTCATTATATACTTCACATCTGTTTCCAAAGGGGAAAAAAAACAAAACAGAACAAACCAAAAAACAAGCAATGAAACAAAAAACACAATGGGGAAAAAACTGCTATGAAGCTCCACACCCCTCTCCCCCCCAAAACCTAGGGTTGACAGACTGCCTTACTGTTGAATAGCTTCCCTAAAAATTTGTCTTCTAGTCACTGTAGTCAACCTGGTATTAAGTGCTTTGGCAAAGTGGGGTGCAATCCATCAAATCTGCAAAGGCCTGCTTTTTTTTCTCTGTTGGTGGTTCAGCTTTACGAGGAACATATATGCAAAATAACAGCTCTCACATTGCTTCAAACTCATCAATACGCTGCTTTGTATTGCCTTGTCGGATTTGTCGGAGAGTCTTGTACTTATCGCGGCCTGCTTTAACATTCTCAGCATGAAGGACATCATTTTGTGTTTTCTTGGTTTCATCTCTGGCTTGAGCCAACTCAGAACTTAAAGCCTGTTGAATAAAATATTTATATTTAAGTGCTTTGACTAATCTTTTAATGATTCTGGAGTTTCTGGTAACAACTACTCTGCAATTTGGATAAGAATTTCTTGAATGCCAACCTATGAAATGCTTGTTGTGCTGTTCAGTAACTCAAGTTGTGAGGTCTATCAGAAAGAATTCAGAAGGAAAGGTAAGGAGAGCATAGGATTCTTTCCTTACTTAAGTGTGAGCATCAAACTAAAAAAAAAACAACACCAAAGCATCAAACAACATAACACTGAAGAAGAAAGGGACCAGCAGGATAAAGATAAAGCAGGAAAATCACCTTATTTTTAAGCTTTTGCTTGACTAAACACAGCTCTTTTATTTCTCCCTGATCCTACTCAGTGACAACCAAGCAGGAAGAATATTACACATACACACTACTAAGATATTGCTAACAGAAAAAGTAGCAGCTTTCCATTTCTTCTGTTTTCTTCCCAAATAGACATTTCATAACCAGGAAAAGGGTTACCACTAACATAAAACATTACACTTCGAGGGGTAAGACTTTCTAGGAGGAAACACTCCATTTCAGGGAAATAGGATTAATCCAAAATGGGCATAATTGAGTTTTTGCATTTGCAACATCTGTGAATGACTGCAAACACACACAAATAATATTAAGCAAGCATCTGTTCATACCACGTAATGAGTTTGGGTATTGAGAAAGGAAAGCATTATAACATTCAATATCCTGGACATTATATAATTATTAGACACATTTACTGACCAATGCAACAACATACCAACACTTTTAGGCTATAAAGCACGATCTTACATCAACTTTTCTCCCTATTCCACTTCTAGAACACCATGAATGATATTTGTTGGTAAATTAGTAATAAACCTAGTAAATCATAAAAAGACTATTTCCTTGGCACACCATAACTTTAATAACACCATAACCAAAAATGAGATTTTTGACAAAAAGAGAATGAAAGCCCAACACCTGAATTATGTTGATACAACTATGAATCTTCATTACCTGGAGCTGTTTCTTAACACGTTCGTTTTTCTGTGTTTCTGTTACCCGTTCTTCTTCACTCCTGTGATTCATAACACCATCAGAAGACAGTTCTGCACTGGCTTCAGCATTGTTCTCATCATGTTCATCATGCTCATTCTCTGTTGGAGGAATAACTGGTGGGGGAGGGGGTGGTGGAGGAGCAGACATCACAGATTTCAATTCTTCTTTGGTCTTTTCCAAGTCCTCTTGGGCTGCAAAAGCCTAAATACAGTAAACAGTACTTAGCATCTTTTAAAATTATTTATCAATAGTCAGAAAAATAAAAATAAATATTTGAGATGTTCTCAGACATGTGGAAATTATTCCTTATAACTAACATGACTAGCTTACACACTGAAAATTGTCAAATAGAGATACAAGGTAAAAAAAGATGCGACTCAAAATCAGCTGTACCAGAGTCAAGCTATTTCCAGCAGTAGACAAGAAAAGAGTGAAAGAACAGAGCAGTCATACTGACTTCTTTCCAACTTTAAGTGTCCTGAAATTTACGGCTCAGAGATGTCCTAAATCAAAGGTGATGTCTTCAAAATTCATACTCAACCAGAACTTATAAAAATTTTTTCAATCACTTTTTGAACCTGTGCACACAGTAAGTATTCCCATTCCATAATTAATTGCAGATTTTATGAAGAAATACTATTTTGCTTTAAATTATTGTCCAGTTGCATTTTATGTGCCTTTGTTATTGTTTTGGTTCATCCTTTCACCACAGCTCATGATTTTATACACCTCCTTCCTGAGATGTTTTCTTGCCTAACACGAAGCTTAATCTATTTCATCACCATACAAAAGAAGGCCATTTCTGATGTGTGACCATACCTTTGTGAGGGGAATTTCCCCCCCTTCACAGCTATGCAATATCAAGACATGAGTTAAATAGAAGCATAGGCTGTCCTCAGTAGACTGGAGAACAAAAACCTTTAAGAAAGACTTCTCTGAAGCCTAAGGGAAAGAGAGAGATTCAACCACATGGACTTCCAGTGGGATTTCCGCACTCATCTCCCTTAGTTTCTTTGAAGTTCTGACTTCACACAGCATGGGCTCATTACTTTGTGCTGCCATTCTGAAGCTTCCTCTTCTTTCTTTTTCTTGGCCTCCTCTAGAAGTGCAATCTTGGCTGTGAATTCAGCAATTTCTGCTGCCTGAAACAAACAAAAAAACAAAGTAGAAGTTTACATTTGGTATCATTTTGGCTCTGCAGTGGAAGAAAGCCGAGCCTTTGCTGTGAACCTGGTATGAAGAGAGTTAGTTACCATCCATCACTTCTCTGCTAAAAATAGAAATTTTAGGCATACATGAGAGAGGGAATCAGAGTACTCTTGCCTGATGGAAATAAGTCCAGAAAAAAAAATATTTATCTTCTGCACTTCCAAAGCTTGCTGGGAAACAGCAAGCTGTAGTTACAAATTAGCATTTCAGGCTGTTTCAGTCTAATACATGTTAATGATCCCACCATTAAGATTATGATTCTGGATCATAATCTCAGTACTACTAAATTAATCTTGCCTTCAGAATTGTCTGCTATATTTACAGGAGATCAAAAGCTGGTTTATAGTTGAGGAATCATTTCTTCTACTTTTTGCATGACTTTCTCGATTATTATGCACAAATTACAAGTAGGCCAGCATAGAATGTGAGAAGATTCTGCAAATGCTGGAAATGGGATGGAAAAAACAACAAAAAAAAAAAACCCAACCACAACAAACCACAGTGTCACCAACTCCCCACCACCACCAAACTTCAGAACAGACCTGTCTTAGAGAACAGGCTTCCCAGTGGACTGCAGAAGGAAGCTACTCTTGTTCTCAGCTGCATAAGCCTGACACTACTAGAAAGAGAATTTAATGAGTGCTGTCAGTCCAAAAGGTCTTCATTTAATTTCCTGCAGCTCCAGAGTTTTATTTTTGTTTTGTAAAGCAGTGGTAAATCTAGTGCAGTTTTCTAAAGCAGTTCCCAACAACAATCTGTAATGGTATCTCACATATTTACCTGTGTCAATTTACTTCTTCATTTGACATAAGCAAGAATAAAAGCTAAATTTTCAACTACCTTTTACAATTTTTTTTTTTAAATGGGTTAAAGTCTCTTACTAGCTGCTCCTGGTTCTTCATTTGATCAGCTGCCTGCTTGGCTAGAGCAGCTTTAGCTGATTCAGCTGCTCGACGCTCTTTTTCCAGGCGCTCTGCTTCCTCTTTTGCACGCTTTCGTTCTTGATCCAGTTCTAGAGCTCTTCTAGTCTGCTCCTCTAGCTCTGCCAAGAGGAAAGTTTGCAGACAAGATATCACTACCAAGCTCTTCCTCATATGTAACACAGATAACAGCTGTAACATGCTCAAAATAAACCTACAACACTAACAAAGATTTACAGGGCCGCCTCAAGCTAAGAAAAGCTGTTGAGCACATTATCTGGAGCTTTGTTACGTGTCTGATTCCCCCCCAAGACATATAATATTTTCGACATATACTTCATCTCACACGACAGTTCTTACAGCCCAGTGTTTCAGAAAATTGTCACCTCACTGATAAAACTAAACACCAAAATATATGTATATATACATGAACATACACCCTCACTCTTACTAGTGAGGAGATTTTATGCACATTAAATCACACTCTCTTGTAGTAACAAAAGTAAAAAACTCTTCTACTGTATTGAAATGCCTGACAGATTCCTTAATTGCAGCTGAATATTTAGGCATGTGCCTTCAGCAATATGACCCAAGACCAATTGCAACGGTCAGAAAAATTCTCTATACAAAAGAGGACGACAGTTTTAAATCAAGGGAGGGGTAATAGTTGTGTAGGTGCCTGGTTACCGAAGTATTGAAATCTAAAGGACAGAACCATTCGTGAAATAGAAGAAAGTAATAATCTACCAGTACTGCAAGGTAAGATTTAAACAGATAAATTACACTCCTACTCTGATGTGAAAAATTAAGTGACTAAAAAAAAAGTCTTTCTAAAGCTCTTTGCTGATTTTTTTCCACTATGTTTTTGGTTAGGCATAGATGCCATAGACTCCTTCACAAGAAAAGCTTAACAATTACTTGCTTTTTGGAACAATCCATTTGCCCTTCACCATATGGTTTAATACTAGAAAAGTATCTCCCCAGGTATGCTGACATATGCTTCATCTTTGCACTTGTAGTTTTAAGTAGGTCTCAAGTAACCATTATTTGTCAGTTGTTTTCCCAAGCTTCCTACTACTTCAGTTATAAAATTAAATGAACAGCATCACAAGTATGTGGGGTTCTGCAAATGCAGTACTTAGAAAATGAAATAAAACATGTTACTATTTGAAAACACTGCTCAAACAAACCTTTCCATTAAGATGGAGAACACGAAACTACCACGTTAACTACAGAACAGACACCATTTATATAAAGACTTTTCCATATGTGAACAGAAAGCTAAAAAGACCAGCAATACATGAACATTAGGTATAGCATCAGAAATTAGACTATACTGCTTACAGAAGTTATGAGAAAATGTATATTGTCAAACCTCCAGAATCACCCTGACACTCTTTTGTCCAGAGACAAATAGCTCTCCCTTAAACACACAGTTAGTGTGTTACCTGTCTGGATGTGTCCAACCTGTTTTGCATTGAAAGACTGAAAAATGCAGTGGAAGAGCTGGAGAGCAGTGCCAGGCATATGTAACTTATTTGCATAGATTTAGTCACTGATTCTCTCTATCGTGCCTGAAGCCAACAGTTAGGAAAAGAAAGGAGCAACAAAACTTTTATGAATGCAAACCAAACCTAAAGCAAAAAAACCCAAAACAACATGGAGAGGAGGGACTTGGAAGTCGTGAAGGCAGGGATTCTACAGGGAGATTAAGCACAAATAACTGTCATTGGTGAAACAAGTTTTGTCACTGAAGTCTGACAAGATTTTAATTTTCAATTTCTCAGATCTTACAAGGGAATAGAAAAATGAAGGAAAAAGGCATTTCCAAGTTAGAAGCTCAATTCAATAAAACCCTAGAGGAATTTACTTTGAATCTTCATCTCTAATTTCCCTGCTCCCTTCAACTCCAGGTTTTCAGCACTTTAAGCCTTTCATAATCCTGAGTTGAACTGTGTATCCATTAATTTCTTTTTTACTAAACTGGAATTTTTGTTATATTAGAAATTGGTTTTATGTTAAAAACATACACACAAATGCATGCACACCATCATCTGAATACTAAAAAAGAATATCTTTTACATCAAATATTGCTATTATTAGAAAAATAAACATTTAACCCCCCCCATAAAATGACAAAAACCCCTCCAACATACAAAGGATTGTGGAACTGAGCTACCCAACTAAACTAAACATCATCATCAGATTTAAGAAATCCATGACCAGTAAGAGCTCACCTTTCTGAGCCTTCATTGTTTGTTCCTCAATTTGTCTTAAGCGTTCCATTAGTTCCTCCTTTTCACGTTCTATTCTTTCCTTCTCTTTTTCTGCTATCTCCCTTTTCTTCTTCTCATTTTCTAATTGTGCCCTGAAAAAAAAAAGTAAAAAGGGGGTTTTGCCCTCAAGGATATTAAATTCTACTCTTTGGATGCTGGTAGCCTATTTTTCAGTTTACTCAGCTAGAAGAGAAGCACATGACTTTAAACGTTTCAAATTCAGCTTCTGTTTCAAAATACTGTACAGAAAAACAATTTATGAACAGAACTGATCAGCAACCTTAGTTATGGTTCAAGCACATAAATCTACAATTATATCTGCATTTTAGGCATGATGTTCAATCTGGGCTAGAAATGGCAACAGTATTTTTTAAATACACAAAAGGTAAGCCATGCCATTCTTCACTGAACTTGCTTTAAAGGCTCACCTGTAGAGTATAAAAGCCCCTAAGGATCAAGCAAAAGAGATGCAAGACTGTTTCACAAAAAACGTATGGAGAAACAACGGTACAGCTACTGTTACTGTGCTGAAAGTTCAAAAAAGATACAGCTTTCTATTAAGACAGGTGACAATCCACAAACCCCCTTTACACAGTGTAGAAGGAAAAACAGCTCTCTCTTTTCTAGAATTCTAAGATACTTCGATAACTCCTTAAAAGGGTAGGAGAATTTTTTCTGTTTCATGGAAGTTTGTTAATTACCTTTCCAATTGTTTCTGATGTTTCTCTTCTCTAGCTTGGGCCTTCATCTGTTGCACTTCAATTGTATCAGGTTTCCTTCTCCTCATGTACAATTCATGATTTCCCATACAAAGTGCCAAAATTCGCTTGTTAATTCTCAGACGGGGTGCGTAAAAAACAAAATCCTAACAAAAATAATTTCAATATATCCGTTAATCAAAAAAATACATTTTGTGACAAGATTCAAAGCATTACTGCATGCTTGCACTGGTTAAGTGAAAACTTACTAGTATTTTGACATTTTGAGCAAGGGAACACCATAATCTATAAATCTAGTTACTTGTAAGATAAATTCAAGATTACATCTGGAATATTCTAAGTAGAAATTAGCTGGTTTACATAATTTATTTAAAATTCTAAAAACGTTAAAACTATTCTCTATTCTGAAGAGATTTGACCTAGAGAGTCTCCTGAAATGTGCTGCTGTAACACACACACACACAAAAAAAGAAAAGGAGGGAGGGGGGCAGAGAATTTAACATCTTACACTGTGTCTTTTCAACACATCACAAAGTGTAAGTTGACTTAAAAAAAGCCCGATAACTTAAGAGTATCAACCAGAAAAGAGAGAAAATAAACATACCATACTATCAACCAGAACGAAAAGACAGAAAATAAACATGCTATATTTCAAAATCAAAATTTCCTTGTGATTACTGACTATTCCACCAGTAAGAATAATAATTGTCACAAAATATTTACTCATGCCATAACGCCAGAGCAAGTCCCTGCAGGCTTAAATGTCTTTGTATCCATACACAAAGGGATACTATTCTACACACTACTTACAGGGGCCTTTTTGTCAATTGGCTTTATGACAAATTTTTTGTCGTTAAAAGAGATGTTTCTTATTTCGCTCCAAGGAAAACCAATCTTGGGTGTCAGCCTTCAAAGAGAAGAAGCTCCCATTAGAAGCAGCAAGGCTGTGCACTCTATATATATATATATATATCCAATAAGGTTTATTCCCATATCATTTTCATTATTACACTTAATTAGGTTTAGAATGTTACATTTACTACATTATGTTTACATTAAAACATTAACAACAGTTCAAGTATATTTTGGTAGACTTTTTTTTAACACATTATTCCATCGAATTAATTACATAATGAATAAATCACATGGCACTGTAACAAAAGGAATTTTAATTTGTGACTTATTCTACTTCTATCATATAGATGCTAAGCATCACAATCATGTACTGATTCTTTATAAGCTATTGATGATTTTATTTTCAGCAAAGAGAGTAACTACTTAAATTTAAGAAATTGACATTTTAAATAGTTCAATTTAAGTCACTTTCAGCAATGCTGTACTTCAGTTTAGCTCAGATTTAAGATGTGTACTTTTGTTTCCAAAATTTATTTCCTTTGCATCTTAAGCAAAATAAATTACATTCAGAAATTGTTACCACGTTATGGATCAACTGCAATGCCTGTACATATTTTTCTCCTATTTGCACAGAAAGGTTTTTCAGTTCATAGTATCTTAAATATAAGCAAGAGAAAATATTTAAGTATTTGATTGCTAACTACCAGGAGCTAACGATTACCGAAAACTGCCTCATCATTCAATCTGATCTGAACATTTTCTGAGTATTTCCTTCATTCAGGAGTTACAATGCCATCTAATGGCAATTAAGGCTTACAAAATTTTGTTACAGAGTATATACATCAAAAGTTGACAGCTGCTATCTGGAGTTTGACACATCATATTTCACTTCAAATCACTGTGAATGGACTGTTGACACCGGATACTACTAACAAGTATTTGTAAAAAAAACCCAAAAGAATAAGTCTATTGTTCTATTTCTAAATTCTTCAAATTTTGTACATTTCAGCTTTATACCTCTTTGGGTAGGACGGATTATTTCATCTCCTTATCAGGACACAAGACTGACCTATTTTCTTTGATGTCCAAAAGGTTTCACTTTTAGATACCAAAGTTTTTCATGTTCTAACATCTGTAATTCTAGTCATGGCTCCTATAAAATGTTTCTCATTAAATATGTTGCTCAGCTTCAATATGTACTTTTCATCCTGACTGAAGGGGAAGTTTTGAGTGAAAAGTACAGAAAGAAACCATACAAATATGGTCTAGTTGACATAAATCCATATTAAGCAATGTAAATTTAAGTTTTGATAGAACTGCTCTTCCTTTCCCTTCTTTTGCATCCCTATTTATTCTTTAAAATTCAAATATTCTGGCAGTTAACATCTATCTCTCTTTTTTTATTTTTTACATAGATTAGAAGGTCATTGAGAGCCTGTTTTGCCAGATCTTATTGAACACACAGTAAGGTGGGGGTTGTATAATCTCAGATAGCATCTCCTAGAACAGAGCTGGAAAATGAGTATTAGCCACTTACTTATCATCATGCTCATAAATATTCAGACCCAAAGCATCAACTCCCAGCCACAATTCAGTTCCTTTTTTATTCTTTATTTCAAAATAGTTGACTCCATACATTTCCAAGTCTTGTGCTATCTTAAGGTATTCCATCATAGAATCTTCCCTGATGAAAGAAGAAAAATTGGTATAGTGTAGACAACAAATCGTAAATATATTGTAAGAATAAGGGAACTGCAGAATAACCAGTGAGTCTAAAATTTATTTATGAATTAAATCTCTTTGAAATTCACATGTAGTTTGACTCAGATACTCATTAAGAGCTCTTACACTCTAATATCCAAGTAGAGTCCAATCACTGTGCTTTTGTCTTTCCACCCCATGAGCTAAGGAAACCCTAAATGTATTTTAGAGGCAGGCAACTGTGGACAAAGGTAGTTGACAGCCTTACCAGAAATGATGTAAGTAAACCAGTACCTTAACTGGAAATTCAGCCCTTACTGAAGCTTCTATGCAAGTTTTTCATAACCACCTACCCTGGTCAGAGTAAAAGAAAGCAGTTTTCCAAACAAATACACCACCTCCTAAAATACATCCTAATAATAATAAAAGGTCTTGGGAACATTTTTTTACATTATTACCTTAACATTCCCCTGTGCTCTTCATGCCAGTTCTGTATTCTTTCTTCCCACTGTTCTTTTGTCAGTTTGTGCTGTTCTAACACCCTGTGAATACAAGTTGTTCCTATTAAATGACGCTGACAACCAATTTAACCTCTTAAAGTTACAAAAGTAAGTTTAGTTACAAAGCATAACATATGCTTTAACTGAATAAACTTAAAGATGACTTCCTATACATGGCTCATCTTTTTAACACAAAGAAGACACAAACTTTGTATTTGAACAAGTACACTTCTAAAACAGTGTGAATGTCACTTCTTTTTTCCTGTATTCTATATTCTTTGCAATACAGAAGTCACATCATGGTGTATCTCAGCTAGCAGTAAAGTCATAAAATATAATGTTTGGAACACTTGAAAATGCACACTTACAGAATCCTCACAATCCACACAACAATGCTGCAAATTAATCTCTAGGTATGCAAAGACAGTTTTTCTTTCAAATGACAACAGAATGGAAGCCTGAGTGTAACAAACTAGCAGACAAGTTAGCAGATGAGCTTTCTGGAGGTTTTGCGTGTTGGTTTCTTTTCTTTATTAAAAAAAAAAAAAAACAACAGCAGAGCAGCTTCAGAAAGCTATTTGAGGTTTGTCTACAAGAGTTTGCAATTATGGAATTACATTTTGGCCTACGAAAACTTTCAGTGTAGTACTGTGGTACAAAATCAAATGCATATGATAACTTTATTATATTTTTATTCCACACACACAGCATTTCAAGCATTCCTGGAGAAATTACTTTAAAAGACAATTAAAAAATCACCTGAACATTTGCCTACTGAAAAGGAGCTTAAGTATTTGAATTTCTATTGTACCCAAGCACTCTTGTGTTCACAGACTGTCATCATAACTGAGCAAAAACCAGGATTTGTGAACATAGTCAGTAATGACAGTTTGACTGGTTCTACATCTCCCTGCCTTCTTAGCAAAAGGTATTTTCCAGGAAAAGGTATAGATTTCACTGATAAGCTGGAAGCAAACAGCCAAACCCAAGCTTTTCACCAGGATTTTTAAAAAAGATTTTCAGAAATATTTCTTTTAATACTTCACCATAATCTTTGAAATGCCTTTTGGTTTGCTAGAAAAATCTCAATTTTAGTTACACTAATAAGTGAGTTTTTAGTTTTCAAACCAAAGAGACAAAGCATATGACTTAAAGAAACCTCAAATTACTCCCTGTCACTCATTTCTTTGATGATTTCTGTTACATATTTAGTAACTATACATTTGCCCACAATACATCACTATATATTCATCTAAGCTAACAAAATTGTCTAACTTTGTACATTTGTGCTGCAATGCTTCTTTTCATGCCAAACACACCAAGAGCATGGTTTCACCTGCATAAAGAAACAGGACTGTAATCTTGGTGCTTACTTTCCCTAAACAATTAGATGAGTGACTGATACAAAAGAGTTTATATTCAACAGCAACAATTTAGTTTCTAAATCTTCTGTTCAGGCTAGCATTTTCCTGCAATGTATTTTACTTGCAGTACACTTTACCGTTACTTTCAGAAAATAATTACCATTTAAATGTATAAAAACATTAACAAAAGGAGAGAGTACCAAATTAATCTCAGTTGCTTCTATATTGGAGTATTTTGATTTTAGTATAGCAGAAGCAGGCCTCCAGTGACATTAACCCATTTTGGAGTATTTTGGAAATGTGTTCAACTAAATCTCTGCAGGTGTTCGTGGACAGGACAGGATATACCTCTCAAGAAACCTGCAGCTGTGACACTTCCTTGTTATTTCAAGTCTAAATTAGGATCTCCAAACTTTACTAGCAAAACATGAAATCTTAAGAAAGCCAACATTAAATGCACACTATCACTTAATATTTTATCTATAAAAAATGTGCAATAATTAGGTTTCTATGCAGCAGTTGGTGCAAAGTCAGTCTCACTCACCGCTGGGGGAGAAGTCTGTCGTTGGCTAGGTAGCCTAATTTATGGATCTCCTTACTGTAATCTGCATACTTGGACTGGACAGCATAAGAAGCCAGAAGAACTGCAGTTTCTGGTGGGCAATATATTTCATCATTTAAGATCGATTCTTTGACTTGCAGGAAGAAAAGTCTCTGAGTTATTTCCTGGATTAATTCTTCAGATACATCCTCTGGAAAAAACTTGGCCCTGAACTTGAACTGCAAAGGATTTTCTTTTCGTACATCTTGCTGTGTTACCTGAGAGGAATACAGAAAAAAAATAAAAATAGCACTAAAAGGTGAATTAAATATTAAGTAGTATTGAACTCTTTAGCTACTCTACACTGAAACACAGTGCTTTCAAACAAGCCCACTGTGGAACTCACTAAAGGTTCACATGGAACAATCAAGTACCCCAATTTGGATAAACTAGACAATCTTGAAATACTACTTAAAAGCTGTTTAACAGATTTTTTTGTAGGCTTGTGTGAAAGCTGTATTTATCATAATAAAGATCTGGAAAAAAAGAAGCTGTAATAGACATTAAAAAAAACCCAAACTATATCCACAGATGATTTTCAGGAAGTAATAAATTAGGGTCTAACAACATTTCTTTAGGAGGAACTACAGCACATTTCGTCAATGTCAGCGTAAAGCTGCATTCTTTTAAAAGTCTTTGAACTATCAAACTCAATACATGTGCTTTGTTCCTGTGAAAAAGCGTAATTCCTTTAATCACGTTATTTTTCTAGAATCGATCAGCTTTATAAATGTGATTTCTGTAAAGAGATCAGAGGTGGTTTTTCCAAGACGTGACCATTAAAATTCACAAATACAACTTAAAGTAAAATGATGTGGTTCCCAATAGCTGAGAGATACAACGTGCTCAATGCTGTCTGGAAAAAAAAAAACGAACCAAAACAATAATTATCCTACAATCTGCCTATTAAATACCTAAAGTTTAGAAGTCTCCTGTTCGTGCCTTGTTTAAAAGATCTATATACATACATATTCCTGAAGCCCAAATTGCTCTGGTACACACACACGAACTGTAAAACATTTATTCCATTATGTTTTGCTACATGAGAACGAGACAATCATATGAATCAGTTTTCCTTATGCATGCATCACCATGGTACTGTAAATACTGAAAACTATCTCCTTCTCAAATTAAATACTGATGCAGCTTTCCATATTCTTTTCTAACTAATGAAATTTAACACTGTATTTTGTCATTTAAAGCAAATGAAAAGCAATTTTTCAACTAAATTTGAAGTCAGCTATATCTCACCTACAACATTAAAGCAGTAAACTTTGTAAAGTATATTTCAAGCTGTACACGTGGCTCAACATTAGGGAATTGTTACCTTTTTATTTAGCTTCAGCCAAGTTGAGTAGCCTTTGCTGTCCACGTACTGTAGCCCAAAAAACCAGACTTCACGAAGACCAACAGTTTTCACCACCTAAAGATAAATGAGCCATAATCATCAGTAATCACTACAATTTTTTAAATGGTAATTAACCTACACAAACCAATCTCAAACTGAAACGTAATCAAGTCTTACAAGAACAAAAAAAAGATAAAATAGTAGCAAAATATCAGGTTCATGGAACCCCAGAGCTCTACAGAAATGCAAACACTGTGTTTCGAAACTATCAAGAGGAGCGTGCAGCTTACTGCGTTCATCGGCACCTGAGGAACAGAAGGTAGTAAACAGGACCCTGAGATTGGAAAGCACATCTGGGAAGTGATCTGCAGACCTACAGAGAAGTAAGTCCACTTACAGAAGACAACTGGAGAATTGAGAAAACAGAATAACATTTTTGGACAGATATGTGGATGAATTGGCTCCTTCAAATATTTTTACAACCTTCTAAGAGAGTTATTGATAAAAGAGATAAGGATGATCCAGATAATAAACCATACATGACTTTCCTATAAGATTTCTGATCATGTTTATCACCAAAAGCTACTAAAGAAACAAAATTGTCCTTGAATAGAGGGAAGGTTGTTTTATGGATACACTAGTTAAAAAGAAAGAAAAAAACCCCCTAACTGTTTTCATAACAGACTTGTAGTACAATCACTGCTGAAGTCCCCCAGGACTTCCAAAAAGGATGAAACGGATGTGACAAAATCTGTTGTAGAAAACCTTCCATAAAGATCTGTGAATGAACAGTAAAAACACAAACCTCAGTAAAAGATGGTATTTAATAAAAAAAAAACAAAATATTGTACATAAAAGACAACAATTTAAATTATGTGAACAAAGTTCTAGTTGTAAAGCAAAAAGGCAATAAAGCTGTTACATTACTATACATGTGTATGGGTATTCCCAAACCTCTACTACTACATAAGGACTTAAAAAAAAGATGCTGCAGCACTGGAAATGTTTCAGAAGTGTTGAAAAGAATGACCAGTGACTTGGAACATTTTCTGCATAGCTAAGATGACAACTAGGGCTACTGACAGAGAAACAAGGAAAAGAAAAATATGATACAGACCTATAAAACTTGCATGGCATGTAGAGGGATAATAGAGAATGATTATTCATTATTTCTCATAAGAATTAAGAGAATCAACAGAAATCATGACATTGCAGGCTCAAAGCAAACAAAAAGAAGCATTTTTACTACAGAGTGCAATGAAACTGTGGAACTATTTTACAAGTCTTGCATAGCAAAAGCACATGTGGATTCAATAAGCAATTAATCAGAAAGGTCCAGCAAAGGTTATTAAATGACTGTAAACTCTGGCTCCAAAAGATCCCGTATGGCAATACTTACATATGTTCTCAGGCTGGACCATGCTGGCAAGCTGCTTTACTGAAGGCTGTTTTATGGAAGCATTCAGATGCATGTGAAGTAAATAGAATTTTACACATAGATCCTCCTCCATTTTAAAGTAGTACTATCGGGTTGCAAAATTAAGATTTTGAAAATTAGAAAATGTCATAAGATAGCTGTGCAAACTTACTTCTGCTGCCTTGCATATCTGCATTATCACATAACAATCATTCAACTGTGCACCTTTTTTCCTTCTCTACCCTATCACAGTCAAGCTCCAAAGCACTAAGTGGACAATGTTCATGGATCCAACCTGATTGATGTCTTTAGTGAGCACAGTTATTTCCTTTAGAATTCCCACATCATTTACTTTAAGTAACTAAGGGTCCTAGTAACGTAGGTTAAATTTGGTGTCCCAACACTGAAATTTCAGACCTGCTGCTTATTTTGACACAGATCTCCTATATAATGTTGATCAAATTACTTTATAATGTTGATGAAACTACTTATGGCTTTATCAGATGACTGAGAATGCTCTTAACTTTGCAGCTGTCCAAGTTGAGCCTCTGTACCTTATCAGCTCTCTGAGCTGCAAAGAGCTGCAGATGCTCAACAGCTCTGCCCATGAGGCATAAGGAGACGTGCTTATGCTCACGTCAAAACATTTTGCTCTCACCCACTAACTACGGCCCTTCACTGAGATGCACACTGCGCATTATTTAAATACAGGCAACGTGGATACAGCAATGCAGAGTTACACGTGATTGCAAATCAACACCAAAAACAGCTTACGTACTAGCCTGATTTACTTCAGACTCCAAAAATAAGGAGAAAGCATTGCCTACACGGCCGCTCAGCCCAAAAGAAAGAGAAACACTTTCTGAAACTTTGTACCAAGCTAATATATGCACTGCAGTAGCATGATACAATAAGTACAGAATGAGAAACTTAGCAGTTTGGTTCTCACTCAAACATTTCATTAAGTAGCTGAAGATGCAAGTCTTCATCACATCTGTAAAACGGATTTATCTACCAACACATCCTACAACTTGACTATTAATAGGCAAAAAAACACTTCTTGAAGAAGAAAGCAACCAGAACAATATGTATTTTGGCAAATCAAAATATACACAAAGACAACCTAACAAGGATTTCATTCAGTCACCTTCCAAAAGGCTGTAAGGAAGGCTTCTGAGACATCTGGAAAGGACAGCGGGGTATAATTCAAAATAAAAGAGAAAACCCTCCCATTCTCTCTCAGTGGCAACTATGGTAAACCAGAGCTACCAATGCTCAGTGTGAACACAACACAACAACCCCAGCAATACCACCAGTGTGTGGAAACATACCCACCACAGGGTTCTTCCTCTCCTAGGAAAGTTATAGATGCTTAACTGGTTGACCACAGGAGGACAGGTCCTCCTCTTGCCTATTCTGACTGCTGACAGGATAGATAGAAAGACCAACGATAAATATATTAAAACACCTTCTGAAATGCAAGTAATAATAATAAAAAAAAAGTTTGGGCAATAAATAAGGAGTTTGCCGAATTTGAAAATGGAAAAGAGAAAGCCACAGATGTTAAATGCTGCATTCTTGTCTGCTAGCAGATGAAGATGATGAAAACACGCACATGGAATGGGAAACTAATCAACAACTCCAGAAAATACCAATTAAAAGCTTAAAAGAACACTGACTGAAAAAAGGACAAATTGTTCACCAAAGGAGTACTAAATAACAGCTAAATTCATGGAGAGGTTATTTTCTGCAATCAATAATCAACAAGTCTGCTGTCATGTTCACCACTTCTGCATAAGCCAATCGCTACAATAACAGTGCTATTAAATTCTCTTTCTACAGAAAAACAGGATAACTTTTGTCTGAAAATTTCATGATGATTTTGCAATACAGTTTAGCTCTTCATGTTACTCTGTAGAACTCACAGATGAATTTAAGATCAAGTTGAAAATGCTGCTCTCCTCACACACAACTATGCTGGTTGTTTTTTCTTGACCTAACATTTTTTCTATTTAAACTTCCAAAGGTAAGAGCTGGTGAGATGTCAAACACCACACAGTGAACTGAGGAACAAAGAAGAGAGCATGAAAACAAATTCAGGGTTGTATCTTTGCTCCCTGTTTGTGAATGCCCCAATTTGGATGAACCTGATTACCTGGACACAAGATGTTACATGGCAGAATGTCACCCCACCCAATACTGCATGGCAGAAGATAGCAAAGGTTGGCACAAGACAAGGAACACCTTGAGCCTTCTACATCACAGAATACCATACTTTCATTTGATGGTGATGTTGGTTAGACAAAAAGCAAGACAGCTCCTTTTTTTCAAGAATTCTTTGTAAGAATCATGAAGTCTATTCCTATGTAGAGGCTGAAGACATACTACTACTGATGTTGGAGAATGGGAGAGGCAATACAAGTGTTAAGAGTCAGACAGTCATTTCAAATGAAAATTGCAAATGAAATTTTATTCATCTAAAAGAAAAACCTCAGTGTTATAAACAATTTTCAAGTTATATACTAAGACATTCTATCAACTCTAAAGGGTCAACTAAAAGTTTAAATGCTCTTAAAGAACTCTTTCAGTGTGTTACTTTCTCTTAGTACTCATCAGTACATACTTCAAGCATCAAAAGTGGAGTGGACAGAAACAACAGTTCTACTAGACATAACTGTTCATCTAGTTGAACTGTTTTTCAAGAGTAATTTCAGATATTTCTGCATTTTTTAAACAAAACATTTATTGGTATATTGGGGAAACAAAACAACACACTGACAAGCTTCTATTTTTAATGTTTTCTATAACACTTCACAACCTAGATCAAAAAATTGTTTCAAAATTCTGATGGCTAGCATCATATGATTGCAAGAACAATCCTGTTTTAAGAAATCATTCATTCTGACTGATGTACAATAGAGAAACTATCAAGTGAGAATGTGCAGTTCTGATAGGTCTGTAATCTATAAGCAAATTAATGTCATTATTTTGCATTATTGGGGGTTTTTTGCCCTTTTTTTGTTAACCTAAATTTCAAACTGGTTCATAGGACAAAATTATTTAGTTCTAACATTTGGGAAGTGAAAAACAATCTACAGCTTCCATTGTTGGGGGAAAAAAAGTTAGCTTTCATTAATGAAGTTATTGTTACATTCATATTTCTAATATATGTAATTCTAACAACTATATTGCAATAGCAACTATAACATTAGAAATACTATTCATTTCAAAACAGTTCTACACATGATTCAGCTGAAGCCTCACTGGTAACCCATTTACAGAGTTGTCTTTGAATTCAATGCATTTCATGAGAAGTAATGAGGAAATTCACACTAACTCAGAGCACAGCCTACATAAGAAAAACATAATCCATACATGAGAACACTTTCGCTTTTTCAAACTATGCCTTAATACCCACAATACTTTTATGTGTTTGTACTCATATATACCCAGAGACAAGTTACCTGATCAAAGAGCTGCTTGCCTGTTGTATTGGGCTGGATGGCAAATTCCAACTCTGCATCCATTGTGGTTACTCTGACATTGATCTACAGAAAATAAGGAAATATTTAAATAATACTGTCACAGTGTAATGCTTCTATATCCTGTGATAAGCCTGTAAGAAACAACATATGGTAAGTAAATTCAACAATCTTAATGGTCTTGTGAACACACAGAACACAGCAGTTAGAGAAACAGAAAATCTGAATCTGAAAAAAAATCTCATCTTTTATTTAGTATAAAAGCATACTCAGGATAGTAGTTACCACTAGGTTTGAAGGTCAAATGAGAGAACAAAGCTCAAAATAAATTTAACAGGATAGCTGACATTACTGAACACTTGAAGAACATTGGAACACTCAGCTACTAGGCATCACTGTTCAGAGGGCTTCCCAAATGTGTGCAAAAGTTTCTGGTAATATACATATCATTTTAAGGTATTTATTCCTGGCAATATAAAAAGACAAGCAGCCTCCTGCTTGCCATTTCTAAAATTAAGCAGTTCAGCAGTGTTAAAGTACATAGGACTAGAGCTCTCACACCTCAGGACAGACTGATAGCAAAGTTTTCATCTGTAGTCAAACTACAGAAGTTAACTCCCCTTGATATTGATGCCCTTCCTTTTCCTTACTACAAGACTGAAGAAACACCACCATTCAATGAAATGTTTCCTTCTCCTGAAAGGGAGGAACATTTTCCAGATGACTCCTAACAATCACTGGTTTTATTTGCTATAAAACAAGAAGTCAAATATTGCAGGAGATATCTGGAAGCCTACCTTACCTGGAAGTACAACAGTCTGTTCCAATTTCTCTGCAACTGGCACAGATAGAAGTGAGAATTTTCATAAAATAGTAAAAAGTACTAAATACATAGTACTGTCCTATCAGTGTTAGAATGGTCCTCTGTGCCTGCTGTCAGGGTATCACATTTTATTTATCTTTAGTGCATAGCAATATAAAGTGTTAGAGATCAAACACATTTCACTATAAATGCAAAAAAACCCAAACTTGTGAAACTTATTAAGGCACATAGATAATATTCTCATTTCTCATTACTGTAAAAGGGGAACTGGAATAAATTAGGACTTGTATTACAGGTTCTTACACTACTTGATCTATGCATATGTGAACCATTTCCATTAACTATTTCCCTAATTTTACCACCAGGTGGAATACTTTGAGAAGTGAGTATGGGGAAAAGAAGACAAGACAGAACATGAAAGGAAGAGCTAAGATGTGTAAAAGAAAACTGGATAACAGTTTGTCCTCATGAAACAGACTAAGCTTGTTAACTCCTTCCTTTAGTGTCAAGGTAAACAACTTTGGGCATGAGCAGGATACACAAGACAAGAGTAGCAGGAGTCTGGGGACCTCTAGGTTATAGACCTGCGAACAAGGACGATAGTAGGGGCTTAGAAAACCTTTTTGTGTCTGCAAACACTGATAAGGAATAAGAGTTGAAGGCTTTGGAGTAAATGATAGTAAAGTTTTATTGCCAAAAAAAATTTGAGGGTGTGTGTCAGGAAGGGGGAAGAAGAGATGTTTTTTGTAGATTGTCTCACTCTGCCCATTTCAAGAGCAGAAAAAAAAAAATTCCTTACAGAACAGAATAACTCATTTTAAATGGCAGGTCTAACTCACTGCCAGTTGCGCTATTTTCAATGTGAGGAATTGTCCCTTAATTACAAGAACTTAATTTTTCTAAATCAGTTTTTCAATTTAAAAAATGAAGCCTGTTTCCGGGCAGCTACAAGTAAGCAAGCTACAAAAAATAAGGCCAAAAAGTAACTTTACTAAATGCCAAAGCGCCCTGTTATGTAACAGCACCACTGCCAAAACAAGAAGCGTCACAGGAGATCTACAAAGCACAGCAAGTTCAACTAATTGCAGCAGCAGGCAGCAGAAACTTCTTATATAAATATCCTTATAACAAGTGTCATCTTCTACAAATGCAGGAATTATTACCTGAGAGTTTATCCTTCACAAGAACTAAAATACTCAAACAATAAAACAATAGATGTAATACAGAGGCAAACTCTGTAGATTCTGTTTGCTTCTGAATGTTACTGCCTCAAAAAAATCTGAGTGCTCTAAGAGTACACAGCTTCTGCACCTGCAATTAGTACAAATATACAGTGGGACTACCTGGCCACTTACACACATCACAGTAACTGCTTAAGTCTTTAGCAATTCTTTTTTTCTTTGAACTTCCAATTAACAGATCACCTAATTAATATTTAATAATTTGATAGTAATTAGCAATTGATTCAATAATTAATATTTACACTTTCAGTTTTAATAAAAAAGACACAAATTAAACAATGGCAATATTAAAATGTGATATGAATTATTTAAGAAGAGAGAAATTTAACAGTACACTTGATCATTTTCCTTCTGAAGGCATTTGGACTGACTTAAGATTTTTGGCATACAAATACCACGCTTTTACAACCTTGTAACATTGTTTCACAGTCTCAGTTATTTCTGGGCACGGAAAATAAGGAGGTTACAGGTTCGAATCCCGGTCCTGCTTCAGGGTCCCCCGGGCAGATGGAGCTCGTCAGCCCCTAAGGCCATCCATCTAA
>JAWWLV010000001.1:43491728-43566078 GCA_035041135.1 Platyrinchus mystaceus
AAGCTTTGTTAACCTTCCCCTGGGTCTGAGATCACTGAAGCGTGTCAAGCCCTCAGCCTTAACAAGGCAATTCTACCGACAAGAAATTTATCTTTCTAACACCTGGACATCAGCAGTAAGACTACTATTCCAAGATACTTTTAAATGTATCCTTGAAAAATATGAATACACATTTACTCAATTCCTTGCCCTCCTTTTTTTTTTAAACCACAAAAGCTTTCAGGGAGGAGAAAAAAAAAAATCGGGTGCTTACAATTCTAGTTTTTGATAAAAATTCAACAGCACGTTTCCATTTCACAGAATAGATTGCCTCCTCTTCTCCCCCTTTTCCCTAATGTACTCCTTGAAAAAATTCAAGGGAGTAATAAAAAGTAAAACAAGCCTATCTCTAACATCTGCTAAAGTTCGCAGGATTCCAAGCTGTAGTATTCCCCATGTTCACCTTTTTGACAGTAGAGGTTCATTGCTTGAAAAACTGAGGGCAGACTGAAGCCCTAGAGTTACACTCAGTTAATTAACTATGCAAAAGCTAAATTAGATTCTCATCCACCATTTTGTAAGCCTGCCAACTCAACAGTACCAAAAGCAATAGAAAGCAGCACACTATTTGTATGTCTTTAGTTACATTAGCATTGAAAAGAAGGGGTATGGTAAGATGACTGATAAGGAAGTCCAGTCTCCAGGAGAGGAATGACAGCATATGGCACAAGACGGAGATCTCTGTTATCAGCTGATCACTTTCTGAGGCCTTTCTATGAGAGAACATGTCTATCACTTTCTACAATGGCTGTCATTCCCTCATACATTTTATCATTACAAATTCCTGCATGAATATGTCCCAAGTTTTTGCTTTGGGTTTTACCCAAAATCTTTGTTGTAATACTATCAAACCATAAATTATTTATTTGAAAACATATTTTAAAACCTTAGGGTAATTTTTAAAATCAGAAACACAACTACAAAGTTGTATAGGTTAATTCTATGTCAAACCACAATTGGCAGACAAGTGTTTGCACGCAAGAGAACAAAGCTATTAGTAAAAAGCAAGAATCCTCTTGTGCAAAACTCAATAAAAATGAAGCCCCACAGATTCACAGATCTTATGGGCCTGAGAAATTATCACAGTATATGAGCAACAGAAAAAAAAAATCTATGCAAAACAGACAGCAGCCCAGGTATTTTTGTTGAAATGCCTGCTGTAGTATCTTTCAGCCGAGTAAAGAAAAATCCCCCTACCATTTCTTAAAAAAAAAATTAATAAATTTATAGCCAACTATGCTGAACTTGTTTCTATTTTATATATAATGCAAAAAACACTGTGTCTATATGCTTTCATACACAAAATGTCATGCAATTTCAAAACAGTCCAATCACACAAACACATTGCAACTATTATATGTATATAAAAATCAAGAAGTTTGCAGATCTTAAAACTGTGCAAAAATTGAAGTCAAATAAACACTAAATAAAACAAAAAGCACTCTATCTAATCCAATTATTGGCACCAGCTAACATTAAAAACAAAACACATATAAAAAAACAAAACACATTTGGCCAAAAGAAACCAAAAATCACAGCCAGGCAAAATATTGTGCATCTCCACTATTATTACTGGAATGGGAGTTCACTTTTGCTACTAATGCATTTCAGATATATATTTAACAGATGCAATCATATCAGTTTTACTTAATTTTTAACTTTGAAGCAACTAATTACCTCTAACACTCATGTGAAATGGCATTGCAAATAGAGGGGAAAAACAAACAGTCAATTCGGATTAGAAATTATATTCCTGTTGCCTCCAGCATTCTGAAACCAGTTTGTGACCTACTGCACATCAAGGCTCATCTCACTTTGGCATTTCAGTTCCTAAAGGTGCCTCTTCCAAGTCAGGATTAGCAGGGTTGTGACTGCAGACTTTCTACTGCTACAACACTCAAGACCTTCCAGAGCAAATGCAGTAATCTGTACCCTGGACCAAAAAAAATCAAAGTACCAGCAGGCTCCACATCACAGACAAAAAAAATCATCCAGAACATCAAGAATTCTCTTGAAATAAAGAACTGTGATGTCAATTCATTTCACTACAAGAGAGTTAGGATTTTTAAATCAGTATCATCCATGTTTCAGTTATGCCACAGAAGCCAACAAAAAAAGCAATTGTTGAAAGATGACAAAGAAAGCTTTCTTCAGAAAATGATGGTGCATAAAATGCTTGATGCCAAAATTCTGTCAAATAATTTATGCAGCAGCTGTTTTCAAAAGAGACATTCATACACACAGCTATGGGTCTGAGGTCAGGTGAGGATGGGATAGGAGGCAGAAGGCTTGAGCAGGACGCTTGACTGGTGGAGAACCAGCACTTAAAAGTAGAGTCCCTATCTGACAGCTTAGGGCCTTCTCTCAGAAGCAGTTCCCCCAGCAGCATCCCTCCTAAACTCAAGCAAGAGGTTCATTATCTGTTTTCCTAGAGACAGCAAGGACTACAGAACTTTAGCCACAGCAATATAACTCAGTTATTTACTGGAACTTATTTAAAATTAATATCCTTTCTCTTTTCAAAGGCTTATACCATTCCATTTTTTGTGGTACCTAAAGGTTTTAGATCTTTGGGGAGGAAGCAATAGGCAACTTAGAGGCCACTGTACATGACTAACTGGTCTCAGATTTGTACAGAAACACCTCTCCACTCCAAAGCACTCTGAACGCCTGCAGGGCAATCATCTTTCACACTAACAGCTCCCTAATGACACACTTGCTGCAGTCCAATAAAGCAGTTCATTTGCCACAGACTTTACTTCTGCATACATCTTTTTCACAGGGACACGGAGATCGCCCACACAGTTGTCTGCACTATAAGCAAACCATGGGGGAACTAAAACAAGACATTTATCTCATAGAGAGAAATTTAAAAAAAAAAGAAAACAACCCAAAAAAACCTAAGACAATTAAAGAGCTGAATTCTATGCCTAATATGCAATAATTGAGATTTGACCAGTGCTAGATATCACATGCAGAGTTTTACATACCAACTTTTTTTTTGAGGACTGTATCTTTCCCTTCCTAAACCCACCATTTTCCCCAATCCTCCCTTCCCTGAAATATCTCAGATAGGCTTACTGTCCCCAAAAAATAACTGCAGTATAACTAGTATAATTGTATTCAACGTATTTATAGGAAAACACATTTCAAAGAGTGAGGTACTACTTTCTAAACTGGAGTTCCTGAGAACCTCAGAAGCACAAACGAAAACTTGGCAGTTGCCAACACAGTAGTTCAACTAAAAGCAACACAGACCAGTCAAGGAATATTCGTGCAGTGCTTGCAGTTTTGCTAGTTAGTGAACTGGTACATTTTAGACAAACTATACAGTTTACACATAGTTAATATTTATTAAGTTAAATCTTATTTATTAAGTATTTAATGTATTATATATAAAAATGTATATGTATTATTTTATCATAATATTACATTAAGTATTTCATTTATTTAACCTATTTATTAAGTATTAAGTTTCACTTCAAGTACCCGCAACTGCACTATTTGAACAACTTTCAGATTCTGAAGAGTCCCACAATGACAGGATGGCAAATCTTACCATGTATATCCCAAACATCAACAAAAATGGAAATTAAGAATGGAAACTGATGGAAGTACTGTTGTTTCTAAGTGAAATAAGCCTTTCTCTAAAAATACAGTTAGCAAAGAAATATGACATAACTGAAATGCTGGGTATAATGTCATCTCAAAGCCAAGTACTATATTTTCTGAATGACACTGTTGAGTCTCTTAGAACTAGTTCCATAAAATAAAGGAAACTTATGAATGTGAACTGACTACTCACATCATTCTCCATATACAGTAAATAGAGTTATTAAATTGAAATGTTCTAGTGTAAAGATTATTAACTCTCTTTTTGGGCCACTGTAATATTTATTCTTCCTTGTACTACATGACTTGAATGTTTCACTTCACAGAGCAATTTATAAATGTCTACAGCAGAAACAAAAAAAATTTTTTTTCTTCAAAGTACACCTAAGAATTAGCCTACTGGTAAAGTTATTCCACAAATGCAGCTCTTCAGCATTGAAAGGAAAGAGTTCACCTAGGCCCACCTCAGCTCTGGAGTAAACTCGCTGAGCATGCAAGATACACTGAGTGCTGCTTTAACGGGTCAGTATCTTTCAACAATCAGTACTTTCTTCAGAAGTTTGTATAAAGCTTTGTTTACATTTACAAACTTGAAAATCCTCCCTTTCCTCTACTCCCACAGACTCCTAATGCAGTACAAAGCGATAGGACAGCTTTGATGTACTTAGCACATCCAACAGAAAGACATAATGCCTTAAACAACTTTCCTCTTCACCTCTGCCAACAGAAGTGCCCCTTCTCAAAAAGCAGAGAGAGACTGCTGAAGAAGAGAGGCCATATACCTATCCCAGCAAAGGCTAAAGAAACTTTCTTTACAAGAAACTGCCTTCTAATGTCATAACCTCTACATTTCTTACCCCCCCTCCCCAATTTTGTTCCTTGTAGGTGGATCCATATCCTCACCCTCTTTACAGCTTCACCCAATGTTCTGTGAAGGTTTTCTTCTGGTAGTTCTACCACCGTCAAGCCCTGCAACGCTCTCTACTGCAATGGCAGAAAGAGTCAGACCAGAACTCTTTCTATCAACTCTACAAACACTTCCATACTTTTTCTTTCAGTCAAGACTCAAGGAAAACTCTCTGGACAGCTCCTGACATGTCACACCATGTCATTTTCCACGCATTTTCTAAAGCTGTTTGTTATACTTTCGCTCTCCAGTCTTCCAACCTAATAGAAGAGCTGTGCCGCTTCAGGACAAAGCCTGGAAATATGCCACTGCCTTGCAATTGCCATTTGCTGGGATGTTGCTTATCTGGGAACATTGCACTGACTTGCAGTTTATTTTTCTCACAGCCCCTCTTACGCCAAATCAATAGATCGATAGAGGTAAGTCTTATAATCCAATGAACAGTTACTACTCGTCCCGCCTTTAACGATTAAAAAACTACTTGATGGCAGTAGCCACAGCGCTGCTGTGCCGCAGCCCCCCGTCCTCCCCCGTGGCACAGGTTGCCCGGCAGCGCCGGTGCCAACGCGCTATCTCGGCGCTGACAGCGACAGCGGCGGCTCCACAATCTCCCCAACGCGTCAGGGGGCCGCGCACGCAGATGCATCCCCAAAGCACTCCCGTGGCACACACACACAACGGCAGGCACACCTCTGATGGGAGCAAAACGAGAATGAGACGCAGGGGGCACGTCTGAAGCCTGACACAAACCAGTCGCGAAGGCAGAATTAATTAAAACTCAGAACTGCCACTCCCATGACTCAGTTTAAAAAACCGAATCTTTCTAAAAGCCTGTACCAAAAAGAGGAACATGAAATACTTGTCTAGGGTGTTACACAGACTGGAAAAGACAGCTTAATAGCACCTTACAACTGAAGTGATTAGTTGTGTTGGCACAGAGTCCAAAGAGGGTGTTTTTTTTTTTTTCACGTTCAAATTAAGAAAACTGACAAAAGAGAAGCGAATTCCACCAAGCTGAAACTAAAACCTCTTATCTGCGCTAAACTTTAAGAGACAAAGTTAATTACAAATACCCACGACTTGTACAACACATTAATCCATTCAAAAAACAATGCACAAAGGCTCATTCAGGGCCGCTGCGCCCATTACGTCGGTCAGTACTTAAGGACTCTTAAAAACGCGCATTTGTCGAAAACAATAGACAGCAACAGATGCTCCACAGCACTTGTTTATGAAGTAATTCCTTATTATTCCCCCGCACCGCCGCAGTCAGCTGGCCCGACCCGGCTGCCACATGTCTCCGCCGGTGTGAGCTCCGCGCCGCGCCGCCCGGGGACATCAATAATGCACGGGGGCTGCGCGGGCACGCGGGGCGCGCTCCCGGCACAGCCAGGACACCCGGGGGGCGCCGCCCGGGCCCCGCTCCCGGGCGGAGGCGGCGGGCGCTCCGCTCAGGGGCGGCGCGGTGCCGCCAACCTGCCGCTGCAACAAGTCGCCTTGGTGCCCCTTCGCCCACCAAGGGCTGCCGCGGGCGGGCTCCCGCTCCCGCTCCCGCCCCCGCGCTGCCTGCCCGCGGCCCCGCCGGCAGCCGCCCGCGCCCCACGCTCTCCACCTCACCTGGGGCTCCGCTCCCTCCGCGGCGCCGGGCGAAGCGGGGGGACGAGCCCCCCGGGGCAGGGTGCGTGGGGCGCGGCGCTCTCCGCTCCCGGCGGGGCGGGGCGGTGTGTGTGTGTGTCCCCCCCTCCCCGCCGCCCCCTCGCAGCGGGGCAGGAGGCGCTGCGGGGCCGCCCCGCGCTGCTCGGCGGGGCCGGGGCGCGGAGCGCGGCGGGCGCTCTGACAGCTCCGCAATATGGCGGCGGCCGCCGCCGTTCGGATTTTCCCCCCCTATCAGATGTGGCTCCTGCGCGCGCACTGCGCAGGCGCGGCGCGGCCGGGCATGCGCGGCGGGCGGCGCGAAGCCGCTGCCCGGAGGGGCGGAGGGGCGGTGGCCGTGAGGGGATGCCGCTCTGGACGGGGAGGGACGCGGAGCGCGCGTCCTGTGCCGGGCACCGAGAGGGCGGGACGGGGAGCTCCCGTGAGGGGACAGCAGCGAGCGCCCTTCCCTGTGAGGCGGCGGTCCCTCCGCACCGGACTCTGCGGCGCTCGGTGGGAGCCGGTGCTCGGGGAACCCGCCCGAGCGCAGCCCTGCATTCCATGTGCTGCTCCAGCGGCACGGCTGCCCTCCGGAAACTCCCTGCTCGCCTGAGGGAGGAGGGGGTGAGGAGAAGGGGCTCTCCCGTTCACGCAGCCGGGCGGCGGGAGAGGAAACTTGGGTGAAGCCTGGTCCGCGGAGGAGACAGCCGGCAGCGTGGGTGTTTCCCGTCCGAAGCCCGCCAGGAACAGTGCCGCCTTTTCGGCGGCGTGCGCTCGGGGGGCGCGGTGGGAGGGAGGGTGTTTCGCCGGATGGGAAGGCATGGAGCTGGCGATGTCACCAGTCCCGGGGTACAGCGGGCAGGAGCGGGGCTCGGCGTGTGCTGAGCCAGGGGCTGGGACGGGTCGAGCTGTGATGACTCTAGAGTCTAGAGGGATACCTTCAGGGTGAGAGCGTGGAATGCAGTTTGAGTGGAGAGCACTGACACTCTTTCCCTCCTCCATCTCATCGCAGCGATGGGACCCTCCTTTTTCCATTGTGTGAAACAGTCCTGCTAGGTATGGGATCACACCTTTTTTTTTTTTTTTCATGCACATATTTTCATTTTGTTGTATACAGTCCCAGTGGGGATGGAGAAGAAAACAGTAGTAAGGAAAATCGTTCTGAAGGACAGAGAGGTTGAGGCAATCCCAGCCCCCACTGTGCTTTTTCAGTTTATTTTTGTTTGCAAGAAATGAGGGTGCTGCTTGAGCTCAGTGGCAACCCAAGCAGGGAGGCCAAACAGCAAAGCTCAGTGCAAAGGGATCCACTTGAGCTACCAACTCTGAGTCATGCTGCTGCTATTAATACACCTTGCCCTCTGGCTGTCTGATAAAGAAAGGTTGGGGGAAGAACTATGAGGAATTTTCAATTAAAAACTGCTTCTAAAAGAATAAAAAGAACATTCTAGGATGAATTTGAGGTAGGGAGAAGGGGAAGAAGAGGACAGCAGCCTGGCAAACAAGGAATAATCTCCCAGAGTATCTGTGGGAACCTCATTGACTAATTTTTTTTGATTATTTGGACAAAACTTAAAGAATATTCCAATAAAGTAGATGACTACATAATACAAAGTATGTTGAAATTAAATTGGATTATATAAGCTTGAATTTAATTACTTCTAGAGACATTGAATGAGTTTCATCTATGATGATTTTATGCATTATATTGTATAGTTGAAACAGGCATTTCTCTCACAGTCATCATCACAGAACCTGAACATCTCAGTCTATTAAAAGTATGTTCAATTTCCTGCCATGGACTAAAATTTCATTGCTAACTTTGTTTATGTCATTTTCTTTCAAGGAAAAAGTGACTGGCTAATTCCTCCTTCTTTCTGTTCTTTGTTGTGAAGAACATCCTGGCATGAAATAGAATATTTTGCAGTATGTTACACTTCTAAGTGTAACTTAGGTGTAACTTGCAGCCTCTGCAGTTACAGTTTCATTGACCAGCCACCATTAGTATGCAATGTACTGTTTTCCCTGTTCAGACAGCCTTTTCCTGCAGGTCAGAATAAGGGAAACAAAAAAAAAAAAAAAAAAAAAAAAAAACAAACAAACCCCTGGGAAAACAAACCCTGTTTCACTCAGTCACCTAAATAAATTAACTATGATTCACTGCAGTGAAGAGATAAAATGTGTTTGCTTTAGTTGACCGAACTAAAGGCTTGCTTTTCTTCCAAAACAGTCTGTTCAGAACTGGCTCAGATATAGGACTGTTCCACTAGGGCCTAGTTTCTTTACTAGTGTTGATAGCAAGAGGAATAAAGTCCCTTTCAGTTCCTGCATTATCACTGCAGGATATGCTTTATCTCTTATCCTGTTACATGAAGAATATTATTGCTCAAAAATGTCAAGATAAATAATAGCCTTATCTTTCTTGTCAACAGTATAATGTGGTTTCCTTCTCACCTTGCGTCCTTAACAAGGTGTAAAATTGCAGTTTGTATGATAGAACAGGGCAGTAAAAACAGAAGTGTAGTTAGAGATCGTGTTCTTTGTAGCCGTGAAAATGAAACTACAGAAGAGCTACTGGCAATAAAGAGAGCTTTCAGATACCCATATCAACTTAAATTACACAGTTCTTTAAGAGGCAGGTTATAAAGATAAAGGTAATGATAAGAATGCCTTAACCGCAAGACGTAAAAGTTTATCTTCCAGCAGTAATGCCAAAAAACACAGCTCTTCATTAAAAACCAGATTTTAAACTTTCATTGCCTGATCTGAGAAATCAATCCTAGAATCCCTTTTGAAAGTAAAGATTTCTGGGCAAATGCTTCTCCCGTGCATCTACAAAAGCATAAAGCAGTAAAGACCCAGTCTTCACTGTGTGTTAAAATCTACTTTTTACTAGACAAAAAATTTTGGAAAGGAGAACTAAGAAGAAAAATCACCATGAGGAATTTCTGATTTTTTTTTTTAACTTTAAATGGTATGCTTTATTTTATCCTCTAATTCAATTAAGATTTATGCCATCAGCTAGGATAGAAGTGTAGTTCTGCTCATACCATGCCCCTAACATGGAAAGCTATATGTGGACTTAGTCTATCAGCCTGGAAGCTAGCCACTCTGGGAATATTTATGTATATGACTCAACACACACGTACTCAGCTATTAATATATTTACAGAAACTGACCTTACATTGTCTATAATTATTGCAGGGTAATTTTACTTTTACTAGTTGTATGGTATAAAACCAAATTGCTTTTTCTTTTGTTAATATTTGAATAACAATAAAGGGATATGTTGTCTTAATGGACGTTAATTGTGTTTATTTTTCCAAAAAGTATGTTAGATTGCCTTTTAAAGTCTGCAATAGGAACAAAGGGAATTTAAAGAATTTTGTGGTCATTAGATGAATCCAGGTCACAGATATTTTAAATATTTGGTGAAGTTACAAATCATGGTTTTATGTCTGTTGTTAAATTTGTCATTTAAAATTTAATGTATCTAATTCCAAAAATTATTTTTCATGCCTGGTATTGAAAGACCAGATTTCAATAAAAATAAAAGGCTTCCAGTAGCAACACTGAGCATTCCAAATTGCCTTTATTGCATGTGTATATACCGTCTCAGCTTTGATCAAGTTCAAAAGGCAAAATATGGTATGACCCTGGGGGATTTGTCTTTTTCCTTTCTGAAATACCGTTGGTGTTTGAAGCCCACTTAGGTGTCCTCCATGGCCGTGATCTTGCACTTTGGCAGCACCTCAACAAGCCTCAGCTCCAGTGAAGAAGTCAGGGAGTCCAAGTCCAGCACTCTTTGGTTGGATAATTGGATAGCACGAGTGTTTTGGTGGAGGAGGACAGACCTGGTGTGCAAAAAGAAGGGGGATTTTGCCTCCTCTATGGAGATATGCAGGAAACAGAAAGCACCTGAAAGCCTGACCAAAACACCAGGCAAACAGCGGTCAGGATCATCTACTGAAGCGCAGCGCTGGCAGCTGGCTCGGTGTCAGGCCGTTCCACCTGCTCATTTGATAACCCAGCTGGAGAGGCTTAGCCTCTCACATCGACACTGAAACCTGGCTGGCCAGCAGACACCTTTACCCTTGAAAATCTGAACGGCTGTTTGCAAAAGTCTTTTCCTGCAGCCCAATCAATTCCTACCCGTGGAAGATTAAAGGGGAACGTTGTTTCTTTTGATGACTGTGCCCACCAGAAGCCCAGGGCTGGGCTGAGTGAGAAGCCCAAAGGCTTTATCACTGATCATCTCTCACACAGGACGACTTCTTCCAGTGACACATTTTTGGTTTTCTCTTGGTTATTTAGTCGCTGGTACTACAGCAAACATACCACGGTGGTGTCAGCCTCGCTCGGGGCCAAATTTTAATACCTTTTCTGCTCAAAACAGGAAGTAATAGAAGCACTTGTAGAGGAGTGTGTTTTTTTAAGCACCAAATATAGATCTCAGCAGTTCATTCTAAGTGAATCAGTATTTGCATCTCTGTGGTAATAATTCGCTAATTTAATTTTTATACACAAAGTGTGTATTACACAGCCCTTATCTTCCACCTGTTATTTCTCACAGAATATTCAGAGTTGGAAGGGACCCACAAGGATCATCAAGTCTAAATCTAAAGTGAATGACCCATATAGGGGATTGAACATGTGACCCTGGCATTATTAGCACCAAGTTTTAACCAACTGAGCTAATCTCAATGACCATTGTAATTTTATGTTTTGTTTCTGTAACTTGGTAATTGCACAAGAGGCAGGTTAACAAATAAAGCTGCTTGCAATTAGGATTGGGGCAAGCTGTCTGATCTCCTGTGTCCGAGATGGGACAAATCAGCTCATGTCACTGCTCTTGTGTCATGTCACCCAAACATGCCTTCTCTGATACATAAGGTTGTCATCTAACAGCTGACATTTAGCTGCAGTTCCTGCTTCTGTCCACTTAATGTTTTTATCTTATTCATAGTTATAATTATTATGACAAGTACAAGTTGTTCCACAGTGACAACATGGCTTTTTTAGTGACCGTGTTTATTTTGGTTGTAATGTGGCTGTAGCTGAGTCCTGCCCATAGCATTGGAAATCAAAGCAATTCATAATCATGGAGGTATCCCTTTAGAAAAATAATGTAAAGTATTTACAACTAAATAAAATAGTATGTAAGATACTAAGCACAGTAAAAGGCACCAATCCAGACAACAGCTTTTTTGATTGAACTATTTCTGTGGGCAAAAAAAGGAATACGGTTACCAAGGAATTGGATGCAAGTGTTTGAAAACTTGAAAAGTGTATACAACTGTTAGAACCAAAGCAAACACATTTCAGTGGTTTTGTGGGGTTTTTTTTGTTTCTCCTAAAGTGCACGTACACTGTTCTGAGGTACAGCCATACAACTTTGTGAATCAGTAAAATAATAATAAAATGTAGAGCTTTTTACTAGAAATCCATCACTGAAGTATTTTTAGATCCTGAACCCTTCTAATTTTATTGCATTTACTTGCTTCTTTATCAACAAGCAGAAATAAGCAAAACCGTAGAAGGAGTGTCTAGAACTTTTCAACTATATTCTTAAGACTTTGTCATCTCCTAGTTCTACTAAAATGGATATGTTAAAACCTCAAAATAGAAGTACATATTTCCCCACAATTCTAGCCTTTTTTTAAGATGTGAATTTCCTGGAATATTTATATATATATGGGGGGGATATAAAAAAAAAAAAAAAAAAAAAAGGTGAAAATTGATGTAGACTGTTCAGAACTGTATTTTCTGGATATGGGAAATTTTTGATGGTATGCCAGTAGCATCACAAAAGATGAAAAAATGCCTGCAGAACTAAAGGAAACACCTCATCACCTCTTTAAGGGGGATATTCCAGAACAGTCTGCACAACCCGTTTTATGAAGAAAATGTTTTAGTTAGAAGAGAACAGATGGCAATTTTTGTCAAAGTTGTTTTTAGCTAAACCTTAATCATGAAGCCCTACTTTAAAAAAATAGCAAAAACTCCAAAATGTCTCATCATGAACCTTATGTAAAGAGGTAGAGACTGAATACAATTCCTTTCTTTTTTTTTTAGTGAAATCACTGACTTATTTCAGAGTTAATCTGTCAGTACTGAGTACAAGGTCTTAAGTCCACAGGCATTCTAAACTTCTGAAGGAATTCAGGAACAAAAAGGCTGAGCTGATATTAGCAAAAGCATGTGTCGTTAAAACCAGATACAGCTCTATTGCTGAAGTGGATACCCCCACAAGCTGATTTTTTTTCTCACCTCACAAGCATAGCAAGTGAGGAATGTATCAAGGCACTTCATTTGCTGAACTCGAATAATATCAAAGCTTTATCATCAGCACACCTACAAAGATGTCATTTGGAGTAATTTAGCCCTAAGAGGGCACATGCTCTTGCAGCAGCTATGTTGCAATCAAACCTTATCAGAATAAATCACCTTTCACTGAAGTTCATCAAAGAGAAACAAGGCAGGAAAAGGAGAAAGGCAAGATAATTCTAGGATGCTAAGATCTTCAGTGTGCTGTGTCTCCAAGTATATTTTTTATAAGGCTGCTTCTTTTTAATTTTCACTGTGTATGAAGGAAGTCTGAAAGATTTAAGAGTATTTATTTGCTTTAGAAAAAAACATTAAAAGACGCAGTCTTTGGCTATCCTTAAGGATACCTCAAAGGCAGCTGAAGAACCAGGTGGGCTACAATATTACAAGTACCAAAACAATGACATATGATTAAATTGAAATGGGAAATTAGTCCCCTTAAGGATCTAAATTCTGCTAGTGGTTTTCTATTACCTGGTGAACAGAGATTGACAGGATGGTACATAAGGGCAGATTTGATACTTCAGATGCTGCTGAAGTTGAAATTCCAAAATAGTTAAGTTGCTCCATGAAACTAAATTGGGTGAGGTTGTGCGTGCTTGGAAACAGAGCTCTGTGACTGACTGACTTGGTGTAGCTGTAATTCTTTCCTGTGGCTGAGGCAAACTTGAGAGCTCTGTCTGGTGTGGATTCCCTGTGGACCAAGAAGTTATGAGACTGCTCAGTCAATCCTTCCCAGATGGAGACACCTCAGTTGTCTTTTTCTTCTTTCAGATGGTTATTTACATGAAATTTCTAGGACATAAATTTCTTCCAAGGCTCTTACCTTTGTTGTATTTGGTTGAAGTTGGCTAACAGGTTTTAGAAGTTATCAACTAAACTTGCACAGGAACCTAGTTTGATGAAAAAATAGTTATAAAACTCAGATCCACTATGAAGGCAGAAGAAATACCAGTCCCAGTCATTTATCTTGTTAAACAATGAACAAGGGGTTTTTTTTATATCCTGAACTAATGTTCAGATTAGACTGTTGATAACACATTATTAATTAGGATATTTGGCATTAAATGCTACTTGCAGCCTACACTGAAACCAGCAGGTTTGTTTACTACGTTTTCCATCTGAAAGTTCAAAATTTTGTTGCATCCCAAACTTGATTTCTGGCAATAGGTTGAACATCTGTCTGCTCCATGCATCTCTAAAGCTCAGTTGTTCATCTTTTGAGTTTAATTACATGAGATGAAGCATCCCTCCTGTGAAGACCTCTGGTTTGCTCACTTTTTGCTTCTTTTAAACAAAATATGTTCCTTGTGCCCACTTAACAGATCAAGAGGAGAGTTACTCTGGTTACCCTGCTGATTGCTCATTATCTTCTATATGGAATTTCTTCTACATGGAGCCAGTCAAAACCACTGTGGCTTTGCATGAAAATGAAAGTTTGGTAGCTTGAAGATCTGCCTTTTCTTGTTCCTGTACATAATTTCCTATCATTTAAGTAAAGTTGAGATTTTTTTTCCCCCCTCATTGCTTTAGCTGTGCCCAGCAAACTTAATTTCTGTTGTCAATCTACAAAAGACTGGGGAAATTTAATCAGTGTTTGTGTATAGGGAGCACAATGGCAAAGTAAGTTTACACAAGGTAGAGAAGATAAAAAAATTAATCATGTACATTATATGTTCACAATATTGTTTCCAGAAAAAGACAGAGCTATCAATGTAGACAGTACAGTACACGGCTATGATCAACAGAATGGTTAAGAAAAAAGCTCTGGTTCTTGCAGTCTAGAAGCCTAGAGGATTAGGAGACATTTGGATACAAAGTTAGGAGGTATTTGGAGGAACTGAAGGAGCATGGAAAGAAGACCTCTAACTGAATTAGAACTTTTGGCCTTAGAAATTAAATAAACTAGAAGAGATTCAAATACGCAGGCCTGAGGCTTAGGAGAGGGAAAAAAAAAAAAAGTAACCACTGAACAAACCAAACCAAACCAAAACCAGCCCTTTTCTGAGCACTGTAGAGGATTGGAAAACCAAGAGGGGTGTGAGTGCTCCATTGGCATGCTGTGCATAGAACAGGAGCTGAATAGAAACAAGCAGGCTTGAAACCTTCTTCTGAAAGGTTATGCTTTGTTAATAAGTTAAGACACTGAGAAAAAAACAGTATAAATTTGAAACTCTGATGTAATTGCATTAATGTGTGAAAAGCCTGGGCAAATTAACTCAGCGTAAACGTGCTCAAGGCTAGCAGTCATCTGAATCTGAAACTTCCCTTTAAGCCTGGGGTTGCAGCAGCTCCTAGCAGGGAAAGCTCTGTAAAAAACAATCTTCCTGGGGCAACAAGTATTATTTGTGTCTTTACATGTGATCTCCTATGAAAAAGCACAAAATCGCTAACAAGTGACTAACAAAAAGCAACAGCTGAAAGGATGGTCAGTAAGAAAGGACAGCACAGGACGGGAATCAACTAACCCAAACTACATGGTAAAGCTTCAACATACAACAGCCTAAACTGAGGCAGATGGTCAATCCACTGGACTTCATTAAGTGCCAATGAACAAAGTACTACCTAAGGAGGTAAGTAGCTGTCACCTGCCCTAAGAAATCAGAGGACAACTCTTAAGTTATGACTACTGTCTTTTAGGGAAAGTGTAATTGCTGTCCCATTTCCCTTCCTTTACTTTCCTCCTTTCTAAGTTCTGTTTTATTAAGCTGTTAGTAAATGGGAGGTACAGTATTATTTAGGCCACTTTTTTGTAAATATTCCCTGTAAATTCTGCATCAAGGTCTAGCAAAAGGATTGCGAACATAAAAATAGCATAGAGAATGTGGTTTGTGAGCTTTAATTTTCTTAGTCTTGTAGTACAAGAGGAAGCAGACTCTGTAGCTGACAACTCATATATTTGAAACCAAGTGTTGTCTTTTCTTCAAAGAACAAAATAGACTGTGAAACTCACTGCTTTAGGATGTTATTAAAGTCAAAATGCACAGCAGGAGTCTAAGAGGAAGAAAAATTATTCTCTTGTCCCAAATTTCTGTATTTCTGGATACTCTTATTATTCATACAAGAGGAATTAAAAAAAAAACAAACAAACCATCTTGAAAAACAAAGTTTAAACAAATTAGTAATTAGGATGAAATCTCCATCACCCCAGTTCTGTCAAAAATAAGTTTGAGTTTCTTTTGGTTTTGCATCTTCTCAGAAGCTACGGGAATTGACAACAGTTACAGATACACAACTGGGCTAAATGAACCTAATGCTCTATGGCAAGTTATATGCTTCAGTGAGATCAACATTTCCTTAGAAATAAAACTAGGTTTAGCCCACAGAGAGAGCATGTCAGTGATCAAACTATACATGCCTTGAGGAAAAACAGAGGAAGGAATCTCTAAGGTTTAATTCTGTAAAGCAAAGTTTCGAAGAGACTGCTGAAAAGCCAGTAATTGCTCCAAACTACCTTTTTCTGAAAGGTCAAGTTTTAGTTTCCTTTAGGAGAATGTATCCTTTAGGAGAATGAAAGAAATACATGTTACACAACTGTTCAGAAACTCCTTAATTACCAGAGAAAGCCTGTTCTTTTAGACAACTTGGGCTTTTGGGAAATTCATTAAATTCACTATGAAAATGATGAGTTGGATTCCTGTTTATAGCTCTGCTTAGCAATTAAAATTTCTAACTTAAAAATGCAATCACCAACTATTAAGATATCTTTGAAAGCACTGCCATTCCCTTTGGAAGGGTCTGTCACAGTTCCTCCCAAAATTCTCTATAGTTCACTGTATTTGCAAAGGTTCATTTTGATATTCAATCTCCCACATATCCAAAATTGGATGGCAATAGTCCTGCTATACAAATGTATGGAAGAGGAGAGTTACAGCTCTCACTGTAACCCGCTTATCTTTCAAAGAGTAGCATAGTCACAATATTATTGCCAATTGTAGCAGAGCAGAACACATTTTTGCTTACGTGTCTTTTTTATTAGTAGTTCTGTGATACCACTGAAACACCACATCCTGGAAAATACAGCGAGGGAGGCTATATTATTAAGGTGGTTTTACAAGCAAAATTAAGTTATGCCTGAAGTCTGCTTAAGAATTTTAATCCAGATATTGTGAGTAAAACCAGCAGCAGCACCGTCATCTGCACTGATGTGTAGGTGCATTCTGTGCCCACTTCTTCACTTTGTCACATGAGAACTACTGCTGAAATTTCTTCATCAACACTAGAGCTTTCAGAGCAATGCTTTATGGATGTTTCAGGCCAACTTCAAGATGTTAGGATAACCAGATGTCATTTGCTTCTCATTACATTTTCAAAATCCCTGGAAGAGATTTTTAATTGCTAACTTTTTTTTTTCATCAGTTTAAGATTCTCAGCCTGATAATCTGTATCTTAATATATTCAGAAATCGGTTACAAAAATATTCGTGCAGCACCAAATGTAATCTATTACTCAAAAGCTCACTGCATTCTATTGCAGTAAATTAAAATACAGAGTAAAGTTAATCTCACAAGGCCTATGAGTCTTATTAGTAGTATAGATCATTTTAGTCAAAGCGCTGCTATGCATTTTGGTTTGCAGAACTGGTGATCTAAGTTTTTCCAGATTCAGGGAAACCTAAACCACTGGACTGGCATTTTTCCTATGCAGTACACAAAGCCACAAAGAAATCTGTGGGACAAGAAAGATAATACAGCAAATCAAGCAAAGATGGATTACAAGATACTGTTTACCCTAAATTAAGCTGTGACCATTAAATTTCTTTACACAAGATGTCAGAGCTCTAGCAAAAACCTGGGAAAAGAATACAGGATTTTCTCCAGATTTTTTTTCTTGTGAAGCAGAGGCAGAGGAACTTGAGACATCGATACTGCAAAGAAGGATGTGGGTAATTCTGGTTCCATATTTGGTCTGAGTGGGTGTACATCAGCTGCCTTTTGAGGGATGCTCCACACTCTTCCTGTAGAATAGATGCACCCTGTCAGACATAAACCCAGCTGTGCAGCATCGAGCCACCTGCCAGAGCATGGGGATCTGAGAGTCTCAGAGAACCTCTGCATCGGTACAGAGACAGGATGCCCATGGGCTGCCTGTGAGCACTTCTGCAGGTGTCACGTGGGCTGACGCCTGAATGAGGGTCAGACACACCTCCAACGTAGTGCTGGAGGGTGGGTGCTGTTCTAACTGCTAACTTCTGTTGTACTTCTATTAAAATATGATACACTTAAATAAAAGCATGGAACTCTTGTGACCTTGGGTTCGAGTTGAAGTATTTTTGCTTCAGTAAAATTTGCATGTTTTGTAATAATACAGATGTAAAAATCCAAATATTTTTCCTTTAGCTGTTGTGTGACATCTTGGTCTTTCATGCAGTGAAACTAGTCTTTTGAATACAACTATTCATATGTTCGCTGTGCCAGGAACATCTTTCATACACACCCTCTAAACTATTAACCCAAGATGGATAGCTACAAAAGGAAACAAGGTCAGTCTAATTAATTGGATGGCCTAGCTAACAAATGGCAAAGACACAAGGAGGCCTGCAATGACTGCAACAATGGTGGCCCAGGGAACAGCCCACACCCCCCTGCCCTCCCTTAACAAACAAATAGTAATTTCTGGTAAGGCATTTGCTTCTCCATTATATAACTGAAGAGTTCAGATTTCTACCCCCAGAACAAGACAGCAATCTACAGACAAAAGCTGTCAAGTGCAACAAACGCCAGTCCTGAAATCCCAACTGCAAGCAAGTCAGTGAGACCAAGATGTTACAAGGCCACTTTAAACGACATTTGCTTTTAAGGTTACTAAAAGAAGTATCATGATTAATTATAGAGGGCATAAAAGCTAGAGATGGACTTTCCTTTACTTGTCTTCGCACAGGTCTCTGCATCATGACGATAAGCCCAGCTCTCAGCTGGTGCAACACAGCAGGACTCTGCTAACTTCACAGCTGTGCAGGTTTAAATCACAGAATTTGGCCTGTTTTAAGACTTGAGAGCTGCGTGATTCTGTTACCCTTGTTTCTATGTAAAAACCAGAAGTATATAAAAGAGCAATAGGGTAGAGCACTACCTCAGCAGTTTGGAACGACAGTGGAACCGCTATGGGTTACTAACTTGTACCCGCAGCTTGGCTGAGAGCCCTCGGAGCAGCGCAAGAGAAACCTACTATATGATACATATACACCAGCAGAGTGCTCTGCCTTGAAATAAGAGCCGACAGGCAAAGCCAGTGGAATACATTGGGAGCATTGTTTTATTGCTGCTTTACTGCTGAGATTGCTGAACGGTCATGAAAACGCCTGGCGCTGCTGCTGCTGCACAGTTCCAGCAGGACGTGACCTGCTGCGGGAGATGGGCTCACATCGTGTCTCTGTGGTGTGCAGCAGCTTGTGGAAATGCTGAAGAACTGGAAATATCAGACAAGTTCTCTCTATGCAACTGAGTTTACAGCAGTTGGACTATTGCCCGGTAAACTAGCACAATTTAAAAGTAAATCAGAATTTCTACACGAGCAGGAGTGTGTCAGCTGCACTAAACCCACATGGAAGCTGGTCCCAGGGAAGCAGAGCGGGCCATTGGCTCCTCACCCCAGCCCTGCTGGCCCACACTGCAAGCTGGGCCCCACAGCTTTGGGTCACTTCATTCATTTCCCATGCTTAAAGGTTCTTGACTGCACATAGCAATCTTGGATTACAAAGGAGCGTAGGCTACATCTCAACTGTTTCAAGTGCTGCCAAGAAAAAAGGGGACTTGGGTCAAGCCCAAGCTAGCCAAGCACAGAATTGTCAAACCAAGGCTTTCAACAAATCACTTCCCAGAAAGTCATGAGACTAGCATTTAAAAAAACAAAACTCATGAGGACTTAATAATAGTTTGGGGTTGTCTTTATTTCCTTTCCTTGTTCTTCTATTCAGGTTTCTCTTCAAGCCTGGGAAAAGAACTTCTTCCTTGCTTGGGTTTAGATTTTCAATTGCCAGCTGATTACCAGTTTTTGAAATAAAAGGATTTAAGTACAGTATTTTAAAAATTTAGCAACTTTGAAAACTACTGTTCACATTCCTGATGTGCTATACATGCTCCTGGAGTGTCAGAGAGAAGGATCCTCACTTCTAACTCCAGTTACACTGGAGAGCAGCATAACTGATAAGCTTACTACAGCCTGGATTCCCACGAAGTCCCAAATGTGCAAGTACTTACTCGTAAGCTTCTAGCTGGTTTTGCAATCTCTTTTATATTGTTAAGATATAACAGAAATGATCCCTCACATGCATAAATGTTTGCAGCATCACATGGTGTGATTCTTGGGGAGGTCCTGTGCAGGGCCAGGAGTTGGACTTGGTTGATCCTTGTGGGTCCCTTCCAACTCAGGATATTCTATGGTTCTATGATTCTGTGACTCTATTATTCTAACCTTGTCCTTCTCCACGTGTACACGGAGGTATCTAATTTGGCCTCTTACAAAACTGCCAGTGTATACCTTAAGAAGCTGAGTCCCAGTATTGCTTTATACACTGAATAGCATTTTTTTATCTTTCAGTCATATCACTTATGACTTACAATGACTGGGAACAACAGCCGCAAAATTTATTTGAAATTATAGCCTTTGACCAGAGAACATTTTGACTTATATGCATTTTATTCAGCCTCTTGCCAGTTATCCACATTTTAATTTCTTATTCTAAAAATCTCTCCATTTCCTACTTCTGGATGTAAAAATCTGAAGAACATTGTTTCTTCCCTTCACTGCTGGTATGTGCAGCATGTTCAGGGCTGTGAGCAACATGGAAGCCATGCTTGCTATGCCTCATGGTGGGCACACAAACCTCCTGCCTCAGTACCTTTGTGTATCACACTTTCTCTAAGAATCTTATACTAAAGCCTTTCTCATGTATAATTGAGCTGCTTCCCGTTACAGACCAATAGTCTACTACTAAGAGTAAGTGCATTCCTTTGTAGACATCTATAGAAAATGTATTTTTCAAAGGTAGTAAAGACCAGCCTGCAGGACCTCATACATCCACTCACTCCTGACAGCACAGCATGTCTTGCAGCATCTACAGCAATCAACATCCTTGCTCAATGGAGAGATTTTTTACACTTCATTGCATATGTTCTTACAAAACAACTGTATGGACTTCTGGAAAGAGAGCAAAAATGTGGAAAGAGAGCAAAAATGTGTTACTGATAGTTCATACCAGCATTATTCAGAGAAGAGAAGTGGGCAACAGTAGACAAGAGGAGTGGATAACAGGCTGTAATTCATTGTCAGCACCAATCTTGTGCCATCGGAAATGCCTTTTTCCTTCACTGGAGACACTAATTACTGTTGGTTTTTTTCCTTTCCTTTTTTTTCCTGTTAGTTTTTGTGAAAATCACCTCTGTGAATCCACACCACACCTGATTCATGAACACTAGAAAAGCAGAAGGTAGGGAGAGGCAGAAAGGAGAAGGACTGTGTTAGCTTCACCTTGGATTTCTATAAATTGTCACGGTACTACACGCTATGGCCTCAATGATCACAGTTGTTTTGTAAGAACATATGCAATGAAGTGGTTTGGGCTGGAAGGTACTGTAAAGTTCATGAAGTTCCAGCCCACCTGCCTTGGGGCAGGGACACCTTCCACTAGACCAGATTTCCCAGGGCCCCCTCCAACTTGGCCTTGAACACTCCCAGAGTTGGGGCATCCACAGCTTCTCTAGGAAACCTATTCCAGTGTTTCACCACCCTCTGACTAAAGAACTTTCTTCCTGTCATCCAATCTTAATCTCTCTTTCAGTTTGAAGCCATTCCCCCATGCCCTATCATTAAATTCCCTTGTCAAAAGTCCTCCTCCAGCTCTCTTGTAGCCCCCTTCAGGTACTGGAAGGCTGCAATGAGGTCTCCCTGAAGCCTTCTCCAGGGTGAATAACCCCAACACTCTCAGTCTCTCTTCATAGGAGAGGTGCTCCAGTCCACTGATCCTCTTCATGGCCTTCCTCTGGACTCACTCCAACAGGTCCAGCTCATGAAGCTCGACAGAAACAGAATGATGAAGCTGAGGACAGAAGGTCATACGAATATCCATGCATTATCTTGCTGAAACTGTTCGCCATCTAGTGGTTTGTTGGCCTCCTACAAATACAAACTTAAAAATAGTAAAGAATTGGAGGATATAATTTCAGAAGGAAAAAAATGTATCACATCTGTTCCCCAATGTGCAAGAACCTATTAAAAAAATATGAAAAAATATGAAGTGCCTCTTGCAAAGTGTTTACCATTAGAATGAACATCCCATGGAGACAAGCAACATCTCAGGGAGACAAGCAACAAAAACCTGCACACAACCAAGGTGAGATTCAGAGAGAGGTTAGGTACACACCATTGGTATTTTTTCTCTCCTTTATTTCACTGTTTTCCTCTTATTGCATCAAGATGTCCTGATCTAATTTGCTCCACCATTTTCTTCAAGCTTGTCCACCCAAAACCGTACATTACAAACAAACTGTGAGGGAATTAGGAGGGCTCTGTGTTTGGGGGTGGGAGGTTCCAGGGAGCAGCATGAAATGGCTATTCTGCAACAGAAGGTCTGCCAGGAGCCAAGCACAATACTGAGGTGGGTAAAAGCAGTCACCTCAACAACAAGGAGCCGGGACGCAGAACAGCAACCCAGGGCCAAGATTAGGTTGAGAGGCAGTGGTCAGGGTCAGACACAGCCCAGCAGTCACCCAGCAGGGCTGCAGTGGCAAGGCAGGTCCGAGACCAAGCCAGGATGCCAAGTCAGCAAGTCTGGATGAGGGCCAGACTCGTGGAGATGCGAGATGGTGCAAACACAGCTGCTGGCACAGGCGAGGGCCAGCACAAAGCCTCAGCTTAAAAGTGGCTCTCAAGGGAAAGGATGGGCAGGCCCTCGCCGTGGCTTTTCTCACAACTGCTCTTATCAGTGGAGGAGCTGACCTTGGATTTTGCCAACTAAACTTCTGCAAAGGGGTAACGTGCTCAGGGCCATGGCAGTCAGAGGGGTGGAACAGAGCTATGGAACGTGTCCAACATAAGGGTAAAGCAGGTTGATGGCCTTCTTCATTAAAACGGTATATGGATGAAAATCCCAGTTGAAAGTGGATCAAAGCAAAGTTCAAAGAGCTTACGTTGTTCAGTTTGGGCAAATCAAGAACTCTTGCTGTTAATGATGGCTTCATTAATGAGAAGCATCAAAGGACATCTAAATTATTAACTGATCACACTGATTTAAAGCTCGCTGATTTGAGGCTAATTTGTACATGAAGAAAGATCAAATACAATCTTGGGATGTATCAGGGCCATACATTTCTATCAGAGACACTGTACAAGACCTGAATTGAATGTACTAACTGGTCACCCATGTTTAACAACAGGGAACTCAAATTAACATATGCACAAATGGCTCAGTGGGAGAACCAGGAGAACAGTGAGAGTTTCCTGTCTTATGGAAGAAGACTAGAAATAACAGTGGCTAAAATAAAAGGAAGGAGACTAGTAATAACAGAGGTTAAAATAAAAGGGCTAGAGGGAGTACAACAAATGATCAGTTAACTTCAGAAATCAGAAAAACTAAATTCATAAGCAGCCCTGGTCAGGAAAAAATCAGCATAAATAATCCTATATTAAGAACTAAACTAATAAAAGAAATTGTTTGAAAATTGATAAATAATTTGGCATTCTCCACTTCCGTGGAATGAGATTTCGGGACTGTTTTTCAGTGCAGCTAATACCAGCAAGAAAACTTTGGGAAATAGATAAATATTTAGTTAAAAATTTATTTATTTACTTGAGTTGCATGTGACAGCAAAGAGGTCACATGCAACATTAGAAGGTCGAGAGGGTCCCATTCAGACTTATTTCCTGCATTAACCAATGATTCGTAACAGCCTCCTGGTTGAAGTCAAACTAGATTATCTGATGAGCTCTTTGGGCTTTACAATATTAGAAGTCCAGCTAGAGCTGTATGTATTTAGCTACAGGATTATGCATATATGACCCCATGCTGTAGTAACAGCACTGAAATAAACTGTATTATTTGTGGCCACATTCTCTTGTGTTGCAAAAGAAATCAACAAAAACCAGCTCATTGTGGGTGAGGGGATACCAGTAAAGTAGCTGAGGATCTAGCCCTCAGAGTATTTATTTTGGTGACTTCTCTATGATATATTCACATATTTTAACTGCATTTATACTAACATATGATTTAATAAACATATTGAGTGCACTGATTTCAGTTCTATTTTAAAAATATTATTTTATGAGTGGTATATTGAACACATGCAGCTATTTTGCTAGTAATCAAAGAATAACTGAAAGCTATTCTTCCCGTATTGCACAGAGTGGCAAACTGAGTAAAGTTACTGCAGCCTCTGTGACAGATAAAATTTCTAAGGAAATTAGCTAGAAAATGTGGTCAGCCTCATGTCAGCTGAAATGTAGAGATATACTGTGTATGTAGGTAATTGGAATGCTTTTAAAATCCAATGCTAAATCTAGATGGGGAGAGACACACATTTGTGTTTGTGGAAAGAATACTATAATGTAAAGGATAATGACACGAAACAAATTCGGTTTTACAGCGTAGGTGTTGTAAAAGTTATGCTGACATAGCAATAATTGAAATAAAGTGTAAAAGACAAGATGCGGACTAACTAAAGTCTCACATTGGCCATACCTGTAATGGGTAAAGGGAATCCCTCTAACAACATTGAGTCTAGCTTTGAGGCTAGCAGCTATATACTTGAAGCAGAGAAAACTGACACATTCAAGTCACTTGGCCAGGCAGTTTGTAGGCTCTTGACATTTCCACCAGAACCTCCTCCTCTCCTTAAATAAAATGCACTGGTTCAAGTTATATAGTATAATGTCATCTCCCTCTTCGATCTTACTCTAATGCAACAAAATCATAAGGCATCAGGAATGATCCTAGCAACCTCAAGAGCATCAGAGGTAAACAACATTCCCTTTTTCCCCCTATTTATTTGCACTCCTGTTTGAATTAATTATTTCAAAGTACAGGCTCCATTTCTTCTCATTCACCCAGAACTCCCCAGTCTGGGTGTGGTAGAGTGAAGGGTTTCTACATAACCATCTAATCAAAACTGGTGGAGAGACAAATTAAGCCTACATGTGCAGTCTGTAATTGCTCAGGATATCTCAAAATTTCCTATTGCACATACTCATCTTTGAGCTATTCACCATGAAGGCTCACCTCCTGCTAGACCCTCTGATAGTGCTGCTGTCCCTTTGCCGACACCCGGGTTTTAGGAGTTGGATCTCCTGTCACAAGAAATACTAATGAGAAACTGGGAATTTCTCTGCGGCCCTGCCTGGACAGCCCTGTTGTACAGCTCGGACTCCCCAGCTGCCAGCTCCACCTCCCCGGGAGTTCCATAATATTGCAAGCTGTTTCAGTGCGGTTCCGGGTCTCAGCTTGCCCAGCCCGGAGCTGGAGCCCCGTGCCTCGCAGGTCGGGCCCCCCACAGGGGCACCGGGGATGTGGTGAGGGCTCTCTTGGGTGACACCTCCGCCGTGTGCGCCACGGCCCTCGCACCGCCCTGTCCTCGGCATGACAAGAAACCCCCTTACGGGCCCAGCTGGGCAGGGGGCCGGCACACGTTGGGTGCCACGACGCCGCCTTCCCGTGCAGACCGGGGTTAAGGTCTGGAACCGGGAAGCCCCGCCGGCCCTGAGGGCTCCGGGCAGGGCGGCGCTGCCGCTCGCGCCGGCCTCGCTCCGCGCCCCCCGCGCAGGACCCGCCCCTGCCCCGCGCGCGCTCTGCGTGACCCCGCGGTCACGCGGGCGGGGCGGGGCGGGCCGCGCGCTGCGTAACCGGCCGCGAGCGCCGCTGCAGCGCCGCCGCGCGCGTGAGCGGCGGGACTTTGCCTTTGCTCCCGGCCCGCCGCCCAGGCCGCGCGCTCCCGTCCCGTCCCGTCCCGCCGCCATGGCCGCCCCGGGGCCGGCGCGGCTCCTCCGCGCCGCTGCCGCCTCCTCCCGCCGCTGGCTCTTCTCTTCCGGCTCGCCGGCAGCCGGGACGAGGCCGGGCTGTGGCAGCGCCGTCGCTGCCGTGAGGGCAGCGCGGCTGTTCAGCCTCTCTGCCCGGGCGGTGCTCAGGTAAGGGGTCGCGGCCGTGAGCCACCTGGCGAGCTCCCCGGAGGAGCTGGACCGGGCCGGGCCTCGGCGCTGAGGGCAGCCGGGGCCGGCGGCTGCCCGTGGCACGGGCCGCCCGAGCCGGGCTGGCGCGGGGTGACCTTCCCGCGGTGCCCCGGGACGGGCCCCGGCCCCGCCGCCCCTCACGGCCGCTCCTGCCCTCGCCGTCCGCCGGCGGCTGCGGGGCGGCGGCACCGGAGCGCTCTCGGGGAACCTTCCCGTGCCCCGCGGGGCTCCGGGTCGGCCCGGGTGAGGCACGGGGTCGGTGTGACCCGGAACGCCGTTGGAATGCCTTGTGGTGTTATGGAACTGTAAACCAGGGTTCCTGGTGCTCGGGCTAGTTCTCTAAAAGGTTGTGACCTTAGCAAAGTTGCTTTTTCGTGCAGTGCAGTGCTTGCTTTTTTTTTTTTTTTCCCCTTTTTTTTTTTGTGGAAGCCTGACTAGGGTAGTGGTAAAAATACAGCACATATCAGAGAGCCCAATACTGAAGGTCTCTTCAGTCTTTGGGATAGTTTTCTACTACTGAAGAGCACTTGTGCATCTTTCTCTAAGGAAAGACTGGATGTGGCACTCAGTGTCATGATCTAGTTGACATGGTGGTGTTCAGTCATAGGTTGGACTCGATGATCTCAGAGGTCTTTGCCAACTCGATTGATTCTGTGGTCTGAGTATGCAAAACCCCTTCCTGTCCTCACCAGTATGTAAGAGTAGGTGTTTCAAAGTGCATTTCATCTGTGGGGGTTTAACATTCCAGAGTCCGTGACTGTAGTTTTGTGGCATGTAGTCATAGACTGTTTATGCACAGCCTTCTGGCTTGTGGTTTGTATATTTGAAGACAGGTCATAGTCTTTCAGTATTTGAAATGCAGAAATTCTAAAAGTCTGGTTTACTTGGTTGTCAGAAAAGTTTCCTTGACTCGGAACAGGACCCGCAATCACCTGCCCAGCATCGGGGGTGTACCCTTGTCTTTTCAAGAGGGTTGAGATAGTACCCTCACCATCAAAGCTGTTTCAATAGTTTGCTTTTAAACTCTCCTGTAGGTGCTCTTTGACTTTGTTCCAGCAGATACTTTTCATATGGAGAGACAAACTTAACGTTTTAGTCTAGGACTCCCATATGAGATGGGTAAGTTGCTAGTCACTTCTCTGAGTGACCCTGCTGATGATCAGTTGATTTTGAAGTCCCTGATTTGCAATTTTTAATTAAAAAAAAAAGCCTTTGTAAAATACTATCAGTTTTTAAAAAGGTATTAAAATTATTGAACAGGGTAAAAATGGGGGGAAAAGAATAATAAGAACGGAAAACATTTCCTTACTTAATAGTAGTGTAAGACCTGTAATCCCTCAGGTCTTTCACAAGCAGGCTGAATACGGAATGGAATTTATTCACACTCATTGTGCAAGCACACCAGCAAAAAAGCTTATGTAAGCAAGTATTTCAAATGTGTTGTTTATATACTGCATGTCATAACCTGGCTGAGTGAGTCGGGAGAAAAGTAAAATCTTTGGATGTTATTGTTTTCTCAATTTATGTGCGAGTTATTTTCTCTGGTCCTGCCATTTCTGGCATTGTATTATTTGAGCCCCAGTTCCTGACCTTTATATAGTCAGCCAGTGTTATTCCAGTGAAAAGATACATCATTGTTTGTATATGTAAAATTAGCTATATTTGTGTCTAGGGGGTGAAAACGTCATACAAAACATTACCTGAAGTGATTCTTGTGAGCAGAGGTTCCCAAGGGTTTCAGCGAAGCATCAGGCATTATGTTTTGATTTCCATTTTCTTTCTTTTGTTCTATTTTTATCTGTTACCCTTCCATTTCTTTTCAGGGTGAACAGGAGCTATCTCAGAATTATTTTACACCAGTTTGGTGTACAGCATAATTTGGTGCACAGCATAATTATTGCATGCTTTAAAGATTACTTCAGGTTTATAACTTTGCGTTAATTGAGGCCTGTTTAATAGTTTCATTCATGAAACTCTTTAGGTGTTTAGGGCTGTTGGATTTGCTTTGGATTTGGATTTGTTGTTTATAAAAGATCTGTAAATAACAGAGTTGGTCTTGCCATGTGCAACAGCAGGCTACAGTTGTTACCTTTATGTTTTGTTTGGAAGAATGTAAGAGGTGATTCCTAACTTGGAAGTAATATCTGAGATTTAAAAGAATACCTCTTTTAAGGAGGAAGAGGTAGCTGTCAGGATTCTTGCAGTATTTACTCTTTTGTGCATGGGAGAGACAATGAACAGCATTTACAGTGCTCTGGTGCTCTTCTGTGCCTTTGCAGTGTGCTTAATACAGAGTATTCTAGTGAAACTTGACAAAAAAGCTGATAGTGCTGTGGCAACCATATGAAGAAATTAATTCTATTTTTCATCTGGTCTATCTGAGAATTAATTGGAATATTTATGATAACACAAACTGTGTTTTGTTCTTCCTCATAATACTGAGGCTACTCATACTTGCGTAGACCTGACACGTTTCATATTAACTGCTTGTGACTAGTTCACATCATGTTGGTATTTGCTTTGTTCTTTTTCTTCATGCAAACAATGTCTGGGTGGACAAAAGCCATGTTACTTGAAATTTGTGAAGCCTAAGTATTGTCTCATGCAGGTGTGAATTTTATTTTTTTTAATAGTATCCCCCAGTCATTGAAAAGATTTGCTCAGTGTGTTTTGAATGTCTGACTAGCCTGATTATTACATACACACACTTCTGGAAGTATTTTCACCACTCAGTAAAGCCTCACTGATTTTTCTTAAATTAACATTTTGGCTATATGAGGAGTGGTAAAGGTGATAATAGCAGAAAATCAGATCCTACTGCAAGACTGTATCTAACATTATACAAATAAATCAATTTTAGTTTCAGTTATAAATCAGGGTGGATTTAGGTCCTGTAGAAAGATTAATTACTGTATCAGTCTTTAACAAAAGCTAGTGAGTTTTGAAGAAGTGATATTTGTTTGTTCCCTTGCTGCATGGCACACCCATCAGGCAAGCACAGCCATGGTGCAGATCCACATTTGGCTGAAGCAAATGTGAGATTGTAAGATTGCTCCACTGCTGTTTCCTCACTTTTGCTGTGGGCAGTGGCACTTTCGTCAGTTTTGCTTTCTAGTCCAGCTGGGACTACTTTGTTTTTATGGTTAATTTTCATCCAGATTAGCAAAATGAGTCGACTTGGTTTAATATTGGTGTAGGGCTGATGGCAGGGTGACTTGAAGTGGGGATCAGCCAAACCCACATTTTTACACCATAAAGAGATTGGTTTAATCTGATCGGGAAGCTTAGATTGTGTCATTGCATCATAAAGCTGCAGTAACACGACTGTTCTAAACCGATGTAAATTTTGTCTGAGGGTCAGCTCTGACTGTGCCAGCTCTGACATCCGTGCAGCCATTGACCTATGAGGGTTGGCTTTCGGCCAGTTTTGTTTCCAGGCCCAGTTCACCACGTGACAGTGTGGGCGCTGGAGAGAGAAGGAACAAAGGAGCAGGGGCAGGACTGTTCTTGTGACACTGTGGTGTTGTACCAGATTAAAGTGTAATCACACGTGAAGACAGTTTCAAGTGTGTTTTGAAAACTGGGAGGGAGTTGACTTGTCATGTACAAAAGTTCCAGTGATCTCATGGACAGACAGACATCCTGCTGTTTGGTCCGTGTTACTTGCGATCACCTCATCCTATAGTAGAGTAAAGGGTATATTTACGATATTGGAATAAATATTTAGTACTTGCCATGTACTGAGGATACCCAGAAATGCAAGTATATCTCTCACTGTATCTCCTGTCAGGGTTGTGTTTGTCATCTTGACAGAAATATTTCATCAAAGGAGAGTGTACTTCGACCTCTGGAAGGGCTTTTTGAAGCCATTTTAAATTACACTGTCAGTTTACTTTGGCTCTCAGAATGTGACCCTTTCCAGTCTAAACCCATCAATCTTAAACTCCCAGTGGAGGTGGTGAATTTTGTACTAGTTTATCTAAGTGGGTGCTTGTTTCCTTGGTTCTGCTGTGGGAGGTGTTAGCATAGCAGAGGAGCAAAACAAAAAGCCAAGTGTTAAATTAAACCCCCACAGAAGGGTTTGCTGGAGGTGGTCCTTGGACCAGGTGACTGTGAAACATTAATTACATTTTGTAAAGATGTATATTTAAGATGTCTGAATTTTATTATAGTGCATGCTTCAATTGCTTTGCTGATCAACAAGGTCAACCCTTCATTATCAATTATAGTTTTGGAATTAATTTATCCTTAATAATAGCTTGTGGCTGCCTTCTGGAGAGTGGACTGAGGGATGATAGGAAAAGAAGTGAGCATGACATCATAATGAATCATGGCACACACTGCTGCCAACTGATCTTACAGTTGTGGCAAGTATATAAAGTCTACAGCAACAAACATTTGTTGTTTCTCATAACAAGCTAGGACTCATGTTGCTATAAAAACACATTTGCTTTCACAGCCAGTTATAAAAGTAATTTGTTCACTGATGTTTCAGCATGGCCACTTTCAAATTTTGCTTTAATATTCAGCTCTACAGGTTAAAGTTTTCCAGGTGATGACTTGATTTTCAAGCTTGTGTATTTTGCATATGATAGATCACTCAAGGCCCACAGTTACTAAAAATGAGTACAGGTAATAAGAAGCATGTGGTTCTTAAGTATGGATTTCACGTGGAAACATAAATTTTTGCATTACCTTTTGGTTGTTCTATTTGTATCTCTTATCTCTTGGCAGATTTCTTTACTGTCCATCCACTAAGTTTTTCCTGTTTTGCTCACTTACTATAGGAAAGAAAATAGTCTGTTTAAAATCAAACAAACTGTATTTCATTAGTATATTTAAAGCCTTTATTTAATTAGCATGTGAAATAATTTAATGCAGAATGCAAACAAATAAATTTTTTGTATTAAAAGCTTTAGTTTTAAGACATTTTTATGCAGATTGCAAGAGAGTTTTTTCTTAAGTAATTGTCTGAAAAGCGCAGCAGAAAAATACAAAACCTTCTTTCTTTGAAAACATGTAAAAACTCTGAAGTTCACTAGAATTAATATTTACAGTTGAACTCCTAAGAGAATCTGTGCTTAAAAACAGCAGAATGTTTTCTGAGTATTTCCTGTTTTGGCAGGAGAGGAGAATGAAATTTTGGAACTAATAAAGTAAAATATATAAAACTCTAAGAAGAAATGGGAAAACTTACAATTTATCCTAAATGATAATGATGAGAACAATAAAAATGTCATAAATTCAAAGCAAGAGTCCACAGAAAGGTGGGGAGAGAAACATTTAAATGAACTCTTTTATTTGTTAAACAAGTATTGTGCCTAAAATAAAATAGCTCTGATGCTCTTCGGTGAAAAGCAAAACATCAGGATCCCTTATAGCTTTTAGTGACAAAACACAAACCAAGTTTTGTTTTGTTTTTTTTATTACTTTTCATGGTCTTTGTTCAATGTACACCAGTAAATGGCTGTACCTGTAACAGCTTTTAAAAGCCAATACCTTAGGTTTCTTAGCTCTTAGAGTTGATTGTGGTTATTAGTTTAGTAGTATTCAATCAATGCTAAAGCTCTAAAATGTTCTAGAATTCTTTAATTCTAGTATATAATTTTCTTTTTCAGCTCAGAAGATAAAATAACTGTTCATTTCATAAATCGCGATGGTGACAAACTAACAGCCAAGGGAAAACCTGGGGATTCACTGCTGGATGTTGTTGTTGATAATAATCTAGACATAGATGGTTTTGGTAAGTAGATTAACTGAATACTGTATTCAGTGTCTAAAAATTTCTTTCCAGCTTAAAGGTTCTGGAGGCAACACAAAACTGCTGTATTTCTAAAGTATCTAGTTACTTCTGTAGTGCTATACTGTCTCAATTTATTATCAGGCTTTTCATAGCACAGTTTGCTGTAGTATTTGACTGCAAAGACAAATAAACAACCAAATCCATGTCAGTTAGCAGGGAAGAGCAAGAAGTTTAATTCTTACTAAAGAACTGGAGTAAAAGAGACCAAAGCCCTCATGAAATTCTAACTTGGTATGAGTTCTGTTTAAAATCAAAATAGGAGGAAGCTGTAACTTCTCCCTATTTCTTCAAACTTTTGTACTTTCCATACTTACCATGATAAAATGCTTTGGGTTGGAAGGGACCATGAAGTCTGTTTAGTTCCAGTCCCCCTCCAATGGACACCCTCCACTAGACCACGTTGCTCAAAGGCAGTTGTAGGATTCTACCCACACAAAGCAGTGGTATTAGGAAATGACAATTAAATACCTCAGGAGAGGTATTTATATGAATACGAGCTGAAGAATTAATAAAACTAAGGCAGTAAGTGGAATTACAGTTTTCAGGACTGAACGTGTAATAGGAAGCAATGTGAGGGAAAAAAAGCACAGTTTGAAATCTGAGATGTGTTTTAGTTAAGTGCAAATAAGTTTTACTGCTAGTAATGAATTCTGATATGATTTAAAATCTTGCACTTAATATCTAAGACAACTCATGTCTAGAGCTGCATACATCTGGGGAAGAAGAACTGTCTCTTAAGAGAGACGTTTTTAAAAATCTGTAATGCACTGATTTAATTAGCTGTATCTATCACTTAGTAAATGACTCATAGGCTTATGGCTGGTCTGCTTGTATCCTACAGTAAATGCTCTCTGTGTAAATATCAGCCATGTTAAGGCATTGTGGTGAAGTGGGAAAAAATAATGTTTCAATAAACAGAAGCCAAACCGAAGAAAAAATGTGGAATACTGTAGCTATCTTTAATTATAACATATGCTAGTCCCATTTCAATAACCACTTGCTAATGAAACATCATACTAGGGTGCAGAAATAATGCAGTAAAAATGTATGGTTTGTGTTTAGAGAAAAATTGAGGGAAAAGTGAAACATAAATCTTACCTATTTGCTTCTATCACTAGGGGGCATCCCATGTGCAGTAATAATAATAGAAATACCTTTGTATAAAAGCTTATAAAACTATTGAATTATTTGGCTGCACTCAGTTTGTTCATTACTGCTAGCTTTACAGTTGTGGAAAAACCTTCCACTGTCCAAAGAGACTGGTCAGTGTTCTTTCCTTCTCCTCTTGCTCCTTCCCTCACCTTCCCAAAGTTCAAGATCCTTAGACTGCTTAAAAGACAAATTTTGTATTTGGCGCTTTATTTGAACTCTACTTTTTTGTGTGCCTTTAAAGGTGATATATGTTAAAAATCAAATGTTCTAATACAGTGTCATGCTCACTTTGAATATATGCTGTTGATACTGTTAGTGCATGTCATGGCATGGTGCTTTGTGTGTCGTTCTTGTCTGATGATAAATTCCACTGTTTCTTTCCATAGCAGTGGTTATGCGTACAATCTTGCTTCCCTTATTTCCATACGAGTACAAAGGTGATGGGATCACTGTATTCTCGGTTCTGCATTCCCTGGAAATGAGTAAATAAATGAAAATTGGCTAATGTGTTACCTGCTTCTCTCCTATCAATTTAAATTGGAGCCTGGGGGTTTGTGTGCCCCAATCCCAATCTCCACAGTAATCAGCCTTTCCCCCCGCTCTTGAACTTGCATGTTTCTTTTTCAGCAATGTGGAGAGCTTGGTGTCAGCCCAACACAGTGACAAATTTGTTAATGTTCAAACTTTTACTGTCCTGTAGTGACCTCATTGCTGTACCATGTAGGTGTTGTTGATGCTTGTTCTGCTCAAACCTGGCAAATTATTAGATCCTTGACTTGCACTGGATTGCCTCGTAAAAACACATGTAGGCCTCTTTAGCACAGATAAAACCATCTCTCTGGCCTAACTACTTTTGTTGCTGTGAATTAGTGTTCTGTTGAGTGAGAAGAAATACTAAGTAAAAATTCCCTCCTTCCTGTACTTCTGAGGAATTTTTTTTGTGAGCAGGTATCTTCTGTTAAACTTCTGGAGGAAACCTTCTCAAAACTATGGAAAAAAGAGAGATAAGGATCAGCCTTGGAAATAAATCAAGTAGTGTTGATTGACAATGTTGTCTGCTTTTGCATTTTTATAGTAGAAAACCTTTCTTTAAAGGGTGGAAAGGGAATTAGTTAAATGCTATAGATTAGTTAAAATATTTAAGTAAGTCTTAATGCTATAGGAACTGTAGAAATACTATTGACAGTTGAATGCAGAGTATGTATATGAATGTGGGAATATATAAAACATTAATTTTACTAATCAACAGAGACTTCTTCTATGAGACAAACACATATATGTAGGATTTCTTCTGAAATTCTGCTGCGGTTTGAAACTTGGATTTTCTGTTACCTTGATTTATTTTGTTCCTCAGGTGCATGTGAAGGAACGCTAGCCTGTTCAACTTGTCATTTGATATTTGAAGACCACATATTTGAGAAACTAGATGCAATTACTGACGAAGAGATGGACATGCTGGACCTGGCATATGGCCTCACAGAAACGTAAGGCGACATAGCACTTCAGTACATCAAAGAATGGAGAGGAGGGTTTGCAAATGGGGCAGTCTGATATTCTTGGAGCACCTTAATCAGCTTGGAATAGCCGGATTCTGTTACACAAAATGGGACTGCCAAGTTTAGATATTGTCTATCTTAGTTCATACTAAAAAGACGTCAGTATTGCTTTTGTAACTGAGAAGTGTCAGTTGCCAGTACTTGTCTTCAGAGGTGTCTGGTGCAGAAATGTTAGATACTAAAGTATGACTGAAAACCCAGTTCCTTCAACAAAAGCTCTGCTGCTGCTGTCCTGTGTGAGAATTTTCTTGTACTTATTTCTCTTCCCTTCTGTTTACTGTCTCTGTTAGTCTGTAGCTAGTTAATGTGTTTTATGAATGTGTTTACATTAGTATTTTAGGTTTTGGTCAGATCTTCTTTTCACAGAATCACAGAAGGGTTGAGGTTGAAGGGGACCTCTTGAGGTCAACTGTCCCAACCCCCTGCTCAAGCAGGGCCACCTAGATCCGATGCCCAGGACCATGTCCAGACGGCTTTTGAATATCTCCAAGGATGGAGACTCTACAACCTCTCTGGTATTTATGTACATTGTTAAGATCCTTCCTCCGAGCCTTCTCTAGCACAAACAGTGTCCCATATGTCAGTGTACCTACTTCTCATGCTTAGAGTGCTCTTGGTGCACACGAGCCAGATTCCTTTTTGGGAGAAATGGATCCTAAACTGTACCCTGACTGCTGATAGACATTAGAATTAGACTAGTGGTAGTCTAAAGTAACCCTCTGCTCTGTATCACCCCCCACCATCACGTCTTGTAATTAGGGTGTCACATCCTCATCACAGATCCATTCCTAGTGGGCTGTTCTATCTGCTGGTGCACAAGTAGCCTTTATCATAAACCATGCCCCTATGAACGGTTGGCAGCTGTGCCTTACAAGATGTCATAAATCCTTTTCTTCATCCTTCAGTGGAACAGCTCATTGAAGTTTTTGAGAATCTTTCCAGTGATGTCAGAGGCTTTATACCTGGCCTGTATAGCATAGAGGTTTTTTTATGTCTCTGCAAAGAAGCACTCTGAACTAGCTCATCCATCTCCTTTTATCAGTAGTGGGAATCCCATACTCATCATTTCTATATAAAGATACATGTTCTCACTTCAGACAAATCTGAACTTCTATGGGAGGTTGTAAAGGCAAAGAAGTGAAGCTATGAGATACTTGTTGCAGCTTCTTTTGTTTTATTCTTCTTCCTGTCCCACAAAACCCCATTTTTGATTTTGTAAAGATCATAAGCCTATAAAGTGTGAATTTACTTCACCCTTTCCATCTACTATAATTCTCCTGAATTTTTAGGTTCAGGGCCAAAGTAATTCCTAATAGCTCTGAAGGCAAATGATACAATAAAAATCTTTTTTCTTTGGCTATCTTTTAAAGGTCTAAAGCAAGGAGATTTTACTGAAGAACTGAAAAACAGTAGAAAGCCAGAACTCTTTATTTAAATGTTTCTATTTTCTTTTATACCAAATTAAGTTTAGACCCTCTGAACACATCTGGTACTTCTATTAGGTGTTCCTAGCATCATGTGTTCTTTCTATGGCCAGAGACCTTTTGAATGTGTGAGAGGATGACTCTTCTGGAACATGGAGCTTTAAGTGACTGATATTTACTGCAGGTTACTCAGGCTCCTGTGCTGATACAAATTTATGTAATGGAGATGTACTTCTATGCTCTGTCATAGGTTTAAGGATAAAAGCTTGTTCTTATCAGTATCTCTGTATTTGGGGAAGCTTCATCTAGCAACTGCCATGAAAGTCATGTTTTTTAAAATGAGGAATTAATTAGAAAGGTTAAAATTAAATAGTTTTGATTAACTGCAGAACAGTAGATATGGTTAAAAGTAGTAAGATAAGGGGAATGCAAACCCTGGCAAGTTAAATGTGTAAGAAGAATGCTGAAGCAAAAAATAAGCTGAGAAACAGCTTGTAAAAAGTTGAAAAAAATATATTTTTGTTTCTAACCTATCAGAAGCAGGAAACTTTGTCTACATGAAGAGCTGATGGGTGATGTAGAAGGTGCACTTAAAATAGAAAAAGATAACATAAAAGCAAAGTTTCTTTCGAATTGTTGTCTCTAGAGATGTAATGGGATGTCCACGCACTGGAAGGTTTCTTTGCAGAAGGCTTCCTGGAGTATTCTATGATCTTGTCTCAAACTGACATGTCCATGGAAGTATTACAGCAGATAAATAAAATGACTAGTAACAAATGGTAATGGCAAGATAGCACTGACCCAGGAGCTCTACAGGAATTCAGTCTGGCATTTCTGAACTGCTGTCTGCAAGGCTTATGTAGTCGGTTTAAAACTGCTTCCACTGCAAAGGTATGGGAAGGCAGCAACCCAACTTTTAAAATGAGATCATGGAAACTGAGCAGCATACTGAAGTTCCATACTGGACACTTTAATCAGATGTCTATAGAGTGTCTATACTATCTACTATGGGTAAGGAAAGAATTCAGCAGAGCTTTTGTAGAGCGATGAAGCAGATATGGGAGTTCTTCAGATAAGTCACTGAGTGCGAAGAAAGATCTTGCAGTTCATATAATTTATTTAGGTCTAGAAATCCTTCACTAAATCTTGAGTTGCAACAGGATAAGAGCAAAGACCCTGTAAAGGATAAGTAATTGGTTAAGAAAAATCATCTTTTAACAAGGTAGAAGTATTGGGCTGTCTCATAATAATATGTGATCAACATTGTAATCTAAAGTGATAGGTGCTAGGTTTTAAGTAGCATGTTTGTGGAACACATGGGAAAACACAGTGAAGAGTAAGGTTTCTGTATAGTGTGTGTTACTCTGTGGTAGTATCAAAAACTGTTGGTGAAGATGTGTGACGATCTTGTGCTATTGAGCAAAAGGAAGTGATTTTTGGAGTTAAAAGGTGCAGATAAATGCCTATGGAGAGTTGGACAGGAGAGTGGTAACTTTTAGATTCTTGAAATAGGCTGTCTGCTACCTAGTGTCTTTCCAGGGACTGGTGCTACAGAGCATTGCCCATCCTTGCTGATGTTTTCAGTATTCTATACTTAAGTACCAAGACATGGACATTGAAATAAAGGTATCCCAGCAATAAAAGCAGCTTCTGATGTCTGCAGAATTTTGTTGTTGTATTAAATACTTTGGTTTTAATTGCTTGCATACAGCATCTTTTTTTTGTTCTTAATGAATAGTAGGTAGAAAAAAAAAAGGATGGCATCTTCTCAGGTGCCTTGACTGTTCTATCTTTTTATCCTTCCCCTTCCTATGTTTCTTGTCTTTTCACTCCTACTTTTCTGGCTTAATGACCCAATCTTGAGCTTTTTAGTTTGAAAACATTGGACCTTGGATGGAGAGGTTACGCTGTACTTTTTCTGAGGCTTTCATTCAGATTCGTTGCCTTCATTTCTTCAGAGATGCCAGTTGCACCTGGCTGATCTGTTAGTGACCCACTGAAAATGGAAGGGTCACCCTTATTACACATTGTCTCAGTAAGCAGGAAGTACTTGGTGTGTGACTTTCCAGTGTGCTGAGCTCTGATACTGAACATAAATCATTATTATTGTCACACAGACCCTTGTGTTGACGCACGCTGTTCGCTGCTGGGCTTGATTAAGACCATGCACAAGAGTGGCTGTTTGTAGTTCATGGTGTGTTTGGGATGGCTGAATGTTGGAGGCATAAGGGGGTAAATGCTGTTAGATATCTGGTGGGCTAGAACTAACTACAGTGTCTTATTTCCCTACAGATCACGTTTAGGCTGCCAAATCTGCTTGAAGAAATCAATGAATGATATGACTGTTCGAGTACCAGAAGCTGTTGCTGATGCTAGACAATCAGTAGATATGAGTAAAAACTCCTAAAAGAAAATACCTTGGGGGTTTTAAAGAAGCTTAATTATTTTTATAACTTATTTTTAAATGTGTAATTAAATATGGAAACTTACATAATTGTGAGTTATTTTATATGACTATCAATATTAGATTAATGCTATTTTAATTTTCTTTATAGAACCTCTTATATTTTTACGCTTAAAATGCAATAATACTTCTTGTAAGTAATCATTGGATTATAAACATCAGCAAGTGTGTTACAGATTTCATATAAAATTATTCTGCCGAAACATTTAATGGCATTTGGAAACCGGATCACTTCTACAAGACTTCTCCTAAAAAAACCTCTTAGTATTTCTCGTTTTCAGACCTGGATGTGTAAGAGAACAAAACTTGTAAGACTGCATGGGGTCTTTTTGAAGTGTTGTCATTAAAGATGGTGTGCTCAGAGTTAATTCATGTTCTCAGTAAACATGATACTTCCTCAGCAAACAGTGGACTTTCAGGGTAGGAGTTTTCCAAACTTTGAAATCTTAATAAGATCTGTCAAATTTTGTCTTGCAAAATACTGCTAAACCCATGAATTCTAGGGGCCATGTTATGGCTTAACCCAGCAAGCACCTAAACACCATTCAGCCATTTGCTTGCACCCCACCACTGCCTGCCCCCCACCCAAAGCAAGGTGGGGGATATAGACTTGGGGAAAAGAAAAAAAAAAAAAAGTAAAATTCATGTGTTGATACAAAGACAGTTTAGTAAGACAGAAGGGAAAGCAACAACAATGATGATAAAAGAGTTACAATGTACAAAACAAGTGATGGACAGTGCAATTGCTCACTACCTGCTTATTGATGCCTGGCGAGTTCCTGAGCAGTGACCCCTGGCCAACTTTCCCTCCAGTTTAATATTTTGAGCATGACACCATCTGGTCTGGGACAACCCTTTGATCAGCTGGGGTCAGTTGTCTTGTCTGTGTCCCCTCCCAACTCCTTATGCTCCCCAGCTCACTCACTGTTGGGGTGAGATGAGGAGCTAAAAAGTCCCTGATTTAGTTGTTGCTAAGCCGTGTTTACACTAAAACACTAGCGTGTTATCAACATTATTTTCATTATAAATCCAAAACACAGCACTGTACCAGCTACTGGGAGCAAAACAAATTCTCCCAGCTGAAACCAGGACAGGCTGATGCAGAATGTTGGCACTTGGAGCTTAACTGTTGCCCAAATCAGATGTGAGTAAACCTCAACAGTTTTTACACCAGAAATGAAAGGATACACAGGGCTTAGAAGAGTGAAGTCTTGGAGCTGTCTAATGGGAGAACATAACCACTGGATTTGCAAATTTACCAATTGTAAATTCTTGCTGTTCTCTGAAGAGGACTGAGTTGCAGTTGGAGGGGGCAATGTTTGTAGGATTTATTCTGGAATCATTATCCCTTTCTCAGTTTTGAGCTTATGCAGGAGGCAGTCTCATGTTAGCTAGGGTGTTCAACTTGAACAGATTCCTAGTTTCTGGGCCTTGCTCTCAGAATCATTTCAGTAATGGCTGATGTGAAATGACCAGGTATATTTATTCCATAAAAATGGACATGGTTCCCCAGAAGGTATAGGGAGAACCCAGGGTGAGATGACATGTGAACTAATGATGGAGAGCTTTCAGTTGAATATTGTTTTACTCTTTCTAAAGTAGCCCAAAATAAAATAATGTCTCTAAGACTATTCTCTCCTGCTTTGTGTAAATACTTAAATGAACAACCAAGAGTTGTTACCCTTATAAGGTAATTTTTATATTTTGGGCATATTTATATACATTTATATATATATAAACAATGTTTATTTACATTTGAATGATCTAATGCATTCATTTACATTTGAATGATCTAATGCTTTATTTGAACTGATAACAATTATATCTGTACATCTTTTCTTGCATTATTGCATATATATGGGGGGGAAATTATTTTTACAGTGTGGAATATTGGGATTATTTTGAGCTTCATAAAGAGGAAAAAAGTCCCTCTTTTTTTATAAAAATTAATATTTTCTAGAATGATATTGAAAATAGATGTGGGTCAGATTCTTTGATTTCCTCTCTGAGTTACCTTGTTTCCTTGTGTTACCTTTGGGCATTGCCCTAATGCAGGATACAGTAATTGTGGTCTGTTCAGAACTTAATCATGTAGGGTTTTCAGAATACGCTTGTGATCTCAGCTAATTCAAACTGTGACTTCAGAGCTGAAATTTCCAGGCTGTTTGAAAGGCAAATTAAGGTCAGGGAAAAGCATGGGCATAAATGGAAGAAATGTTCTGAAGATGCTGCTGTCTTCCTCTTCAGCTGCTGTGACTCTAACCGTAATTTAGAGGTTGCATTCACTCAGTCAGTCACTAAGGTAAATCTTACTTTATATTGCCTTTGTACTGAGCTCATTTGTATACAGTAGTCATTATTAAATCTCAACTTTTTGTTTTTCTTTTTACATTAGACACAGCTCATAACCTTCCAAGAGAGGGGCTTTGGGTCATAACTAGATGCACTGTGCGCTCTTAACATCAGAAAGAAATTTGAGATTTCAGTATAGTTGTGAGTTTTAGGGGTAGATGTTTAGGGGTTATTTACTGAGTTTTAGGGTTGCCATTAGGGTTTTGTGGTGGAATATTTTGTTGGCTTGTTTGAGGTGTTTTTCATACAGCACCAGGCACTTCTTGTGGGAATCATGAAGTGCTTAATGCTGTGTAAAACATATGTGAAACAGGTCTCATGACAGTTTTATTTCTAAGACAAGGTCGCTTCACTGTGCGTTTCCTGTAATAGCTCCTCATTACAAAGACTTTGACTCTCCTGCAGTGTGCCTGTGGAAGGAATTATTACTCAGCACAGCAAGGCAAAAAAGGACACTTTGAAGTTCGTTTTGAATTCTAGAGGTATCCCATATTGCATGCAAATGGAAATCTCAGAGGGCAAAGGAACCGATTTGTAGTCCCCAAAATGCACAGCTCAGAGATATTAGTTATTGTTAAAATGATTTGCAAATAAATCTTATTTTTGACCTCTTTCTGACACACCTTGTTTGCATGGATTTTTTTTCCTTCTTGTTCAAGCCATTGAATGTATTTCTGGGTGAAAAGTGGAACTTAATAGTTAGCAGTGCCCATTCCCGTGTAAGTATGAATTCTTGTGCAATGACACACAATTATACCATCAAAACTAGTTGAATACATATTTTTTTCCTTGTCCAAATAAAGATTACAGGTAACTTGCTTTCTAAAACCATTTCCTTTCTCTGTTAGAACATCAAGTCAGTGGGTCTCTTCTGTCTCTCTCCCATCAAAAATGATGAGCACATCAAAACCTACTTTGTTGCCTTTGCTTCTGTTAGTTCACAACACATGCTCGAAGTCTGGAGCTGAAACAGACCTTTAACTCAGAAGCAGTGAATTAGGGGAGCAGTGGGCTGTCTTCCATTGCTTGGGGTTAAAAAGGTCCTTTGGATTTGGTTGGATTTGTGAGAAAGCCAGGCCAAGCCATCCCTCTGCCTTCCCAAGGGTGGGGCAGAGCTTTGTCCGTGGCTCTACGTCGTGTTCCTTCTCTCCACCCCCTTAAACCGCAGTCAGACACAAGCCAGCAGTCCCCACCTCTGTGACATTTGGTGTGTTCGTGTGATGTCTGAAGGGGAAAGAAGGGTGTGCCTTGCATTGCCGCATCACTGCATCCAGATATGTCCGAAGTTCCCATCATCTGGACTGCATGCTGTCATGAGAGAGAAAGGCAAGTTCTCCAGGCAGTTTCTGGCTTCTCAGACAGAAAAACTAAATATTAAAAGTTCACCATTTTTGGCTACAGGCATCAAAAGACATAAGGCATCTGTGTCCAGACTCAAATTACATCCCAGTTAGAGGCAAGCAGAAAACACTGTGTCCAAAAAGCTGCGGTGAAAGTGGCAGTGCTTGCCCTGCTAACAGGTCTGGGCTAGGGCATGGAGGGATTCTCTACAGCCTGTGTTTTGCCCTCACAGGGGATAATATGGTATACAAAGTTAGGGGGCACAACAGAAAAATCCTCATTCCTTGGGAGAAAAAAGGAGAAATACATCTTTAAAGGAGAAGAGATGCTCAAGTTGTCGCTGAGATTCCAAATAGTAAAAAACATTGGAAGAGTCTACAGCTGCTCTAGATGATTTCTCCTCAAACGATCTGAAAAGATGCACAAGAGGAATGGGAATTTTCTGCATCAGGAAACAGGGGCTGTTGTCTCTGTGTGGCCACGTAGATCCATATGCTGCTGTGGGCTGCAGTGCCTTGGTGCTCTTTCTCTTCCTGTTGAGCTGCCTGGAGAGCGACAAGAAGTGTTGTCTGTCTGTAAAAGGAACCCTGAGGTTTGCTTTCTGATCCGCTTGCTTTTTTATGAAGTTAAATGGTTTTTTTGATGTGAACTAATCCAAATTTTAAAATGTTTTAAAAGTCATTTCTAGCCAACAGTGATTTAGCATTTGCAGCTGGGGCAAACTCTTCATCTAGAAGCTGTTGCCTCACTGTGCTCGGCAAAGCATCTTTGGAACCGCCCTCCACGGTTCTGCAAGTTCCCTTGACCTCAGCCCAGCCGTAAAAACGTTACTCTGAGCATTTACACTCCCCGTGTGCTCCCGTGTGCCATGTTACTTTAGTCCAGGCAGCGTGATCCCCTCCGTGCCTACCCCTTCCATAGCGCAGAGCCTTCTCCCCCGAGCAGCCACTAGGGCGCATCCCTCGCATCTGCTGGAGATGAGAAAGGATAAAAAGGGGTTTGAACAGGCTTGGTCCGACCTTCCTTAGGTCTGCTTAGGTACAGCGGAGCTCTCCCATTTCTGGGAAAGAGCACGTCCGTGCCAGAAATTCTCTGGGCTGGTGCTGACCCCGGGTGGTAAATCCCTGCAGCACAGCGCCAGTGGGGATTAAAATTCGCCTATGGAAGCAGCGCATTCTCTAATTCGCGTATGTTAAAAGCAGCCGTGTGTGTGAGCCCAGCTCAGGTACCGCTCTAGATGCAGCTGCTTGCTGTGGAGCCCGCTTGGATGCTTATTGCTTGTGAAAGAAACACGGCTTTGATGTTACAGTGGAAAAGAGCTATTGCTGCGTCGGGCCGGGCTGCCACGGCTCCGGGTACCCGTGCCCAGCCCGCGGCAAGGCTGAGCATGTGGTCCTGCAGACGGACAGATGCACAGACACACGGGCATCGGTGAAATGCAGACGGAAAACACGGCTTCAGCCATCTGTCCCGTGAGCAGCCAGCCCTGTAGGCAGCACCCTCCGTCTGGGAGCTGACAGGTAGCCTCTGTCATTGGCCGTGGATCCCCAGGACAGTCCTGGGAACAGCCCTGTCAGAGGCTCAGCCGGCTCTGGTGAGGTTATGGGGGTTCCCCTGCCTGTCATGGTTCCTCTGCTCGTGGCAATGAGCTGTCAATCACCTAACATTGATCAGTGTGGGACATTTGTGCTCTTGGTTTCTTCAGCACTGCAGCAGGCAAGAGAGGAGGCATTACACGAGAAGTGATAACAACATGGGATGCTGGTGCCACGTAAGGAAACTCCTCCAGGTACTCCAGGGAAGTCTGCGGGCACCTGTGGCAGCTCTACCTGGATTGCAGCTATGGCTGAATTGTTTTTCTTCGCAGTGGCAGCAAACTGCCACTGGCAGCTGGTAGGCTGAAATCTCGGGGTTTGGAGGAGTGTGTGCCATTCTCACTGAAAAAAATGCCAGACCAGAGATGGCGTTCCTCTTTCAGGCTGTGTTTCATCAAAAATGGCTCTCCTTAAGGATCCAGTTTTGGATCAAAGAAATACCCAGATAAGTTGGATGTGCTTACGCCATCCAAATGCATCTGAGCAGGTTCAGAGGGGGATTAGCAGCCTGTTTTCATTTTACCCTTCCTCGAGTAACAGCCCTGCTTTGCATAGGTAAGCCAGCACTATCTTTTAATCTGGTGAGTGCTCACAGGTTTTACTGGTAATGGTTTGGAAGAACAAGGGCATTGCCTTCCTAGAAAGCTCTGACTGGAGGGGAGAAAGAGAGAGAGAGGGAGAGCTGACACAAGATCACAATGATGCTGCTGCAGCTTCTTGGATCCAGGAGAGAGGCAGACGTATACCACCCAGGGAGCAAGCAATGGATTTTGGCTGCAGATAAAGGTAGAAGGTCTCATCTCAGAGGAATGTTTAACAACGGATGAAAATAACTGTAAAAGAAAACAAATGGTGTCACAGAGACAGGGCGTACGGAGGCTCAGAGTGATGGGGAAGATCGTTCAGGCTGTGGTTCAGTTCCAGGAACTGATGACTGTCAGGAGGAAGCACAGCAGGGGATGGCTGGAGCAGGAGAATTTCTGCTTTAGATATCAGCTTTTTTTTTTTTTTCTTCCAGCATAATTGTTATGATCATCACAGCCATTGGATTTTTGTCAGAAAATTAGGAACAACACATTCTGTCCTGGCATGGGGAAATAAAAACAATGTTTCTTGCCTTGAAGTTTCCTGCCCTTCAAGGGCTGTCCTCCAAGGAGAAGGGCAGCACACACAGGAGTCTCTGAGGCAGAGGTTTGGGGAAGCAGAACAGAGCTGCCCCAAGGGTGAATGTTGTCCTGGCAGGGAAGCTCAAGAGACTGGGATCTCCCTCCACTGAGTAATGTATACAGGAAATGTATTTCCAGCTTGAACAGCCTGTGTCTGAGCACTGAATGTGTACTTCACATTAAAAATTATCCTAATTAAGTGTATCTCATTGCTGGTCTTTATTCTCTATTATTTTGCATTTTATCAAGTATTTGCCTTTGGATAAGAAGGATGGGAAAGGTGCCTTCTGAGTTGCCTGTCATAGTACTTACTTTTGGAGGTAAAAATGCCTAAAGAAGGCTCAAGGCATCAGAGACCTTTACAGCAGCACACAGAAATGAAGTGGGAAAACCAATTACTAGGGAACAGGAGTTAATTCTTAGAATAAAAGTGCAGAGTAACTGTCAGATATTTGCTATGGTATTGCACTGCTTATGTAACTGGTTTATCAGTACTGCCAACTGCCCAGCACTGGGCTGCTCCTGGTTTACCATAAAGCCACCATATATAATACATTTAATCCATTTCCACTTCCTTCCAGCTGAAGAGCCTCCATAATGGCTCTAGATCACGGGAATTTTGTAACATTAACCTTCCTCTGAGGGTCATGTGCCAGAAATTCTTACTCCCTGGGAAAATAATTTCCTCAAATCTTTTTGTTAATGAGTGAAACCTCAGCTCCAAGCCTGAGGTGAGCTTGAGCTGCAGTGTAAGCAGTGCAAGTGCAGCTGCCCCAGAACTTGACGTACTGCCCGATGCAGTAGTTCATGGTTTCTGCAGTGAGATGTTATTTCCCAGACCATGTTATTTTTTTGCTTCTTCAAATCTGGAGTGCAGTCAAAAATGCACAGGAAGGTTCTTTTGCTGTAAACTCGTGGTCACCTTCAAGCTTGGAAGGAGACCTGCGTTATTTAAGGAGTTCGTTCCTGGCAGCAAATTTGGGTGGATGCTGCTCTGACAGCAGGTCTGAATCTGTAAACAATTGGCCCAAATCCACTGAGGGAAGAAAAAAGACCCTTTAGCCAATCCTTGCTACTTGCTCCTCACCTCTCCAAAACAAACAGACTGATATGTTTTGGTTTAGCAAAAATGTTGAAACAAATTGCATTTGATACAAGCCACGGTACTATTTCAGAAGTGAAAACCACAATATTCCTTCCAGAGCATGCTGAATATTTAGAAGTAAAAATAAACCACCTGGACAGGCCGCCCTGCTGCATGCACTGAGCTTCCAGCCCTCTCTGCTGTTACTTCCTACGCTGCTTCTCCCGGAGAGCTCCTGATTTATTGACTGTTTCCCTCCCACTCCATTGCCTGCAGCTTCTCATGACTTCCACTCACTTAGTGGGTACATCTGTTCAGGGATTTTTCTGCTCAGTTTATGTCCTTTTTATGGTGTTTCTTTGTCAGAGAGAAATCACGTATCCTGCAAAAATTTCGTTTATACCACACAAGTCAATATTGCATTGAAAGCAAGCTCTGCTCATTTCAATAATGATGAAATTCTTCAGATTTCTCATACTTTTTGAGTAACTATGATGCCTGGAATCCTGGCAGGGTAACTTTCTGGTAGAATACAAGCCCTCCAGGAGCTGCCAGAGGAAACAGGGAAGGGGTGCAGGAGCAGCTCCTGGCTCCAGTGCCGCATCCTTGTGCTTCAGCACTGCCTGTGGCCCCTCTTCCATTCCCCAGGAGCTGTAGGGGGAACCCAGGGCTTGACCCTGGCATGACACTGCTCGGTGCACAAGGCCATAGAGGAACAACCAAAATGAATTTGTGGATCAGGCATGTTCTCAGAGCCCTGCAACGCCTGAAAACCTCATATTTCTGCTGCGTGGCTTTCACCAAAGCTCCTGCTGCAAAGTGCTGGAGCCGTGTTGGATGGCTGAGCGCACAGCAAGGGACAATTTAATTAGTGACTACATACAAAACTCATGTCTGAACAGCTTCATCCAGGGCTGCATCCTCTGTATGCTGCCTCTGCCAGGCATGGTTCTCTTCCAGTGCTATTAACTTCGATGTGCACTTTAAAAACATTATCATACTTGCTTCTGAAGAGATGAAGCAGCAGAAATCTGGAGCCTGCTTCTCCATTTTCTCCCAGGTTATTCGTGGCTCTGATGCCATCTGTAATGTCAAAGTGCTCTTTTTCTAACTTCATAGCCTTGGTATTAGGGCTTTTGACAAAAATCTTCATTGCTGACAACTTCTCAAGGTCCTGGCTGGGAGCTTTTTGATTTCCAAACTGAATTTCAGGCTACATTATTTTCACAATTACCACCTCTATTTTCTCTTTGAAAATGTGAAATAAACTGCTAAATAAAATAATTCTCTTTTTCTTGATAAAAAGTGTGACATTTGAATATTTTTATTTTTGTATTGCTCTTCATACAGTGAAATCTGTTAATTTAAAAGGCATGTGCAGAAAATAAATTCTACTGGTTTATACATGATACCATTTAATTCCGGTAAGCTTGTTCATGATGTTTTTCAAATCTGAATACTGAAATTATCTCACTATAGCACAGGCTCTAAAATATCTTTTCTAACATTGCAATGTTTTCCAAAATGGCAGACAGAGGGCTATAAACCCCAGATATTTGGCTGTGGAGTCACACAATCTCAGAACAGTTTGGGTTGGAAGGCACCTTCAGAGAGCACCCACTCGAGTGCCCTGTGTACTTGATTAGGCAACTGCATAAACTTGGTGCATCTGATAAGATTATTGCATAAAATTTCTAATGTATCCGATAAGTTTATTGCCGAACTCGGCCAGATTTTTTGAGGAGATGGATTGTATTGAAGGTTGGTGTGTTTTCACAGACTTCATTGGTTTAATATGCTAAATAATTCATGATACATTATAAACCAGCTGTCATTAACATCTTTTTTTTGCTCAGGTATGATACCAGGAGTATCGCCCACATGTGACAATTTCTCAATATCATCTACAGGGGAAAAAGATTTAATTTTTTTTCCAATTAAAAACCCAAGAAGTATAACAAGTAAACCAAAAAGAACTAGAGGTGTGGATCCCATCTTCCAGGCCAAGAGCTTATTGTGATTGTGAGTCCATGGTAGGCAGGCACTAGACAACTCTCGACATGTTTTGAAGGGTTACAGAGAGAACTAGTGTCATGCTGGACATTGTCTTGTTGTGGTTTAACCCCAGCCAGCAACGAAGTACCAGCACCCTTGAGGGAATGAGCCACTGCGGGGACTTGGTACTCACAGACAGGAAGAGTCTGGGTACAAGATGGCTTCAGCACCTGAGCAGTAAAAACTGTTACAGATGAAAACATTAAGAATGAATTTAAAGAAAGGAGCTGTCAGTCAGAAGCCTACCAGGAAAAGTCAGTCAGCACTGGCAATTCGTAGAGAAAAGTCCGGTGAAAACTGAGGGCAGATCAAATTGCTGCTTCTCAGCTGTGTTTGCTCATGAAGAGTTAAGTACCAATAAATCTAAAAGGTACCCTAAACTACAGCCAGTTGTGCTGTCTCCAGATCCTTGGAGGATCCTGGGATATAAAAGTTGGTTTGTTTCTCTTTTTTATAAATAAAATCCCAGGAGCGAGGATTCAGTTGAAGAGTTAGTTTAAAGGTTATTATAAGTGTTGAGCTTCTGGTGTGACATATGTGAACCCAATGTGTCCTTCCCTGACATGAGCTGAGTGGCCACCACAGGAATATGTTGCTTTTGGAGGCAGAACTGTTCTCCTAGCAAATGAAAAAAAAACCTGAAAAAAGCTCTTCAGACATCAGGGCTGAGAAGGGGAAATAATAATTGTTAGACACTACCCAGTTGGAAAGATAAGGTTCAAGGAGTCCATGATATTTAGTGTCTGAAGTAATTATGAATATCTTTTCCAAGTTTTACTTTTTGAAGGTGGCTGTATCCCTTGAGAATCAGAAGCTGAGAGCCAGAAATGGAACGCTGTGAATTACCATCTCTTAGGGGTGACTGGATACTTCTGGGTCTTTATCAGCTCTCCCAGTTAGTCAGTTTGGGTCACTAATGGTCATTTAGTTTTTACTCAAATAATTTCCACAAAGGCATTTTGACTGAACACAACTATCACCCATGGCTTTTGGTGTTTCTATCATGAGGACACATTGTAGAGCTGTATCAGCTTGTTTTGCATGTTCTTTGACAAGATCTGTCTCCATTAGGTGTTTGTGGGACACGAGGTATCTTACTTCTGCTGATGAGATTAGAATGGCTGGGAGGTGCCTGGAGGGCCAGAGGTTGTGGGGAAAAAAAGGTAGTTCTCAGAAAAGTTATTTTAAGGTATGACCTTTCAACTAGGTTGTAATTATTCAACATTTTTCAAGATACATCCAGAAGGAGGAGGAAACGTATGATCTTGGGGGGTTAGATGGGTCTTATTGTTTTCTTGTCAGTCTGCACAAAGTATGTAAAAACTCAGATGCTATCATTTGTCTTGGGAAATTAAGGAAATTAGAGTGGGAGGATTAGAGACATTTTTAATTGGCCCGGCCCTTCATCTAAGGATTTTTTTTTGCGATTCCCCTTCATCATGGGCAAGGAACTGTTTTAGTTGTCTGCATGTAGGGAGTTTGGTACGGTGCACCTCTGCCCCCAGGGCCGTGTACCCCCTCCCTGCCTGCACCGTCCTGCCTTGCCTGGCCCCTCATGTGAGGCTGTGGCTCAGGGACGGCACAAGGACACACTGACAGCCCTGTGACCACCAGGGTACCTACATAAGATAAGTAGGTATGTCCCTTCAAAACCTTCTCTCTGACAAAGTCTATATGACAGAGGATGAGGGGTGATCAGAGGAGCTTTATGGTTCACTTCTTTCCATGTAGTATCTGGAGACAAGCACCTTGTGGTTTTTTTGTTCTTTGGGGTTTTTTTGGGGGGTATTGATGAAGGGTGACAGTCATCTTAGGTCTGGCCCAGTACCTCACAACAGATCTTTCTGCTTACTGGGTGTTTGCTATGCCTGTGTGTGTTTGTTTTAGGGTGGTTTAATATCTTATATTTGATGGACCTCTATGCTCAAAATATTTACTAATCCCAGTTTTATCAGAGACTATAAAAACAAATTCCTTAATGCATACTCTCTGCTTAATCCTTATAATTCAAATGGAATTTGAAGCTCAAATTGACTCATAATCTCTTCTTTTTTGCAGTGTGCATTTTCAATCGATTTGTGAGTTGAGTGTGTGTGTGCGCTGTTTTCTTGGTTTTCAGGTTAGGACAGTCCCCTTCACAACAGAGAATCTTTCTGCCATAGGAAATTTGAAAGGTGTCCTGGGAGTGTATACATACAACAGTGTTGGAAATAGAAATGTGGCGTTTACTTGTTGGGCCAAATATCAAGAAGCAAACAGGGAGTTAAAAGGATAATACAGCAACTGTGTTATTTAAATGAATTTAGTTGGTAATGCTGATGAGTGATGAGGACATTATTGGAAAGCTTTTGTTACAGGGAAGGATAAAAATAGAATTAATATCTCCCACAGGCAATTACTTAAAAATCACAGCTCGTTCCCTGTCTCAGAAGCTCAGTGGGACGATGGAGCTCTTGTGTGGGAACAGAAAGGACAAATGTGAGAAAACTCGACCCTGACTTTGTGCCAGGTTTCTACCTGTGAATTTCACCCCACCCTACCACATTTTGCTCTTACCTCTACAAGACCAGGAGGAGGCCACCCCTAGGCAGCTCAAGGGGTTCGAAGGGCACCTGCACACACAGGATCCCCCTCGGTAGTCCAAAGCAGGCGTTATGTGGTGGGTGACAGCTGCAGTGCTCCTGCCAAAGGCACTTCTGGCTTCAGGCAGCCTCTGGGATGTGCAATGCACAGACCCCCTAAGTTGCTCTCTGGAGGCACCTGATCTCAGTGTATGGTGAGCAGAGAGGAGCAGAGGCTTATCTTCACGTGCCCTGGATTAGGCTTTGGAAACTTGAGTCCCCACCAAGGGAGCCTCAGTGTCATAGCACCAGTTGGCTGATCTTGGAAGTACCTCCATCCACCTGACAGAGATTCCCTCAGTGAATTCTCTAGACAAAAGCTCATGCAGATTTTCTGTAGGAAAGGATCTGAGAAATATAAATCAATTGGATTGATGCAGTTAGTTAAGGGCATGTTACAGGAGTGTTTGATGCTTTCCCCGGAATTATCTTCTTTTAGAAAACAAGACTTTTGGCAGTTGCAAGGACTGGCAGGCAAAGGAGTAAGTGGCTGTACCTCCATTGCTGGCTGGTTCCTCTGGCACAGCCATACCACATTGAGTAAAGTACCAATTCCTCCTCCTTGCTCTTTCCCTTCTCCAAAAAGCACACAATCCTGGGTGGAAAGCTATTGAGTACACCCTGCAATCGAAATGTCTTTCTTGACACCATTCAACAGCATCTAGGCAAAGGAGCTTTGAAATAGAGCAGTGCACCATCACAAGAAGGAATTATTAAGAAGCAGCATGCCTATTTCTGCAGCATGTTAGGATGAGTTCCCCCTCACTGATGTCTGAGCACAGCCTCACTGCATGAGGAAGTGTTCATTTTTGTCACGTCACACTGGAGTCCAAAACTACGTAATAAACTGCTTTAAAGTAAATACAGTTTCAGAGAAAAACGCAGGCTGCATCCAGTCATGCAGATCCTTCAGCTGCAAGGCAGCTTTGCCTTGAGCCAGCTCACAAATCGAGGCCATGGACATCATTCCTGAGAGCCCCTATGACTCTGTGGGATATGTGTGATGGCTGGGATGGGTGCCTTGTGCCCCCAGCCCAGCATGCTGAGTTCAGTAGGGACCTCTCACATCACTTGCTCTGGAGCAGGAACTTATTGGAAGCTTATAGGGTTTCAGGAACAATGGAGGGGCTTGAAAACACCCCAGGAGACAACCATGAGTACAGTGTACATGTGTGCTCAGTGTGAGATGAGCTACCCCTCCTCCCGAGCTAGGCTATGGTCAGTTGTCCCTCATGGTTAATGAGAAAAAACTCCACCAATAATTATTCCTAGAGCAAGATGTTGAATATAGAGCTCTGACCTTTGTGGTTTAGAGCATTATTAGATCAGCTTGCTTTGCTCCCCTTGTCTGAGCTAATTTCTCTGACACAGAGCGATTCTCACTGTTCTTGCTCCATTAGATGCTGTTCAGCATGTCACTGGCTGCTGAGGGTGCACACTAATGGTCATTGTAAAAGCATTTTCTCAGTGGCCCAATTAAGGAGGAAGAGTTCATTTGACTAGAGAGAAATAATAAATAAAGCCTGAGCCACTGTTCTGGTGAAAAATTCCCCATAATGTCCATGAGAGGGAGAGTAATGATGGTTCTGGGTGTGCAGAGCAGGTCTCCCTGGCTGAGCCCAGCGAGCTCTCCTGTTCTGCAAGCACACACATGCTGGCCGGGATCCATACCCTCTCCTGCTCAAACTTTTCCCAATTCAAACAACAATAGAAATCTGGAAAAAAACCAAAACACTTCATTCAGAAAAAATCTATTGTAAAAATACTTCTTGCCTGTCTATTCTCTCCCCTTATTATTTTCTTACTCTGACAATTACCTTAATAAAAGGAAATGAAGAAGGCAGTAGGTACTCTCTATCTTGGGTTTGATGCCAAACAGCATGGCATGCTTAGAGGGAATAGGGGAAATGCAGCATGGATAAACAGCTACCTTTTTATTTTGCTGGAGAACTGTCACCAACCTCACAGCTGTCTGTGTGGGAAGGGGCTCCACAAGATTCTTTCCTGCTCTGCTTGCCTCTGAACCTCAAGACCATGCTGGAACTGAGAAAATGCTTTTACAGACAATGCTAAGATAAAAGCGATGTGAGTCTGGTATTCAGGCTGGGTGTGGGCTCTTTGGGTGCCCACCAAGGATTAGGGGTGCACACACAGGTGTCCACATGTGAGCTAAGTGCTGATTTCCCATGGTAGCTGCTGGGGATACAGTCACTGTGGTCAGAGGAGTCCAGAGAATGAATCCACTCCTCTTAAGCAAGCACCAGGAAAGCATCTGTCTGCCAAACAGGGAATGCCTAGTGCCATATTGGAGACTGTAGACCTTACTTGGTCTCCAGCTGCTGTCCCAGGGTCTCAGGGACCCTGCACATCCTCTGTGGCATCTTCCAGCCCTGTGCAGATTCATCTACCATTCTAGGACATTTCAAATAAATGATGCTTGGGCAAGGTATCTCACCTGCCAGACCCCTCTTCACACCAGTAGGAAAATCTAAATTCATAAGGACCTGATAACACTGTAGTTATAACAAGTCACCAGGAAGCTGATGTTCAGCCATGAGGGGCTGTAAGACATTCAGGGTAGGATAGCTGTCTGGATCACAGCACAGGAGGACTATCTGACCGTCTCGGACTCAGGGCAGGGAGCCAGCTCTTTTTCTCCAGATATATTCTAGCCAGATATTTTTTCAGTTAAATATGGCACTTTACATCCCATGTCCTGCCCTTTGTCAGGGCCCCGTCTCCAGATTCAGACCGAGCTGGTTGGTGTAGCACTGTGTGATTGCTGACAGCTCTCTCCCTTGCTCAGCCACCCCACATCCTCTTCCTAGCAGGTTGCTACGGCTGCAAAGCCTTAAAGGTTTCTCAGCAAAAAGAGAAATTTAAGGAAGTCACATGGAATCAAAGGGAACCTTTAATTCCTCTTACGATATTGATTTCCTATCTTTTTTCTTGACACCTCTAAAAGTACGTCACAAATTAAAGCAAGATCTGATGTAGAATTTCATTTTTCTTTTTTTCATCTAAAATGTCAGAAGAAAATGTGGATTTTCATGGATAAAGGGAACAGGGCTTCAGCACTTCTTGAAGAGAAACAGTGAAAAAAAAAGGATGTGTGTTTATGAAATGTTTCAACATAACTAAAACCCTTGCCTTCCGACAGAAAAATATTTTAACCAAAAATCTAAATCTCCACCCTTTTTTTTTACCTACAGCATCACCCACAAATGGCATACTGTAACAGCTGAATACAAGCTCTGTAACCACCCAGAACAAGCCCCCTATCTCCCTTCCTTCTTGCAAAGGGCAGCTCTCTAGTCACTACTGCAGCAGTAATGATAATTGCCAAGAATTTGCATTTCTGCTTATCCTAAAGCTTCCTATTTCAAAGCAGAGACTTCAGAGAACTAATTAGCACAGAGGTTCATTAAATCTAAAAAACGCTCTCACTAAGTAGATGGAGCATCCAGACTCTTAACCCATTTCCCAAAGGCAAATGCCTTTTTGCCTCCTAAGGCTTTACCAAGAGCAACCTGAATCCTTTAAGCTGCACAAGTATAGGGAAGGCCAGTTTATACCATCTACCAGCTTTTTGCCTCAGCACTGGGAGGCCTGGGTGCTGCCCCAGGGCCATCATGGGGCTGTGAGGCAGCACCAGCCCAGTGCTGCAGCAGTGTGGGGCAGGACCCCCAGCACAGCCTGGCCGTGAGGGCAAGGGGGCAGTGGGTTCAGTTCATCCCTCCCTGCTGTAGTAAGGGACCTGCCTGTGATCCAGCACATGACGGTGCTGCCAAAAATGTCGTAGAGAGCCAAGATCAGCCTGCAGCCAGTGTGTGTCTGCAGAGAGAGAGAAAACCAAAGGGACATTATAGCAGCTCTGTGCTCCCATTCTTTCTCAGAACCTAAAGAAATGGCTGTGGCTTTGTGTGCAAGTTAATTAATGATAGTAAATAATATTCCTTTGTGATAGGAGTGAATAGCGCCCTTTATGTGGGGATCTCAGTGTGCTCAATGCTCTGTATTTAATCCAGCTTCACAGCAAAAGCTAGCTGAATTATTCATTGCAAATAAATTATCTGAAGAATACAGTCCTTTTTTCAGCCTGTGAGCCCAGCCTGCTTTCTTTGATGCCCTTTTCCATAGCCAGCAGTGTCTTCACAACAATTTGGGCAACCGACCCACAGTGCACAGCTCGTTGCGCCGCTTGCCAATTGTGAGAGTGTGTGTGCACGTGTCAGGGAGGCAGCGGGAGGAGGGAGACAGCCTCCAGGTCCTGCTAGTGGTCTGAGTAAACCTTTGAATGGGAAAGAAGGCAATAAGCAATGCTGAGCATGTTCCTCATCTGCCCACATAGATGAATACACACACATGCATATGTATATGGAGCTTTTCATATGCACTATGCTGGTGGTTCACACAGTGCCCAGACTCCAGTTAGGACCAATTGCATATGGTAAATCCACAAACAAGGAACTGAGATGACATCCTTTTGGTATGAGGCTCAATGTTACATACAGAACACATTCACTTCCTGATATTCAGGAAAAATTAAAACCTCTTCCCAATACTCTCAACCAGCAAAAAAGCTCTGTACTGAAAAGCGGAGAGATGTGATTACTCAAAGATAGTGTGAACTCCATTGCTTCAGGAAAGCAACCTGCGGGATGTGACTCAGCTGCTTGAGGAGGGCAAGGTCCTGCAGTACATAGATTCAGGCCTGTCAACATCTGGATCCCAGGGCTTTTTTGGTGCCCTGGGCCTGGGGACACTGTGGTTGTGATTTTAGCTGGCCCTTCATCAACACTTTGTTGCAGGTGGCAGGTTTGACACAAAGCCCCAGGATGCTTTTCTCATGCAGGCAGAGCTCAGCCACAAACTTGCAGCTACCAGCAGGTTTGAGATGCCAAAATCTGACATGGGCCCAGAAATCTTTTTGCCTAATTCACCTGCACAGAAAAGTGCAGGCATCACTGTGCAAGGAGGCAGAGATGGCCCTCCTCTCCCATGTCCCCACTGGCTGCCCCCAAGGAGGGAGAAGGGAGGCAGAGCCAGCCCCGAAGCTGCAAGGAAGTTCTTCCCATATGGATGGTCCCATCAGCGAGCAGATGCCCTGTCCTCACCTTCCCACCTCCAGAAAGAGTTGCTGCTCTGGGCAATTTTGCCAAGACTATTGGTTACTTCAGTATTTGATGCATGTCTGTGTTCTTGAGCAATGAATCATCCAGATCTGAGGACCACTGGGGAGCCTCTCAAGGACAGCTCTTGGTGGGGAATGTTAGGAGCTGGACTGGACATTCATATTCCCCAATAAAGAGCTGAAATGCTGCACACATGGCAATGTGTCACTAAATCTCTAGGTTAAGTCTTATGGTAAATGAATTATCTTTTTAACATAAATTATCTTTTTAACATAAAATTTTTGCTTGCCATTTTTTTGTTGTTGTTTTGTCTGTTTATTTCTTTTAAACAATAAACTCACCTTTGTAAGCAGGGCTTGGTACTTTGTTTAAAAAGATCGTTCTATGCAAATTTTTTACCTTTGGAAGTAGCTAAACTGACAGAAAAAGAAATCTTAGGTGCATCTTTTTATCAATTCCTTTTCATCAATAACACCAATGTAAAAAAAGCCAAAATCAGCAAGGAAACAGGCTTAATCAGTAACAGCTGGGCTGGCATTTTGTAATCACATCTGTCAAGAAAGAAAATAAATGAAAGCAATCCAGCCTCCTGCCTCAATCCTGATGTATTATCTGCGCTACAAGCACCTAGTAAGAAAAGCATGCAGACATCTTGGCTGGCTTCAGTGAGGACATGATACTCAAGAGATGACAAGAGCAAGGTTTCTCCATCCCAGGAATGAACTTCTGTGGTGGGCTGACCCTGTCTGAGTGCCAGGTACCCACCAAAGTCCTTCCATCACTCCCCTCCACAACTGGATAGAGAAGAGAAAAATATAACAAAAGGCTCATGAGCTAAGGACAGGAAGAGATCACAAACCAATTACTGTCACAGGCAAAACAGACTCAACTTGGGAATAGTAACTGAATTTATTACCAGTCAAAATCTCCCACCTCGACCTCTTCCCTAAATTCTATCTCCCCCCCACTGTGGTGCAGGGAGATGGGGAATGGGGGTTATGGCCAGTTCATCACAGGTTGTTTCTGCCGCTGCTCAGGGAGAGGACTCCTTCCCCTACTCCAGTGTGGGGTCCCTCCCACAGGCTGCAGTTCTTCAAGAACAGCCTGCTCCAGCATGGGCTCCTCTCTTCACGGGCCTGCAGGTCCCTGTCAGGATCCTGCTCCAGCACGGGCCTCCCACAGGGTCACAGCCTGCTCTGGGCACCCACCCACTCCAGCGTGGGCTCCTCCACTGGCTGCAGGTGGATCTCTGCACTCCCGTGGTCCTCCGTGGGCTGCAGGGGCACAGCTGCCTCACCACGGTCTGTACCACAGGCTGCAGGGGAATCTCTGCTCTGGCACCTGGAGCACCTCTTTGCCTTCCTCCACTGACCTTGGTGTCAGCAGAGCTGTTCTCTCACATATTCTCACTCCATTCTTCTCTGAGCTCAGTTACATCTGTGCAATAACTTTTTCTTTTCCTTCTTAAATATGTTATCACAGAGGTGTTACTACCATCTCTGATGGGATCAGCCTTGGCCAGCAGGGCATCTGTCTTGGCTGGTATTGGCTCTGTTGAACATGGAGAAAACTTCTCACAGAAGCCAACCTTGTAGTCTCCCCTCCACTACCAAAACCTGGCCATGCAAATCCAATAAACCTTTTTTTTTTTTTTAGAAAACAATCCAGGAGATATTTTTGAACTGTTTCTCTTGCAAACAAGCAGCAAAAGGTCTCCTGGGATGCCTCAAGGACAGAGAAGCAGATCAAGGTTCATTCTGGACCTGAATCCAGGTTCCAAGTGTCCCTGACCACCTCTTTCCCTGTCCTGCTCTAGAGGACTGTCCTTTCCCTGACCCTCCTCAGAAGGTGTTTCATATCCCAGCTGGTGACACAGACCTGAAGAGCAGAAAGTTGTACCCTGCATTTGCAAGTTTGGCAGCCAATCCCACCTTCTCCCATTCATTGCAATATACCCCAATAAAATAAATTTGTTTTAAAATAAATAGGTTTCAGGGCCTGATTCTGCATCAGTCACAGAAGAAAATCAAATTTGAGAGGACCCATCGTATCAGGAGAGCCTAAGCATTCCTAACAGAAAGCTAAGTATGGGGACTGTATTAAGGCTATAAATACCTAGGAGTGATGAGCCTGGACTAACAACCTGTTTTACAATGGGACCCACACTGCACCTGCATCATGTGGGGCTCCTCACCCCAAGGCAGGGCTGAGATTTTGTTCACAGAGACATGTTTTCGGAATTAGGGCTTTTATGAGGTTTTTGGATGTGAGAAAAGTGAATAATTTACATAGTAAAAATTCTTGGTAAAGTTGGAACCTACAGTTGTTGTGTAATAAACCAATTACTATGTTGTTGAATTTATACACTTCAGACAAGTGGACTGTAAACTCATATCCCAAGGTAAAAAAAATGCAAGAAATTCATACTTTGGCTTTGCCAAACATTTTATTAGACAAATTCTTCTTTTTTTTTTTTTTTTTTATTCAATCTAGGCAGGATGCATAAGTATTGAATACTTTTTATTATTTCTAACACAATGAAAGAGTGCTTTTGAAGTCTTTATAAAATAATAGATCTCTGTAATATAAGTTAAAATTTTAAATGGAAACTTCATAGGGATCTTTTTTTTTTTTCAGCAATGCAGGAACATCTGGTATAGTTTCTAATTTATTCAGAAAATAGGCACGTGGGCTCCAGTCCAGTAAGGAATTTAAGTGCAGGAGCACTCTTTTCACTTCTCTGGGACTGTTTACACATTTAAACTAAGCCCAAGACCAGGCACTCTGCTGAAGGTGACTTTCCAGTCTCCTCATGCTCTCTCTGTATGAAAAGTATGATGTCATTTAGATGCTGCACATTTCTGCAAGTATTTAGATATTTATCAGAGGAATAGTAATGCCACAGAAGTATTCAGATGGGCCTGAGCAATTAAGAGCATATTTCAGTAACAACCATCTGTGGAAACCAAGTCCTGCTTGGAAAGGTGACTTTGGAGCATGAATTTCCTTGACTGCCTGGTCACCTCAGGTTCCTCAGGTCAAAGGCACTTGTGGGCATGGTGTCAAATATCCCTTTCCCAATCAGATGTGCCAATAAAGCACCTAAGCACAGCCCTGCCTCCTTCCTGCCACCCCCACCCAGTCAGGCCCCCAGCTCTGCTAGGGGAACTTTCAGTGGTGCTTTCAGTGGTGTTTTAGATAAAACCAGTTCGTTCAGATAAAACATTTAAGTAGTAGCATTAACCAAGCTGCTATTGCTTACTGTGATGTCAGGGTCCACCTGAGCTGCTGCCTGTAGCGACTGACCCCTTGGTGGCTTTGACTGGATCTGGGGAGATCATCCCCCTCCTGCACTAAGTCCTTTCAAAGCATTTTATACTATATCCCCTGTGCAAGCTATCCATGGGGCACTTGAAATTTAAAACCCTCCTTCTTGACCAAAACTGCTCACTGACTCTGTTGTAAGGCAGTCCCTTGCACGCAGTGCTTGCACACAGTGAACAGCAGAGGTGACAGGTACTGCTTCTCTCCAGCTCGGCAGGATTAGTGTCTGCTAGTGAAATCTGTACTCACACATGGAAAATGGGTCTCTCTGCTACCTGGCATTAGCTACTCAGTCTGCCCCAGAACTGGCCTCCCTCAGGCCCCAGTTTCCCCAGGTGCTGGCAGTGGCACCCTTCAGACTCTGAGGTTCGTGATTCCATTCCAGTTGCCGGCACTCGGCTCAAGTGCTGCTGCCCACTCATCCGGCTTGAAGGTTGCTGGTGGTTTCTCACATGTGCTCAGAATAGAGTGTGTGCGCACACAGAAGGTTAACTGAGAGAATGTAAGAGTAATTACTATTAGTAATAAGTAATTAATTGCATCATTACATACAAATATTTAGTAAGACTCTAGGGCAGGCTGTGGTGATGAGTTACAGGGCTCAGTCCGAGGAGTGTGTACTGACCAGCTGTCACTTGTCACCCAGATCAGCCCTTTTTATCCCCTTTTTCCTCTATTGTCTCATGCTTGTTCCTCCCCAGTCCGCCTTGATCCCTCCTTTCCTCTGCCTTTGATCCTTACCCTAAACATCCCATAACGAATCCTGTACATTTCTACAGACCCCTTTAAAACACCTCCTAAGAGGTTGTCCAATGCCCTCAAATACTTCCCCCCCACAACTCCCTGAGTCTTGTGTCCCTGCAAGCACTGATCCCTGCCATTCTGCAGGATCTTCTGGGGAGGGAGCAGCCCCACTAGTGCCTTGGTGAGGGAACCCCAAGCTGACCACACTCCTCTGACAGTCCAAGGGAATATGTTGGGGCTTCCCTGGGGCAGGTGGGGTGACTGGAATCCCACAGCCAGCATTGCCCTCTGATCCCTGGGGGGATCCTCTTGAATCCAGGCTTTAACCACCAACAGGTCCTCTCCACAGGTCACTCTTCCTTCATCAGCACTTACTGTCAGGGGTCATTGTCTAAACTCTGAGCTGGGATTGTGTATCCTCAGCTGTGCACATTGGCAGCACAATCCTGTCCCTTCCCTGCCTGGCTGGCAGACTACCCAGCCCCCACTGCTCATCCCAGTCCTTGGGGCAGCAGGGAATCCTGTGGAAGTTCTCCAAAGCCAGAAGGAGTAGAAGGAGGAAGAGGAGGAAAGCCTTGCCTTCAATGGTCACATCAGAATTACTGCTGCGCCTGAGAGCAGATTTGTAGCATGTTGATGGAAATAGTTTGTGACAAGAGAATCAAGTGCAGAGAAATAATTTCTGTACTGAAAACACCTCTCCAATGTAGGGTCACAGAATGGCTAAATTCTGAAATATTTAACTTAATGCAACTGGCAGCAGCTACCGAGTACTTGTCCTCGAGGAACTGCTGACATTTGCAGTGAAGCCACAGTGAAACCGACAAAATAGGTCCTGGAGCAAACCTAATATCGAGGAAAAATCATTGCAGACTGCATTGTACATATTTATAAGACACAAATGATGTCCAAAACCTTTAGGCCCTGTGTGGCAACCATGTCCTAACAGAACTATTCAACACCTTTAACCAAAGGGTCTCCCCCTTTGGACACCAGTGGGTCAATTAGTTTAGCTTGACAGTGGCCTCAATACAGAGACATCGGTAACTAATCTCGGGAGTAAGTGAAATCATGCAAGCACATCTGTGAATGAGAGAGCTGGCTCCCTTCCCATGATGTTTGTGTAGGGCTCTGCTTAGCTGGCAGACATCAGGCTCCACTGCCTCTTACACTTGGCAGGAGCGAAGGACTCTTCCATGGGGAAGTGGGCTTGCACAAATGCCAAAGATGAGGCTCAATGCAGCTGCAGCCGCTTGCTCAGCCTCTTCCTACATTAGCCCTTGATGAAGGAGAAGCACCTACTGTGGATGATGCCTTGAGTCTCCCTCTAGATGATTCCTCAAAACATTGTGAGTACACGAGAATGTCCAGTGGTGTCACTGAGTCTAGTTCCTTATGCATACTCAGTTTTTCTGGACACAGGAGATGGGGAGATGTTAAATACTGAGAAAAAACATGTATCACAGAGTCTGCTCCTAATATATAAGCTTATTGGATAACCTGAAGATTGGGTGTAAGACTACAGCTTTTTCTGGTTTCTCAGACATTTTCTGGGTTATTTAAGAAATCATCATCATAATCTGTCCCAAAACATTGTATTTATTCGCCTGACTTAGCTACTTTTAGCAAAATTTCTCTGGCTGTGATGAACACTGCTATCCCTCCTCTGGACATGATCTACATCTTTGACACAAGCCTTTGACACTGTCTCCTGAAGCATTCTCCTGGAGCAAAGTGGCTTCTCATGGCTTGGACAGGTGAAATTTTCACAGAGTGAAAAACTGGCTAGATGTCTGAGCCAAGATAGTGGAGGGGAAAAAAATCCAACTGGTGGCCAGTTACAAGTGATGTTCCACAGAGGAATGTAGCTGGAAAGCTGTCCAGCAGAAAAGGACCTGGGGAATGCTGGTTGACAGTGTCTGAACATGAGCCAGCAGCATGCCCAGGTGTCCAAGAAGGCCAATGGCATCCTGGATTGTATCGGCACCGTTGTCCAGTTCCCCCACCTCCAGTACCCAAGCCTTTGCTGGGTGCTGTGCAAACACTAACAACCACCAGCCTGCCCCAGCAAACCAGGATATTTAGAGAAAAGACTAGTGGTGCAATACAGGGAACAGAGGAGACAAATAACTTTGCCAAATGTCATACAGCAGATCAGAAACAGAGCTGGAAATGAGATGTCGACCACCAGGTCCTGGGACCACGTACATCCCTAGAACAAAAAAGGAGCTGGAACAACAGGTCTTAGCAGAAATCCAGTGATTTAGAGTCATGGATAGAAAGACACCTTCAGTTTAAAGGTCATGCTTCATTACCCAGACCTGTAATCTATTTCGCTCGAACTCTACAAACTAGCCTAAACAAGAATTAGATGGTACATGGTTTTCTTCTTCCTGGGTTGGGCTGTTCTGGAGAGATAAAATTTACACGGATGAAGGAATAGCATTTATGAGCTTGATGAAGAAGAATGGAAAAGCATACAAAAAACCCCCTAATGAACCCAAACAGTGATATTTCAGGCACAGAAGTCTTGTACCAGGGCTAAAAAAAGACAAAGACTTTCAATGCAGGTTGAGAATAAATTGCTCTGAATTTATATTATATTAATCTCTGAAGTTATCTGAAAGGACTGATGGTTAGTACTTGTGAAACAGAGACAGGATGATCATTAACAATGAGAACATGAACCCCTGTGGGACAGAAAGTCCAAATGAGCAAGGTAATTTTTCAGTTTGTTTCATTTTATGTTCTTGACAGCAGTGGGTGAGGAGTCACTGCCATATTTCTTCCTTAACTTCATCTTTTTATTCTACTGTTCTTCTGCAAGATTTTGCTACTTCATGAAAGAAGGAAACATTTGGGAAACATCTCACCTACCATTTGTCACAAAAACTTGAGCACTTCCTCCAAAGCAGACACCACAGTTTATAGGGGCAGGCATAAACTGGGCCCGATTGCTGGCAGGACTTGTGACCCTGCAAGGGACCCACCCAGCCTGTTCCTGAAGTTTTGCACCCCATGGAAGGGACCCACGCTGGAGCAATTCATGAAAAACTGGAGCCTGTAGGAAGGACTCACATTGGAGAAGTTTGTGGAGAACTGTCTCCCGTAAGAGGGACCGCAGGCTGAAGCAGGGGAAAAGTATGAGGAGCCTCCTCCTGAGGAGGAAGGAGCAGCAGAGACAACATGTGATGAACTGATGACAGCTCCCATTCCCCGTCCCCATGTGCTATTGATAGGAAGGAGGTAGAGAAAATCTGAAGTGAAGTTGAGCCCAGCAAAAAGGGAGGGATGGGAGGAAGGTGTCTTAAGAATTAGATTTTTATTTATCATTACCCTACTCTGATTTGTTTGGTAGTAAACTAATTTCCCCAAGCTGAGTCTGTTTTGCCCACAGCAGTAATTGTTGAGAGATCTATCCCTGGTGTTATCTCAACACACGAGCCTTTTGTTGTAATTTCTCTCCCCTGCCCAGCTAAGGAGGGGAGTGATAGAGCAGCTTTGGTGGGCATCCAGACAGGGTAAACCACCACAAAGGTCATCAGCAAAGGCATAAAAAAATTACAAAACTTTATTTTTAATATTACTTGGACCCAAGATCCCATTCCAGCCCACCAGGTTGCCCAGGGGAGGAGAGCAGCTGGGACCCCTGTACATAAAATGTTGGCTTCCCAACAATAACCTACCTAAAGCTGCTGCTTACTGCAGTGTTTAGAGTCATATCTGACACTCTGAAAACATTCACTACAATTAATTTGGTATCTTAACAGCATTTAATTCCTTCACTGAGGCATTGCAGACAGTGATCTTCTCCATTAGCACTCTTTTTTGTTCTTGTCACAGAACATGCCTCGTGCAGCAGCAGGGTTATGTCTTGTGAGACAGGAGTGCATTTTAAATTGTGCTGGGTCTACATCTAACTTGTTCGCCATATATTTAAAGCTGAAAGCATTAGCTACAGCTCAAAAGCAGACACATAATTTGTTTCACATCGAAGCACACTTGGATATACCCTTACCTCAGACTAGCAGAGATAAATGACTTGCTGGAAGATACCATTTGTAGGACAGAACATTTATTTTGCAGAGACTAGAGATTTTCTAAAGCTTTATTATTGTTGCAATGAATCAGTATTTGCTACTTGATGTAATCTTGGCAGCACAGCAATACACTTTTTACCGTTTCAAACAGAAATGCAGAGTAGCTGTTTTATTTCAAAATAGCATCTTTTCTCATTTGTTTTGAAGGAGGTGCATATGTAGGGCTATTAGATGACAGGTCTCAAAAAGCATACAAAGTATTTTACCTGTGGAAGGTGACTATTACAGATGAGATTCTGCATAGTACTGTTTTCATTAAAATAGCTGAATGTGAAAAAGAACAAATTACAGTCAAGTCTTTGAGCCTGCACACAATTATACATTCTGGTATTATTCTAAGTGCATGATGGCTTATTGCATTACGTGGGTCTCCACAAATGCTGCTCTGCTTACAACATTTGCAGGATTAGAGCCCAAAATAATAGCCCTCTGATTCTATATTTTCAAGCAAAGATATTTCTAACCTTGTTAACAGACTTTCCTCCCTCTTCCGCATCTGCTGGAGAGTATCCATTCTGTTTCATACAGAGCTAAAAGCCTGTTATGCTGATAATACTTGGAAGCAGCTTAGTGCACTGGACAGTGTTTACATTTTTCACACATGTGAGTGACTTAGAAGCATCAGTACCTTTAGGACAGCATGGTTAAGCAGAACAGGATCTGAAACTCCAGTACTGGCCAGTATTAACTTTAGTTGGGGAGGGCTTTTGAAAACAGAGAGCTAAGGAAACAATCAGTGCCATTTCAGAAGCACTGTATGCATGCACACACATTCAGACGTGTTTAGTTTATCAATGCCATTACTGCTTTCTCTATAATGCTACTAATATTAAAGAATAAATCTTGATTTCATCTAGTGACTTGCTCCCCTCCTTTCCTTGCTCCCAACCGTAATATCTATTACCCCAAAAGACCTCTCTTCACCTCCATACTGTTAACTGCATCCCATTAGCTGAAAGCACACTGCTACCTCCAGATGAAGAAAAAAAGGATAGGAATTCTGGTTTGAATATTGCTACAATTTACAAAAGTCCACAGAATGACGGCAGGCAGTATGAATTATGCCACCCAAAGCAGAATGAAAATGCTTCAGTGCAAGATTTGCAGTGGCATCACTGGGACTTTTGCTTCAGCAATAGCTTGTAGAACTGACAGATAAAAAAAAAAAAATTACACGGAATATAAATTGAATTTATGACATAACAAATAATATTTAATAGATAGCATTGAATGCATACACATCAATACCAGTGCTGTAACAACAAAACAGAACTTGTAAAATTAGCAGCAGTCTTTTGCAAGTACAAAAATACACATTTTATTCAGAACATATATAATAGCAAAATTTAACAGGATATATTATACAAACTCAAAGCATTTAGATAATGCATCACTTTAATATATTATATGATGTATGACAAAGACAGTGAGATCATCGAGTGCACCCTCAGCAAGTCTGCAGATGACCTGATGCTGAGAGGTGCAGCTGACACAACAGAAGGACGGGATGCCACCCAGAGGGACCTGGACAAGCTCAAGAAGTGGATCCATGGGAATCTCATGAGGTTCAACAAGTCTAAGTGCAAGGTGCTGCACCTTGCCCTGGGTCGGGACAATCCCAGATATGGGTACAGACTGGGAGAAGAACTCCTTGAGAGCAGCCCTATGGAGAAGACCCTGGGGGTGCTGGTGGATGAGAGGCTGGACATGAGCCAGCAATGTGCACTCTCAGCCCAGAAGGCCAACTGTATCCTGGGCTGCATCAAAAGCAGTGTGGCCAGCAGGGCAAGGGAGGGGATTCTGACATTCTACTTCACTCTGGTGAGACTCCAACTGGAGTGCTGCATCCAGCTCTGGGGTTCCCAGCACAAGAAAGACAAGGACCAGTTAGACGGGTCCACAGGAGGGCCACGAAGAACATTAGAGGAAAGGAACACCTCTTCTATGAGGAAATACTGAGAGAGTTGGGGTTGTTAAGCCTGGAGAATAGGCGGCTTCTGAAGACCTCACTTTGGCCTTCCAGTACCTTAAGGGGGCTCATAAAAAGGAGGGAGGTTATTTTTTTTAGTATGGGAAGACAGTGACAGGACAAGGGGCAATGGTTTTAAATTGAAAGAGGACAGGTTTAGATTAGATGTTAGGAAAAAATTCTTTCCTATGAGGGTGGGGAAGCACCAGAACAGGTTGCCCCACGAAGTTGTGGATGCCCCATACCTGGAAGTGTTAAAGGCCGGGTTGGATGGGGCTTTGAGAAACCTGATCAAGTGGAAAGTGTCCCTGCCCATGGCAGTGGGGTTGGAAACAGATGATCTTCAAGGTCCCTTCCAACCCAAACCATTCTATGATTCTATGTTTTAGATGCTGCATAATAAAATTACGTGTGTTCTGCTTGCAATAATACATAATGCCATTTACAGCAATGTTAAGAAAATATCCACAACTTAAACATGAACAGAACAGCCAACAAAGCACAATAAATGAAACACACAGAGTTGCAGGGTGTTAGTTACAAGCTACTGCATTTCCCTTTACATATTTTTGAGCTTACTTTTGTCTTTCTTTTGCAGTGTGAAAGAAATAACTACAGCTATCATACTGCATAAACGTACAGAAAACAATACACTTACTCCTTGGACGACAATGAAGGGAATATTTATCAGTTTCAGAACAGTAGTATAATACCACAGTTATGGAATCTATGCTGACTTTGCACACTACATCAAAAGCACAAAGGACTGGGACTCACATCTGCAAGGCTCAACACTCGAGTGGTCAAGGGGAGAGGCTCAGCAGGCACCCTGCTGCCCTGGCAGGGTCAGAGAACAGGGCACTGGCTTTAGTTACCTTCTGGGTCCCTTCCGGATTTTCAGGAGACTTCTGTTTGCTTGCTTTTCAGCAATTTTTATTATTCTTACAAAGTTCTTGCAAAGCTTTATGTCAGAACATTACTCAAACAGTTTCCTATAAAAAGAAAAGTTGTGAGTCTGGGGACTGCTCAATTAAATTTGAACAACCTGGATGTTAAACTTAAAATGAACACACATTAACACCAAAGGCATTTTCTTTATGGTGTTTATTTTACGCATTAATATTCCTCTGCAAAAAAGCTTTGGTCAGTCTCTTTAAACTTTGGATTGCTGTAATGTTTTTCTAGACTTCCTCTTTGATCATGAAGACTGTCTCTTCCTGTGACTTTCAGAGGCAATGGCTGAATTTTAGGCTTAATCAAATAGCCATCAAATCCATCAGTAGGTTTCAGGGGGGCTGGCCTGCAGTTGGGCTCCACCAAGCCCCTCTCAGCCACAGCGTCAGTAGGTTGTGGAGATGGTGGCACCTTGGTGGGTGCAACCAAATAGTCACCAGCCACAGCAGCATCAGCGTCTTCGTGTTTCTTTAGCAACTGGAAAGTGCTGTCGAAAGGGCAGGAGGTTTCACTTAGGGTAAACAGAGCCTGGTCTGAAAACTGCGAGAAAGCGCTGTCCAGAGAGCAAATCGACGACACAGATGGAGATGTCCCCGAAGAAGACTGGCTAGAACAGCTAAATCTTGAGTAAATATTTAACCCCTCTGGTGTTGGAGGCAGGAGACAATGGGACAGGTCTTTCCTTTCAACATTTTGGTTTGTGTTGTCACTTTTACCAACATTATTTCCCATAATCAAGCTCTGATTGCTAAGCTTTTGCCTTTCCATCTGCAATGACCGAAGCTGACAGAGATAGTCTTCATCTTCATGAGAAAGGACAACATCACAGCTGGCTTTGCGTGTTGCCTTCTCATGACCATCATCAGTGTGGACAAAACTGGAGGCGAGGAGGGCAACTGCAGGCTCGGAGGAGCGTCTGTGTCTCCTCAAAGTTTTGAGAGCACCCGAGGTAGCTGCTGAGGAGAAACCCAGCGCGCTGGAGCACAGAGACTCGTTCTGTGAGCTTTCCTGTGATGAAAACTTCAGGTTCATGCCACCAGAAAGTGTCAACTGCTTTGATTTGGTCTCGCTTTGTATTTCATCCACCTCTGTCTGCTCCGAATCACCATCACTCAGAGTGAAGACAGACTCTCTACTCCTGTTATCTTGGTCGCGGGTTTTAATCCAGTCACTAGAAGAAGAGTCAGCTTCATCATTTGCCTCATTTTCCAGGCTGTCATAGGAAGAGTCATTCTGATGGAGAGAAGCAACATCTGCAAGGAAAAACCAAGTGTTAACATATCAGTGACTGAACCACCCTATTGACAAGGAGCTTCCCTGTTTGTTTTTTTTTTTTTTTTTTGGCAACTATCCTTTACTTTCAGGAGCATTTGCCCTTTAAAGATTCTTCAAAAATAAATACCAGTAATTTCAGAAAAAATTACTGTCTAATTTTGAAATGGGAAAGCTCAAGTGAGTGCTAAGCTGCAGTTCAATCAAGAAATACAGGATAATGGCACAATTAAGAGTTAGGGTTTTTTTTTTGTTGTGGTTTCCTTGTTTTTGTTTGGTTTGGTTTTTTTAAGTGGGGAACGTTAGTAGTAGATAAGCTAGCTGTAAACAATTATTTACATACATACGTGTATTTAACTGCTAATTATTGAATTTTTCTTTTCATTATTGAATATTGAAAACAACATTTAACCTTTCTTTCCTTCTTTTAGACAAATGAAGAAAATAAGGCATACTTTGCATTTCCATGGTCTTCCAGAAAACACTTTTCTTCCAGAAAATATATTTTAGAGCAACATGGTGAGTTTTAGTCTCAGTTTAAACAGTCACCTCATTTCCATTGAGCAGTGCACACCTGGGTCCTATCCTGTACCTGCGATAACTGGAATTACATTAAATCTCTTTTGCTCCGGGCCAGTCTGAGCTGACTTATCTCACATTTGCAGCAGACACAGTTCACACACGGGCAGTTACCACACCTCAGTGTGTGCCTGAAAACTTGTTCAGCTGCCATAACCTACTGTGGGTCTGAGCAATCAGTCCCAGCACATCCTGTCACAGCAGATCCCACATGCTTCGCTCCTGGGGAGGGGGCAGGCCAAATTTCACTGGATTTCATCAAATCTCACATGGAGCATGAGGAGTTCAGAACAGCCACACTGAGTCGGTCTGGCATGCCAACGCAAGTGCCATTACCACTTCCAGTATAGGCCAGCTGTGATAAAATCTATTTTACAGAAATGCTGCTTTAGAAATACTTTAAGGAGAGACACAGAACTCCAGTCAAAATCAATGCTATCACAGAGTTGGAGAGAAAAAGAGCACTAAGAATAACCTGGAATGTTCTGTCAACTAGTCTGTCAGACAATTTCAGTCACCAGTTCCACGATTTTTCTGTGCTAGTAGCAAAATCTGGATGTCCCATTGAAATTATGGAGATCTCTCTCTTTTGATAGTGAAGAACAGACACTTTCAATCCTAATATAATGGTGTGACATGACAGCTGCATTACAACCATTGTTGATCACTGACTTCATGATATTCTGGAGGCTGAGGCAAAAATTCCACACTTAAGATGAAGCTTTCTCCAGATTTTTTTCCTTTTTTTTTTTTCCTTTTGTTTCCCCTTCCTCCTTTTTTTACCATAGTGGCTCAGATGACTGGTACAGGAGCAAGAGATTCTTTGTGAGAGCATTCTGTGATATGGCTTAGGTCTTTGGTAAGTTGAATCAGTTTTTATGACCAATACTTTGGGCGAAGGAAAGAGAACAGCAGTATCTGGAAACACTGCATGAAAAGGGAACAGCATTCTTCCATGGAATAGACTGATCTTTTGTCTGGGTAAGTTTAGTTGACTTAAGGGGATCAAAACATCAATCTGTATTACCTGAGCTGTTCTCTCTATTGCATGTCATCAGTATTTCTCCAAAGAGGGAGGTAATTTCATCTCCAAAAATCCTGCAGCAATTCTCAATGAGGAACTGTACCAGACTGGAAATCTGCAACAAAGCAATGGGAGAGAAATGTCTTGTCAGATCTTCTATTATTGCACTCAGGGCAAGCTCACCATACAGATGAGGAACAGGAGCAAACTGTATTCCATGATGGCAGCCAGGAACTACTCTCTCAATCTCCTGGACCCAGATAAAATGTCCTGGTATACATCATTACATACATCTTTTCCATTTCTACTCTGTACTGTTCCGAGGTCACCGCAACCACAGAGCTTCTTGATGAGAGAAGCACTTCACTAATACACTGGGTGTTGCTTTATGATCTCCCTCCCCTTCTTCCAGGCAGTTTATGAGAATGGATAGATGAATGTTTCTGGAGCCCTGATAAGAGAGCAAGTCCTGGTCTGAAGAAGTATTCCCTATTTTCATGTTTGTAACCAAGAGCCTGGTTGAACAGGAAGAAGGTCGGTTTGTTTTTTTACTACACTTAAGTGTCTCTTACCTTTTTTATAAATTCACTTTCTATATCAGGAGTGGAGGAAACAGGAGGCCAGAGCAGGCTAGGTGCAATGCAGATAGCCAGATTAAATGCATTCATCTGGTTCTCTTCAGATCTCATTTCTATACCATGCAGCACTCCAAAGATGTAACGTAGGAGAACAACATTAGCTCTGGGGAGCTGCTCTAATAACCTGAAAACATACACAAATGTAATTCTTCAAGTTAGTGACCACTTTCCATAGATACACACAAGTCAAGGCAATGGAATTACAGAAACAGGGTAACATGGTCCACTAATTAAAGTCAGGAGCGTGTCAAAGAGATGATCTTGCTCAGCTGCTTTCCCTCACTGTGTCTCTGAACAGTTTTCTGGAACAACAGAAAACACCGTAACACATAATTAAAATTATGCTCTGTCAAACTAGTGAACCAAGTACAATGTATGCCACGAAACTGTACTTCACCTAAGCTCCCTGATAATTCACTATTCACTTAACCAAACAGTTCAGCTGTCTCTCCATGCCATCTAGTTGCCTTAAGTATATATGCATGTAAGTACGTGTGAGGTCATCTAGCGTACCAAGCGCTGCTTCCCATGACATAAACTTTGCCTACTTTCTGTTTCATACCGCCTGCAAAGGTTGAGCCTTCCCTTGTCACTCTGCTCCAGCATTTACACACAATTCCATCTTGGCTTCAGAATGGTCACTAAAATTTGAGATGAATCAGGGGAAATATATGAGGAACTGATTTCAGCTTCCCTTTCATCCAGGACTCCAAAGTTCCCTGTAGGTGATTTCGGATTTGATATCAGGCAGAAATTCAGGTCTTGGACAGCATATTTACAAATAATATAAGCTGGCTTTGTTTTCTTCGTGAAAAGATATTTAATTTATTTACTGGTATCCACAAAAGGCAAAAAAGTGGGACAAAAGAGTCAGAAAACTGTCTCATACAGACAATCATTTAAGTGTATATATAAGCTTGAATATTCTATCATATACACAGATATTTTTAGCATCTATTTTTAAAAAAAATTAATTGTAAGTTGAATATTTGTGATTCTGCATTCTGGGATATAAATTTATAGGAAAAGAATGCAGAGAATATAAAGTCACTCTACCTTTGTATGCTTTTTATCTTCTCTTCATTATTTCCTTGATCCAGCACAGAGATCCATTTATCGCACAGCTGGGATGACAAAATGCTGCCTGGGATGTTGCGAAGAAAATCCTTATCAAGAGAAAAGAATAACAAAACACGTGAACAGCTGTTCTGGAGCATGTGAGGGAGTAGGAGTAAGACATGCAGATAGAAGAGGATGTATCTGTGGGATGGCGCTCGCTGACAAGCATATTGTTACACACAGCAACCAAAACCAGAAGAAAATCATCTGAGGTATGGAAGTACTTTAGATTATGCTTAAAGTGATTGTTTTCCTGCCCTTTCCTTACCCTTTCCTATCAAAATAGAGGTATTTGGAAGCTTCATCTGATACTGTTGAACTAAAAAATCTGCAGTGAGACCAGTTATTTTGATGTTGCATAATGTCTGTCTTCACTTATCCCTTAACTTCATCTGTAGTCCCTGTTTCTTCTCCTAAGGTGACAAGCTCAAATACGTCCAGACCATAAGCACTCCAAGACATCCCTACCTTCTTTTCCCTAATCAATGGGGAATTGGTAATGGAGTACTTACACTAGCATGAATAATCATGCTACTCCTCTTTCCTAATACCTCAACCACTGGCAGGGAAACTGTTGCAGCTTAGGAAGAAGTCCAAATCCTAGCTTCCCAAACAAGCTAGGGTAAGGGAAGCTATGATGTTTTTTTTGCACGAGTAACATTGGTTTTTACATACAAGATTGTAATAAAAGATAGTGCATAAAAAAATAATCCAAATATTTATGGCAACACTATAAACTCACCAGGGTCTGCAGTGTAGGGTATTACTGACACTTAAGGAAACAGATCTGCAAACATGCCTTTTTAGTATTTCATATGCAGAAATAAAGAGAGTAGCAGAACCAAGTTGTAACAGAGACCTCAGAAAAACCTGCAGGAAAACAAGCTGGCTAGTCCTCTTCCTCATCCTAAGTCATTTGGACATTCTTATAACGTTATTGTGCCAGCTCATTCTTCTTAATACAGTCCACCAATTCCTCTTTAGGCCTGTCCCTGGAGAAAAGCCCTACTTGCTTGTGCATGTGCTGCTCTCACCCAAAAAGGGAGAAAGGAACACTCTTCACATACCTTAAACAAAGATGCTGTCACAAATATGGATTCACAGGCTAAGTCCACTTCAGAGCCTGAATCAAGCTTCTCCTTGAGCTCTTTGAAGGTTTTTGCACTTCCAGAGCGTCTGAAAATACCCTTGGTGGAAGGGCCCTCTTGGTAAAGGAGGGAAAGCATGTCCTAAAAAAAATTAAAAGGCAGACAGGATTTCTCATAAATATATTTTATTGTCCAGTGCCATTAAAATGTAGTTGTGCCACTTCTGCCCCAGTTGAAAACCTCTGCGTCCTAAAAAAAGCTCAGAAATAAAACACAAGTCAAGGCTAACCCTCCAAACCATGCCAAACTGCACAGCAAAGCTGTGATCTGGGGTTCTCATTTTGGAAAATCTCATAAATACTGCCACTGCTGAGCACTAGCTTCCTGCGTGATCTTCCAGGACCGGTGCAAGTTTCAGCCAAGTCATTTAAATATATAAACATTGTGGTATGGGAAAAGGAGAGGGGTCTACCTAACTCAAAGCTCTGCATCTGACAGTGGCCTCAGACAGACATCACTTTGTGTGAAGATATGAGACCCTCACTGTTCATCATTGTAGTCAATATTATCACTGACCAGAGATAGACTTCTGTTCCATTGCTGATGTCTGAAAGAAATTAGATTTTTATCCAAGCTGGAAAGCACCTTTTTAATATCTATCTGCATTTCTTCAGGAGATCAGTCAGGTTTTTATTCCCTTTGCTGCTTGTGACTGGTATCATACTCTGCAAGCAGATCAGGGCTGTCAGAGGGATCACCTCTGGGGCAAGGTGTTCCCTCCTGGGAGGTCACCCAGAGAGGGCTAAAGCTCAGCCTTACAGCTCTCCTAAAGCCAATGAGGCTGCAAAGGATTAAACAAGTGGGCAGCTTACCACATGAGATACTTAAAAAGAAAGGGAAAATAAGCAGATTCCTGCCTAGTTTTTAAAATAACAGGAGGGAGTGATTTCTTCTGCTAAGTAAGAGAGGAAAACAAGAAGAAAAGGAAATGCTGAAACTTCTTCTGAGATAATATGTTTATGATATTTGCCAGATGCTTAGTTCTCTGCAGTCTCCTGTGGGTCATCTCCCTGACATGCTGGTCACCTCTTGCACGTCTGCTCCAAGCGATACAGAATTTGTCATGTTTATCTCTTCCAAAGGAGAAACACATGCAGACAGTCTCTGAGATTATGTGTATACACACTATGGTCTGAGGACCAAGTTATCAAAAGAGATGGCAAGGAAAGGGGCACTGGGGAAAGCCCATCACCATAAAACTGAATTACTGAACAGTAATGGCTAAGATGTGGGGTTTGGGGACTTTCCTAGTCTGGGCTGTAAGGTAGATCTTCCTGATACACAGCAGTGTAAATAAGTCTAATGGAAACTACTATTTTTACTTTTCCTCTTTAATATTTCTTTCTCACTCTTGCAGATGTTGAAGGCCGAGAATTCATGTAAGTGCAGATGCTTTGGAGAAGCACCTTCATGGCAGCAGGACTCATGTCAGCATTTTCATTTTCTTTGCAGGAATTTAGAGCTCTGCCATCAAAACAGGCGGAGTCCCAACCCATTAGCACATGAACAAATGCTTTGAAAATATATTTTGAACAAAATATCCATAAGATAAAAATGGAAGCCCCTGTTAAACTAGCAAATCCAGACAAAATTACATGAATGAAGCTAATGGCGTAAGACAATTTGGTGTGGCCATGGCTAAAACAGAGCCCTTCAGCTGTGAAAGCAAGCTCTGAAGCAGATATTAAAACACGCCTGCAGCATTCGTCCCTGGTATTTTCCTTCTCTTGCAGGTAAATCCCACACAGTCCCCCAGTATTTTATTCTCCAGAAATGCTGCATGAATCATAGAATCATAGAATCAGATGGGTTAGAAAGGACCTCTGAGATCATCAAGTCCAACCCTTGATCCACTACCACCGCAGTTACTAGACCGTGGCACTAAGTGCCACATCCAGTGTCTTAAGTACCTTCAGGGACAGAGAATCCACCACCTGCCTGGGCAGCCCATTCTAATGCCTGATTACCCTCTCTGTAAAGAATTCCTTCCTAACATCTAACCTAAACCTCCCCTGGCAGAGCTTGAGACCATGCCCTCTTGTCTTACTGATAGCTGCCTGGG
>JAWWLV010000001.1:43566178-43586034 GCA_035041135.1 Platyrinchus mystaceus
CCACACCGTTCCTGATGCAGGCCAGGATGCCATTGGCCTTCTTGGCCACCTGGGCACACTGCTGGCTCATGTTCAGCCTCCTGTCAATTCAAACTCCCAGGTCCCTTTGTGCCTGGCTGCTCTCCAGCCACTTTGTGCCCAGCCTGTAGCGCTGCAGGGGGTTGTTGAGGCCAAAGTGCAGGACCTGGCACTTGGTCTTGTTGAACCTCAACCATTGGAATCAGCCCAAATCTCCAGTCTGTCCAGGTCCCTCTGCAGAGCCCTCCTGTCTTCCAGCTGATCGACACTCTCTCCTAGCTTGGTGTCATCTGCAAATTTACTAATGGTGGACTCAATCCCCTCATCTAAATTGTCAATAAAGACATTAAACAGCACTGGGCCCAACACTGATCCCTGGGGGACACCACTAGTGACTGGCTGCCAACTGGATGCAGCCCCATTCACCAGCACTCTCTGGGCCCGGCCATCAGCCAGTTCTTAACCCAGCACAGAGTGCCCCTGTCCAAGGTGTGGGCTGCCAGCTTTGTCAGGAGTATGCTGTGGGAGACAGTGTCAAAGGCTTTGCTGAAATCTAGATAGACCACATCCACAGCCTTCCCCTCATCCACCAGGCGGATCACCTGATCATAAAAGGAGATCAGGTTGGTCAGACAGGACCCGCCTTTCCTAAACCTGTGCTGGCTGGCTCTGATCCCTTGTCCATCCTGTAGCTGTTCTGTGATTGCACTCAGGATGATCTGCTCCATGACCTTGCCAGGCACTGAGGTCAGGCTGACAGGCCTGGAGTTTCCCGCGTCCTCCTTCCGGCCCTTTTTGTGGATCAATGTGACATTTGCCAACTTCCAATCGTCTGGGACCTCCCCAGTGAGCCAGGACTGTTGGTAAATGATGGAGAGCGGCTTGGTGAGCTCTTCCGAATTCAGAAGTAATTTATATTTTGTGGCATAAACACTATGCTTAAGATTCAAAGAATGAAGTCTACCAAGCCATGATTCTATTCTTAGTAACTCTGGTGTTTTTTTCAGATAAAAATTTACTAATATTTATGTTTTGGAGAAATTTCTGATATGCAGCATTGGCTCACCTCTTAAACAGAGAGCATGAGGGATCAGGTGATCATATTTTTACAGAGTCTATCTCTGGATGGCTTATTTAAATAATCTAAATGATGAAAATACACACTTCTCCTTCAGAAGAAAATAAACCCACACTATTAAAAGACCTGAAAAGTCCTAGTATGATTCACTATTCAGGCAGTGATAAAGCAGCACATCAAGCACAAGCTTTGGAGACAAAACATCTCTTCTTGAACTGGTGTAACCCCACTGATTTCAGTGGGGTTCTGGCAACTTCTTCCAGCCAAAAGTCAGGCTATTAGGATGAAGGGGGTTCGCTCCCACTCTGTAAAAACTTCAACTGCTGCATCGACAACAGGGCAGCCCTCAGTCCTGACCAAAATACCACATCTGCCTTAAGTATCCCTAGGAATGGGCTCTAGGAAAACCTTTTTCATGTTCCTAGACTGGCTTTGAGAGCACCCACAGCACTAGAGCTCTCTCAAGACAGAATGAAAAGACGCTTCTGCAGCCTCCACATTCCCACCTGTTTTTGCAGTGGTGTTGTCAGATCAAAAAAGAGGACTCGGAGTGCTTGCCTGTCCTGGAATGCCTTCAAGAAAGGCCCTGAAACTGTCTAGTTACGGGCAGGTGGCATTTTTATGCATGCGTGGGCTGTCTATATGGGACAGTAGATGACATATTTATGGATTTGGGGATTTTACAGAGATCTTGGGAGTGGTTTAAAAAGTATGTGTGAACGTGGCATTTATTTACACTGCGTAAGTGAGGATTAGGGAACCAGCCTTACAGCATGGGCTATAAAGAAGAAATAGCCCAGAGCAGCAGACTGATCCCATACATTTCTCAAGCTGTTATTAACTAAGCCTGACCACAGCATATGTTAAAAACCGAAGTTCTTGCTGAGAACCACAAATGAGGTTTCCTTCTGGAAGCCTTTCTGGTTTCTTTGCTTGGGTACTTTTAATGTCTCATATACAAACATGTTCTCATTTACTACAGAAAGAAATTCCACCACCGTAAGACCCAACCCTGAGCCTGGGACTCACCAAGAGGGGTTTGGGCAGGTTGTCATCCTCACAGATGGTTGTAAGCAAGAGGCCAAAGAGCTTCCCAGGAGCAGCAGATGTTGTGGAGAGGGGTGCATTGTCCAAATGAGTGCCTGGGCCACGCCAAAAAGCCCAATTTATGATAGATCTTTTCCTTTTAAATGACTTTTGGCTTAAGTCTGGGGAAAGAGAAAGGTGTTTATTAGAAGAAATGCACTGCAATTCTAGTTACAGTATTTGGTTTTTGTTGGTCACTATGGTTTCAAAGGAAAAAATGTCATGAACTCAACCAACTCCTTGGCATCCAGCTAAGCCTAATCCACTATGAATATAACTGTGTGTGCAGTGTGTGTGTGAAGAATGTATTGCCTTACTCATGTCCTGAAGAGGATACAGGATCTGCACTGCGCTGCTGGACCATAGCATCAGCACTTATCACTAAGTGCAGGAGGGCAAACCTCAGCCTGCTGACTTCACACAGAGCTGGACTCTGCTAAATAACTCATTTTTCACCCACACGAGCAAAACCAAAGACCTTCTTTGGAAAAGAAGGTTTCCACTGTTGTCATCTTGACTTGCTGACTAGAGGCATCCCAATGTCCCTGGCAATGCAGGAGAGCATCCATTCTCCCCACAAGTAACACCAGAGAATCAACTACTGGGGTGAGATGTTTTCAGACCATGAAAAGCCACTGCCTTTGCTCCCTTATCTGCAATGCAAGAGTATCGTTAATCTTCTCACTCCAAGCATTTGCTGACCATGGCCCAGGGACAGTGCCTGCCCTTTAATCAATGCCTCCCAGATGGCATTTCAGCATGCTGCCGACACACTGATGGGCTCCGTTTGTCCTAATTTTAGCGTATTTCACAAGACATCGAAAGACCACCACTAATTGGAGCTCTTATTCTCTCATTTGCTGTGTATAGAGAAGGAAATACTGGTATTGGGGTACAAAAAGGGTTTTTTCATATGACCTTTCTCAACATCAGACAGTGTAAACTCTTCTTAACAGCATGGGCTTCTGCTAAGTAGGGAGGAGGTGGGGACTGTTTATGATAGAAATGTTAACTGGGAAAGACTTATTCTGATATTATTTTTCCTTTTCAAGGTGTTTTCAAAGCTAATCAGCATTGATTTAGTTGTTTGCCTACCCTATGTACTTTCTATTAGATGGTTCTTCCACCTGGTCAAACATTTTACTTTCTGCTGTTGTGCAAGGCAGAAGCAAGGCTTGCAGAATTAAGGATTGTGGCATAACACCAGGTTTTTCTCTCCAATACTTTATTCTCTCCTACACTTCACTACAACTGGTTTTTTAGCTCAAAGAGTGATTTTCATTATACGTCATTCCATTCCAGATAATGCTCCTTTTGGGAATGGGTGGAAATCTTTTCATTAGACGCTTACAGGATGAAAAGTTACAGTTTAATTCAAAATGTGAACATATGAATGTGAAAGCCTGATGAAAAATTCTTTTCATAAAAAATAACGAGAATATACATTTTAAGCAGCCCAAAGCTTCAAGAAATATAAGTCTGGCAGTATCTAAGGCCTTACTTGACACATCATGTTTTGGAGAACATAACTAACCTGTAACTTTAAAAATGTCATTTTTTTCTTTCAGATGAGCTGGATATTAGCACAAAAACAAGGTTTGCTTCACTTGGAACTCTAACAGCACAACAGTTCACAACAGCACGCACATACTGGTGCTTTTTTCTGTCAACCCTGTAGGTCTCAGTGGAAGTAAAAATTAAGAAAAGATGCTATTTTGGAGAACAAGGAATAGCAGAAGTGAATAAATAAGGGGTCTTAAAATTAGGAACTCTTGTTAGTCTCTTACTGTTTGCTCCCCTCTTAAAAGCCACGTCTCAAACTGACAGTGTGAGCAAGGGGTAATTGTAACTAACTGCAGCTCTCTCCAGGGACAGGAAGGAAATCTTAACCAGTGCTCTTCAACATACCAGGGCAGAAACCAAAAACTGATGTACAGCAATGAAATGCCATGTCACTTAAAAAACTAACATTCACTGAACAACAGGAAAACTCATCCTTTTAATATCCCCATTTTAAAAGTGTTGAGAAGTCTTAAGCTAAAGAGCAGATGAGAAGGGATGGATGTACACTTTCTTTCCTTGAACGTGTGCAAAGCTGTAATACAAGGAGAAGCCCAGGCTTCTCTCAGCCAAGACAGCACCTATTATTGCTCTGCAGAAGTACTTGCATACAAAAACATCAGGACTCTGCACTGGTGGATTATTCTAGGCCAGAACCAGAAAAAAAGCAACACTGATGGAAAACTCAGAGCTCACAGCAGCCATCTCTTCTGCTCATATTTTACATGAAGGGAATTTCCACTCATAGGTAGTGTCCCAGTCATGGAAGTGGCATTTCCTCTTCTTGAAACTAATCAGAAACTTCTAAATAAAACTTAAGATCTGTTTAACAGTGTAGCATCCTTTCCAATCAAACCCCTAACTGTCAAACAGTTTTCAAAGACTGTCTTTCTGTATTGAGACTAATTGGTTGAATCTTGCTTTCTAACAGACAATTAAATAATAATTTGGATTACAGAGTAGCCACTGGCAGCAGTTGGTTCTTTCAATACTTTAGACATGTGCTCATGAGCATTACTTAATGGCTATGTTTAACTGGTAGGTGACCATTCCTGTTACATGCTGAAAGGCTACACAGGAGAGGTGACAGAAACACTCCAGTTCTTCCACACATTAAATTTTCTTTAAATTTTTTTTTACCATCCTGCCAGGACAGCTGATGCAACTACACCACCACACAGCTACTTATTTCACATGACGGCCCGGTGTCAGTCATGTCTGCCTGTCAACACCGACACTGCTGCCTAACCATGGTGCATCCTGGTGCAGCTGGGCAGCCACTCCTTGCTGCCTCCAGAAGGCACAGCATGTCCAGCGTAGTGGTATCGATGCAGGGAAGTGATGGGAGGGAGGATAGCACAGCATGTAGCAGTGAAATGTGGGATTACAGATGCCATTCTCTGTAAATTTGCCCTCTATGTGGCATTGTGCCTAGTGGTTAACCAACAACAAACACACAGATTTTGGCTTGCTGATCTGAAGGTGAGCCCAAAGCCAGCTCATAGCCTTGGCTTGCATACAGGTACCTTTTGCCATTTTCCAAAACCAAAATAGGTGAGAAGGCGTTAGGAGGAGCATAACAAACAGCACTGTATGTGAGATAGCCTGCTTTGCAAGCAGTCAGACTACACATCACTTTAAGAATGGACTAAAAGCCTTCCTCCCATTTAGAGCAATCCCTGTGCATGATGTGCAGGCTGCCCCAGTCTTCCGCTGCCCCAAGCTAGCCTCACCTCCCCTCCTGCAGCTTGCACAGCACCAATGACAACACATCTGCATTAGAACTCTACAGGCCTGATTTGCATTTCTATTTTCTCTTGCCAGTCAACATCAGCTGCCAAAGCGGGGTCTGTAAACCTAATTACACCCCTTTGCTAGATTGCCTCATTCTTGAAACACGCCATGAAGTAATATGTGATACAAATTACTGTGAAGGGGGGGAGGGGAGGTGAAGGCATGCAAAAAGGAAATTAATATATATAAAATGTAATCAATTTTCAGAATAATTTATAATAGACACTAGTATAGTTCACTATATTTAATTTCTAAAAACATTACAAATGGTTTCTGTTCATATATTGTGGGAGATCTTAGCTATTGCAGAGTGCACAGGGTAACCGTGTGCATGTTATTTTTTATGATACAGTCATTAATTGTGAAGTAGGGCAGAGTTCCTAATTGAGCTGGGTATGTCAGTGTGTTAAGCACAATTAAAACACACCATGGGATGTATCCTAGCCCTAGGTCTAATGCTTCAATCCTGTAAATATCTCCTTATTTCATTTATCATGAGCAGTGCTCAGTCATTGTGTTGTTGACAACAGAGTACAAAACAGAGAGCAGGTGCTCATATTTTTGCAGCATCAAGGCCAAAGGCAGAAGAAAATACTACTTTATTCAATTTGTTCAAGAGTACTGAAATAAAGAAGTTCTATTTGCTCACCTTGTCTAAGTACTCCAAGGACATGTCTAAGCTTTACCACTTGAGGGTCCCAGTGAGGTAGGTGTACAGTCTCAAGTACCTTATTGAGATAAAGGATGCTGCCAAACATTGTATGGGAATTCTGTGCTGAAGTCAAGCCTTGACTCCTGAACCATAAAGCCACTCTGCCTTGTTACAGAGCACAGCAAGGGCTGCAGAGAGAAGCTCAGCTAATAGACTTACAAAAAATTGCAGGGGAGAGATTTTGTCTTTCTTTGGCTGGTTTTAGAACAATCATTTGACAGGCAGCTTGTCAAAATGTAACTTACAAGTACGACACATACACAACAGCACACTGAAATCAGGGAGAGCTACATTGTAGAATCCCCCATGCAGCTGGAAGGTACAACTGCATGCTCCTCTTCCCTTTCCACTACCCCCCATGCTGGTACATTTGCTTTCTGTAGCAGAGCCAGGGAGGTAGCCAGGCTGTGGGTGAATGTTGCTGGGGTGAGCAGGGCAACATACCGTTCAGCTGCTGGCACACGGCCACTTGGCTTGGCTTCAGCACAAACTGGCACTGCAGCTCCTGGGGCAGCTGCTCTGTCAGGAAAGACTCCTGAAGCTGCCTGGGGCAGGCACAGTGCTTTGATCCGTGGGGCATAGCGTCGCGAATGTGGCTCATTTTAATTCCAAAGGGATATTCATGTCCTGTTCAAAGAGAAATCATAATAATCTGTGTTGGATTGACCAGAGACTTGCAAAACTCCATCTGCCCTGGATGGAAGCAGATTTTGCTTGCTGTTCTGCAGCACTTTCTCTCTCAGTAATCTAAGAATTGACACTTTTCTCCATATTTACACAGGCACAAATCATACACTGGCAGATAGGGAGTTACTGTGTTTGGTGTAGTTAATCAGATGTAAAAGTAAAATCAGACCTATTACAGCTGTATCACATAAAAGCCCATCAGAAAAATACAGATGTTTACTATTTCTACTGCTTTCCTTGTATCACTGAAAGTTTAGGTATTGATTGCTTGTATCATTCTGGAGAGAAATGAGATTTTAGGAGCAGTCATTTTGCTAAGCACGCAAAACTAAAAAAAAAATCCAGTGTGAAAATGATCTTCCCTCCTTCTCTGTGTTAAGTGCAACAGCCATCAACTCAGTCAAACGAGACACAATTATGGTTCTCGTCTGAGGCTGAAACAGGAAGGAAACGTTAATCACAAGGCTAATGCAAATGAGCTACACTTGGCTTTAACCAGCATCTTTGGGGACTACAGAGACGCAATTCATTTCCGGAGGAGCTTTCAAAAATGCCACCAGAAAGATGTTTTTCAGACTTCTCTAAAGACCTGGCAGATGAAATATATTAAATATGGATGCAATGCTAAAATGTTTTAGTTAGCTTGCAGTTAGACTTGAGCACGGAGATTGGAAGAGGTGTTATTTGAGATTACAGGTAGTATGAAGCTTTGGCACAGTCAAAACTCTGCTTCTGATGTCTACCTATGATAAAAGCTGGCCTTATCTAATAAACCTTTGCATAAATATCATGAACAGCATCACTTTCATACTCCAAGGATTCTTCTTTTCCAAGGATTGTAATTTGAATTTGCAGTGAAAGTCAGTTAATTAGAAAGGCCTTTACCATTTCTGAATTCTCTGATTCTATATTTAGAGCTGTGGCTGTGATTTGTTCAGAGGAAGATACACAATAATGGTCAGAAAGCCAAAGTCTGGTATTTTTCAAAGGCAAATCAGTTTGCACTGTCTATAAGTGAACAAGTTAGACCTTTTATAAATATTAATGTTGTCTGACTCCAGCGAAGCATTTGTAACTAAGGCTGCTTTGAGAAGGAATGCTAAGATTTACTGGGGTTAGATCTGCAAGAGGTAAAACCAGAAAATTCATAAGTTTTTCTTGTTATAATCATCTGCAAACTCATATAAGCACAAGTAATGCTGGGCTTCTACAGGGAAATGTTATTAATAATGGGAAGGGATTTGTTCTTAGTGAATCATGGGCCAAAATCAAAACACTCCATCCAATCACTTCTGAACTTTGGGTTGGTTTCTGTGGACAAAATGTTTTGAAAACCATTTTAGAAAGAGAATAAGCACTAATTTGCTCCTAATCAGAGGGGAGCTGTCAGCCAGTACGAAAAATAGGGGATTATAAAGGACCTCTTGAATCAGTTAACTTCAGTTAACAACAGAACATTTCTCAAAAACTCTGCTGGGTTTTACTGAGGAGGTAAGTAAACAATGCTATGGAGGTGTAGGAAGAAGTATGGTAAAGCTGGACAGCCTCGAGGTTGATGTCCCCAGGAGGGGGTGAGTAGAGAGGCCAACTCTGCAGAAAGACTGGGGCTCATGCAGCAAAACTGGGGCAGAAATAAATGACCTTTTCCAACCTCTTAGTGACACAAGCTCTTCAAAACAAAGGATCAGCATCTGACTAGCTCCCCAAATAAGCAACCTTGTGTGACAGGGAAGTAAGAGAAAAAACAGGAAAAACAAAAGAGGAAACTTCATTTCAGTCTTCTCTGTATTTCTCGCTTCCTTCAGCACCAAAAGCTGAGCGAACATTGAAAAACAAAGCAACGTCAAGAACTTACCAATAAGAGGGTAAGGAGCATGTTCTCTTCCTGAAATCACCCACAGCTTGTAATCTTTTTCAGAACCCTTTAAAAGCAAAATTAAGAATAAGTTTGCCAGCCATTAAGGACAGGTTCATGAAAGGTTTCTCACAATATAAGGATAATCTGCATCCTGTCAGCAGCGTTTACCTTCCAGTGCCAAAGTTTTCCACCAGCAAAGTTTCTGAATTGTGCCTGTCATGTGCAATCTGGTTATGTGACCAGGATTCATCTCTGAGCATTGAGAGGTGCTGGAGTCCATCACTTCTGAGGGTAAAGGGGGAGGTTTCCCCCAGTTCTTTCAGTGCTCCTGGAAGCAGAGGGATGTCCCAGCCCACTTTGCCCTGCAGCATTGAGCAGCACCCAGTGCCAAAGAGAGATGGGTCTGATCCCCCGGAGGGATTACAGCTAAGCAGCACAAGGAGGAGGAGGCCTGCTGCAGGGCATGGGGCAGACAGCAGGCAGTCCCTGTGAGCTGAGGTCACCCTTCAGCTCCATCCTGAGTACCACGGAAATCACACCCCCTGGGATGTGCTCTGGCACACAGGGACCCTCAAGCCTCACATCTGAGAACTCTGCTCCACCATTTCTCCAGCTTCACTACATCCCCTGCAAGAAGGAGGAGCTCAGGCTTGTGAGCCTGTGACCCACACTGGAAGGTAGGGCAGGAGCACCTTCACCCAAGACCTGAGCCCACTCTGATGATGCCAAGGCAAGGATGGCACCCATGGGGTTCCTGGCACTCAACACTGCCCCAAAATCTCCTTGTAGGGCTGCTGTCAGCCCTTTTGTGCAGCCCTTTCGTGTGGAAACACTTGGGAGCACTGGAAGGTGTTTTAAGACTGCTGAGCTCTCTTTAAAATGTACAGTGGAAAGAATAAATTTACATCAAAGGAGACAATTTTCAAAAGACTGGAGAATGTGATCATCTTTGCAAAAAGCTGGGTAAAACCTCTGATTTGAAAGCAAATTCAAAATATTGCCTTTAGCATAAATATACAAGTCAATGTTGCAGTTTAATTGAAGAAAGAGAAAAAAAATTTTTTCAGATAAGATGGTGAGACAATAGAAGTAAAAAGAATGATGTTTAATATAAACCACATTCAGGACAAAAGAAAATAGCAAGTGGATAAATACACTGCATTAAAAGTGATCTATTTTACCTTAAATTACTTTTCAGTGATACTGCTCAATCAGGATAATTAAAATCTGAAGGTTTTCTGGCTACAAAAGGTGATAAATACCTCATGACAGCATCTATTTATCTCTAAAGTTAAATCCTACCTCTTTTCAAACAATTTGCCTACTCTCCTGCATTGTCTGGACCTTCACCCACTGTCCCCAAGGCTCTTGAGACTCTTCCTACTTGCTGCATGCACCTGGTGTAATGCTGATACATCCAATAAAGCCTTTGCAGTTTGCTTTCTGACTGACAGAACTTTTTGGCCCATATTAGCACTGCTGTTAAGTTAGCTAGCAGGGGGTAGAAGAAAAATAAATAGGCTTTGGAGACATCTCTGATGCCTCAGGGCAAGCAGCCAGGACCAAATAAATACAGCTGAGGAGCACAGGAAAGGGTATTTGCTTTTCCTTTTACACATATATATGAAAGGGTTTGTTGCTGTGAAGGGGAAGCAGGGGAAGGGAAAGAGCTAGTAAATGTGGCTTTCAGGAGGCAAACTGTTCATCTCCCGACTGCAAATGCTGTCCTTTATGGGTGTTATGAGGCCATTTGTCAGTATAAATAGGACTGTCCCAGAAAAGTCAGCAAGTGTAATTACAGAGCTGGGAAACCCAAGGCCCTTCTTTCTGCCCCACTTGATAATTTGGAACAGATGATCAATGCCATTTTGCACGAGCTAGTTGTCATTTTACCAGAGAAACCACAGAGGAAAAAACCCTGATGTGTTAAACCAGAGTGAACTCAGCCAAAGTAATAGCCCCATTAATCACACAATATGTGAAATGTAGTTTTTATAATTGCCATTGAAAAGTCATAAAGCTTCTTTCAAGTGGTTCTCTCTGGACATAAATAAAAAACCTTGCATAAGGCAAAGCTTCCTCACAGTCAGAACAATCCTACAAGGGGTTTGGGTGTTTGATTGATACCCAGGCTACAGCTTAATTTATTTAGCTTGTTTGATTTTATTGCTAATCTTATGATATGCCTATAATGAAAAAAGGCTTTACGCTATAAAGAAGCAGTGAAAAAATGTAGTATATTACTTGGGCAAATAATTCTGCAGGCAAGATTGTACATCTTTCAGATGGCTTTCCTTCTTTTTCCACTTGAAATAAAAATGTAAAGAGAAGGAAAGGGTTGACTGTAATACATACAAAAGAACACAATGCTGAAACCTAACCAGCTCCTCCTCCTGCTCATCTCAGAGTATTCTCTTTGAATACCACCATTTTCTGCTTTTTCTGTACACAAAATGAGGAAGTGCAAATGACACCCGTAAAAATGGGTAAAAATGAAGCACATTACAATAAAGACTTGCAGTTGTAATATAGCATAGTCTCCTAAATTTTGGTGCTGATAATCTGCAATTAAAATCCTAATTTTAACTCACATCTTATCCTTTTCACCTTGCAACCTCCTCCATGAACTCCAGCGCTGCCTTAATTGGATAGACTACTGGATTCTGAGCTCAGGCCAGAGCCCCAGCCCTGGTGTAAATGGGATGTCTGCGCCATACCAAGGTGGGTAGACAGAAATTGCTGTGCCTGAGAAATGCCAGGCTAGCAGAACAGACCCCTGCATTAAAAGCCTGTATTAATTAGGGATAAGGGATGATAGGGAATGCTAATTCTGAGTTTACTCCAATTTTTGCTGTGAATGTCCAGAAACCCCAGGGAAGCAGAATAGTGGCATTTTGCTCATATTTAACTCTTCACACCCAGGGCTGTGGTAAAGACTTGTCAGATTCTATGCAACGAGATCAACACATGCACAAAGAGTAAGACATTTTAAAAAATCTTATTACCCAAACAGCAGACTGGCAGGCCAGTTAAAAAGCTGTCATGCAAGAGCTTCTATATGATCACTGGTGTTGGTTTGAGCCACATTGTGAAACAAAATAAGGGAGCCAGAATTCTTGTCCTTGGCACTGATTCATTATTACACCTGAGGCACTACCTGGTCTGGTTTAGAGGAAAGGAAGCCAGCTGAGGCAGTACTTGATATCATAGGGATCGCTGCAACTATTTGCATCTATACCCTGCATTACCATAAGTCCCGTAGAAGCCTTTTTCCAAAACAGTTTCAGGACATTGCTTAAGTTGGGTGCCTTCAGATTTCATAAAATCACTTAGTTACATTCTTGTCTCACATAACTCTAAACATGGATATAAAGGTCCATGGATATTTAGAGTACCTGATTTGGACACTTGAGAGCAGTGCTTGTACTTGCTGTCTGGGGACACAACTGATCACGCATGTTTGCACATTTTGAAACCAACTAACAGACAGGTCAGTAGGTTTCCTGTTCACACTGAAGCATGCAAAAGGAACTCCATCAAACTCTCAGTTCCTGTGTCAAGATGTCTCCTTTTAGGCTTCAGCAAAACAGATTTAAAAGCAACATGAAACATGACTGATCCCTTACAGGGATGAGAGACGTACTCAAAACTTTTAAGGCACTTGTTAATCTCTGGAGGTCTATATATTGACAAGGCACTTCTGCTGCACTTCAATAACTCTGAATTGCTCTCTTAAAGGATTTAATTAATATTCATATCCTAAAACTTGGAAAAAGTGCAAGGGAAGATCTGATTGTTATAAGTGACTACAAAAAAAGACTCATTAAAACTGGTGCAAGGACTTACACTAATTCCCAGTTGCTGCAGGGCCATCAGAATTACATCATTCGCTGTATCAACATTGGTTACACTTAGGGTTTTTGACTGTGAACAGAAAAAAGGAAAAGGGAAAAGTGGCATTAAAAATTTGGATTTGCCAAGAGTATCTGAAGTGCAGTAGCTCTGCATAATTCATTGTTGGAAAAAAATTGAGAATATCCTGTTAAAATTTTACTTGTTAAATAAATAATACTATATAGATAAAGGTCTAGCTGTCTGAGATCAAGGTTTGATTTCCTCTGCTTTGTCACATACTTTCTGTATTTGCTCCCTGCTTCCCTAGCAGCTCTTTCAGAAGAGAGAGTGTCATGATTACTGGGGACATGACTTCCACATTAAAATATGCAAAAAGACAGAACTGCTAACTGCACTTTAGACACTGCATAAAAGCAACACAATGGTTTGATTAATTTAAAAGCACACAAGTTTCCTTTGAAAAAATTAAACATTTCAGTGAGTTTTTTCAGAGAAATACCAATTGTTAATAATTTCTGTCCTTTTCAACTGAAGTGCTCCCTGGCAAGAAAATATTGTACACAGGCTGTTCATGTCTACCACCTTTGCCACATTCTATATAGATTTCTCAGAGATAGATTTGACTTAGTACCAAAAGCACTTCCTTCTCAGTAATCTTTCATCCAGTTAAAATGCTACCTCTCCAGAAGCCTCTGGAATCTGCTGATAGGCATTATGGAAAAACATGGAGCAGCAGAAATATCGCTTTCTAAATAGTTATGGTGACCAGCATGGAGTGCCAAGCTTTGGTTGGTGACAGTGCTGCTTTCCACAGGGCAGTCTTTCCAGAGTGAGATTTCAGCATCTGCTGCCTGGAACCAGTATTCCTCCTGCACTGCTGCACAATCCTCTGTGCCTCAGCTCCATGGGTTGCTCTTATGCATCGAACACATTACGATTGATTCTATCCTCAGCCCTGCTGGAATGCGGCAGCACCACTGCCATCACCTTGCAGAGGCAAAAACAAGTGGTGAAAGTGTGTCCAGAGTGGTTTTTGCCTGCAGCATCGTACCCATGCTGGTCTCACTTCCAAGCTAACAGACAACTCCCACACAAAAAGCACAAGTCACTAAGCCCTCTTTAGAGGCTTGGCTCCACCAACAGCACTACACAGTTTTTGGACTGCAGATGGTTCCTGGCCAGACTAAAGTTTTGGCAGAAAAAAGGCATGCCCACTGCAACAAACCACCCAGGTGTATCTGATGGCCCAAACAAGGGAAAGTGGCAGAGCTGGGATACAGATGTTCACTGCCAGTCCCAAGACAGTTTGCAATACCCTGATACCTTCTGTAGCATATAAATTTTCTGCTGGCCATAAGGTGTTCAGGTGAAACAGCCCCCTGACATTTTGCATTTAGAAAAGATCTGAGCTGTACATTTGTGTAAATTCCTGACGGTAACAAGCTGCCATGGCAATGAAAGGAAAGTAGTGAGAATCGGTATATCTTGCTTCAGGACATATCTGAACGCTCATACCATAAAAAATTTAACATTTGCCTGAAGCAATGACATCTGGCTCTCAGGAGTAGGTCAGCACATTTGCATAAGTTTTGCTCTTGGCTAGAATATAATAAAATGGTTTGTGCCTTGTGTTCAGCCTTCCTTACTGTCCAAAACCAAAATAATTCTTGGGCACCTTCAGCCGCTATAGCAGGAACCACAGTGTAATAAGAACTATTTGTATTACAGAATTTTTACCTGATCCTCCTCTGTTTTATTACTGATAAAATCCCAACTACAGTGTGCCATTTCTAGGACTGTCAGGAGACCATATCTGGCACATGAGCTAATTACTGCTAAGGAGAAAAGACATTTAAAAAAACCCCAACAAACTCTGGTACAAGACTGCAACCCCTGAGAGCATGTATGATTTACAGACTTTTACACCTGAGCAGGCCTTGATCTGCAATCTTGCATTTGAACTGTCACAATTTTTGGTATTGTTTATTAATTTTTGCCTTAGCAACCTGGCAATTATATTATTGTTTACTTTAATTATTATTTTCTGAAAAAAAGGCAGACTCCTTTATGTTTTCATCTATGCAAATACAGAATTCTAGGTGGAGGCTCACTGTTGGGTGAAGACCTCCAGTGAAATCTAACTTCTGTCAAAATTTCTCATCCCCTTGCACGTGCTCTTTGGGGTTCTGAGCTTGAAATACAGATGCTACAAGAAAGAAAAGACAAATGTAGAAGAAGCAAAGGAAGAATAAGTGGATTATCACTGAATGCTAGGGTATTCCTATGGAATTGGCTACATACAAGAATTTAGTTTAAATTGGTTAAAAATTACTTAGACAAAAAGATGCAAATCACCCTGTGGATGACCTATTTTTACTATTTATACTTTGCCTATAAATTTACCAGCATCAATCAGTTGATGAAAAACATGCTTAAGGCAATTTCAGGGTGTTTTTACACACTGCTTTCCTGACTTAAGATCGCTATAAACAATAAAACACACTGCAGTTTTACAGAATTGAATGAAGGCAGTTGTGGGTTTAGATAAGTTTTACAAGCAAAAAAAGGGGTACATTGTGCTGGCATTTCTGAAGATGCTCATGCATAAGTTCTGCTAGAGGTGTTTCTTGGGACTTCACACTGTACAGTCTTCAGTTAGCAGTATTTCTTACCAAGCACAGTGTCTTCAAAACGGAAGTCATGTATTAAACACAGGGAACAAACATTTCAGGGCTACGTATGCCAAGTGTTTTCATGGGGCTGAATCCCTAAAGGAGATTGCAGATCAAAGGAACCCTTTCAATATCCAAAGGATTTGCAGGTCACTAGCACTCATAGGTGATGTGGATTTAGACCCCTGTTTAACTCAAGAGCACTTACATATGCACAAGTTCCCACGTCTTTTGCAATTATCGTCACAGGAATCCTTTTAGGATTGTCTTTTTCCTTCTCTTCTCTTATTCGACTGACAAAAAAAGTACAAAACAGGTAAATTTTTAATATTGCAAATATAAATAGCAAGCCATATATTTAAACAGCAATCAAGCAGTAACTGGATAAGAAGCAGATTGTTTGCACATGTACTGCACTAGAAAGATCTCTGAAGAAAATAAAGCATCCAGCAGCAGTATCTGGAAGGGATGACAATTGTGGCCCCCCGTAATGCCTTGTTTTATCGAAGTTCATTGTAGAAATCAGAGTAATCAGCAGAGAAAGTGAATAGAAAAAATCAAGCTAAAACTACCCATCATTGTGATGCCTCAGTCTGCACTAAAAGCTCCTACTGGAATCAGTTACATCAGTACACATTAGTTCAAAGGATTGAACAGAAGAGTGAACTGGAAATCATCCCAGTAAGAACGATTTAAACAATCCAGGAACTCTGAAGAATCAGATCAAGACAGAAACCTCAACTAGAAGAACTGGTGACCAGAAAACAGAACTATACTGCCTGTCCAAACACTGAATGAAATAAGACAGCTCTATTTACACAAACCCTCCCACCATACCCTCCAGCTTGTGGTATGTTCTGTAAGACCAAAATATAGCTGGCCATGAGCAGCAGACAGGTTACAGCAGAGGTCCTGAGCTGGGCTTGCTTGAATGCCATCACCATGGGAAGAGCTTCAGGCTCAACTAGAGCAACAGTGGCAGAGGCTTCTGATGCTGCATTGGGAAGGAATAATGTGTATGAGGAATTGCTTTGGTTTTTGTGCTGAGCACAGGGAAGCAATTCCCTCCTTGCACAGTGATTGTTGCGCAAAAGGCACACACCATTTTCTGCAGGAAGAAGACAAGATTTTTTTCCCCTTAATATCACTTTGAAAGAGCTTATCTATCATGATGGCATAGGCATCACAGCTTGGGAATCACTGGTCTAGACTGGGACTTTTTTCAATGTCTTTAAAAACCACATAAAAAAGTACCTTTGCAAATAAGAGAGCCATGTTCTCTTTTGTTCTGCAGACCTGAAAATTAAAACATAGCAGGGACAAATCAGCCATCATTCTAATACCAAAATAGTCCTCGTACAAACCTCAGTGGAATGGACTGTTTCTTGGTTGCAACTTTATAAATACCTACAAAAACTAAAAGATTTATGCAGATTTGAATGAAAAGTCTGCTTCCCTGCAAAGTCAACTGAAAAGCCCACCCATGGAGACCAGAAGTTTTTCTCACAGAATTCAAAGCTTTACCAATGAATTCAGTAGGAAAAGTATTGAGTTCTTAAACTAGTGTCCAAACAGAAGAGGAGGGCACTTTAAAATAAGAGGTTAAAGTTTAAAGGTATTTCCTCAGGTATACAGACTTCTTTCCACTTTAACTATTCTAATTATCTTCTTGTTTATTAGTTGTTTTATCAGCACATCACAAAGTACACATAAGCCCATTGTACTTAGTACAGTTTAACTTTGAATATTTTAAGGCTTATCTCATTTATCTTTATCTCACTTATACACTTTGAAGGATACAAAGCTGTCCAGTTAAATGTAGCTAATAATAGTACTGTTCAAGGAATCTAACCTAATTTTGCTTCAACTTTCTTGATGTAAATCCTGTCCCAGGTGGAGTAACTGCTATTCCCACTGCTGCTTTTGTAAATAAAGTTCTTCAGATTTTCAGAGAAGGCATTTAGGGAACCACAAACCTTCTGAATGATGCTGTGAGGGGAATGCTACCAATGTAAATGCTACAAATATGACTCTGCTTTGGCTGTTTCAGTTATGTTGGACGGGCATCTATGGACTCACCCATGGCATTTTAGATTTTTTGGTGTACCTCCAGACATAAAATAATTTCACTGCTATAAAATCTCTGACTCTTATTTAAGCTATTGCTTTCCTATTCAACTACTTTCTGATATCTATAAAGGATCACATACTGTCTCTAGATCAAAGCTCATGTTTATTGGCAAGAGTTCAACTGAAAGTCAATAGAAAATTTCATCTCTGTTTCAGGGCTATTAAAGTGTAAAAACCATAAACAGCACAACCAGCTCAATAGAGTGCAGTTTGTACACAGCATTCTCTTTGGGTAAGGACAATGTGATATAGAAATTAAACTGGATACTTCAGCTTTTGCTGTGTGTTGATAAAAAAGAAAATGCATTTTCCAAGACTCAGGCAAATTACCATGGCTAAGCAGCTGGGATTTTAGGGGGATATGCCCTCCCTCCTCCAAAGTGACGACAGAGCCCTCCTGCTGAGACTAAAATTAGCCTAATCACTGAAATTACCTCTACAGCCCTTATGTATGCTACAGTCAATGCTGCAAAGACAGACCAAAAATCTTACTATTAAAATTCAGAGATTCTGCCTTAAGAGGAATTTTGACATTTTCTCTGGCACAATTAAATTGATCAGAGAAATAGGACAAGCTCAGTATTTCACTGTATGTTTTCTGCTATTTCCAATACCTGCTCTTCTGTTTAAAACTGTCTCTTTGATCCTTTCATTAGCTTGTCTATTTAGTATTTGTAGTTCATCTTATTAATTAGCCAAGGTGTTCATCAAGTTATACCCCAAAAAAAAGATAATTTCCACTGAGCAAGTCTGCAGCACAGACAGTGCTTTGACAAGTTACATATTTTCTTAATTTTTAAAATGATAAGCAAGTACCACGGCTCCATTTGCAGGGATACAGAAGATGAGGTGTGGAGGGTGACTTACAGCAGTAGAAGGAATTGGTTTAACAATCAGCAAGTTGCTGCTCCCCACATTCACTGGTGCTGAAATGAATCTGTGATACTCTCGTTACCTGCCAGCCTAAAAACATTTAAGTAACTTGGTAAATAACACATATCTCAATTCTTACCTGAAATTTGCCACACAGTTTGTGGTGGGCCAGCCCAAAACAAAGGACCTCTCTGGGTCTGTGCTGCCTTCGCAGACTTCTTCTGTACAAAATGCTGTCCACATCTCACAGAGACGTGCTTGGCACTTTAGTTTGAAATGAGAGTGTGACCTGCAGGCAGAAAATCATAGGTAAATCACACACATGAAAACATAGCAAGGCAGATTATACAACTAGAGATTTTTCTTCCTTCAGGCACACATGAAGCTTGCATTGGAGCTGATAGAAGAAGCTCTTCTGCTTCAGTTAAAGAAAACAATATTTTATTTGGTTACATACAAAAACATATCAATTTCTCATTTGAATGGGATCAACAGATCTCTTATTTGTGGAATAAACAGATTGCTTGTGGCATCCCTGGGAATCACCCTTCTTGGGGTAAAACTTCTGTTCATGTCTAGAGTTCTCCAAATCTTGCCATGAGGCAAAGATTGCCACTTGTACTTGAGTCTTCTTTCAGTGACTTTAATGCTATTGAGGAGTTTATAATACAGTTCTATTGCTTAGCCCCAAGGTCAAAAACTATGATGAGTTTAAGTAGTGACAACTAGGTCAGGGCAAATGAAGCAATCCTGAAGAAAGAACAAGCAGAAACTGCCATTTGTGTTAAATACAGAACAGGTCACCATACAGTCTCCATGAACTAGCTGCATGGTAGCTTTAGGTCCACATCACTTGGAGAATGAGCCAGAACTTAGTGCATTCTCAAAATATTCACTCATCTATAAGGAAGATATAAAATTTCCCTACTTTTTAAAAATTTGGCCCTTCCCGTGTTTTATCCTACTAAACAATAAAGGTCAAATTTACACAATTTCACATTTTAATTTCAACTCTTTTCTTCCACTTAATTTCCCATTATAAGTCTCCTTCCTTTGTAGGATTGGTGAGCACTAGTGCTATGTGAGAAACAAGTAAAAACTCACAAAGTCAATGCAGCTCTGTAGCACTGCAACAGCCACTCACTTCAAGCCTTGCAGTTGGAACTACCTGAGCTATGGTTCTCCTGGGCCAGCAGGGAAAGGCTGGAGCAAAAGTGTTTCCTCCCTGAAACCAAGGGGACGTGCAAGCAAGAGCACGTCAGCACACCACTGTGTTTCAAACGTGATGGGGACAGTGCCAGGCACCGTGGTGATTAGGGCTCTGTAAGTAATTATGCCATGTAAGCAGTTTCCTATGGCTTTGATACACGTGGGCAACCTTCTTTGAGATTAGTCGCATTTACAAGGTATTTGACTTAGAACAGACTGAACTCATTCATGGCTGGGCTTCGCGAATGAAGATTTGGGAAGGGCTCTACCCACGCTTGCTACAAGCGCTGATGGCTAAAAAGGCCAATGTGAGATAGACAAGTC
>JAWWLV010000001.1:43586134-43598806 GCA_035041135.1 Platyrinchus mystaceus
GTGACTGCTGCCTGTTCAAGGACAGACGTATTGGTCACATAATCCGTCCAGTGGATGTTTAGGATTGTACGGAGGCAACGCTGATGGAAGCGTTCTAAGAGTCGCAAGTGGTGGCAGCAAATGACCCATGATTCAGACCCATATAAAAGAGTAGACAAGTACTTGAACCTTGTGGCTTTCAAGAGGACATAGGTGAACTTGCAGTACGCTGACTGGTCTGAGGTTTCCAGCTGACATGGTACTAACACGTGTGGTGAGATGGTGTGCAGCAATGCTCGCAGTGTTGGGCAAGAAAGGACTGTCAGTGTATATCAAACCTGGTAAAAAGATGCACTTCAATTTGATTGTCACAAAATACTGTAAAATACCATCTCAAGTTCCTGGGGTTTTTAAACTAAGAGCTAAACAACATGTTCAGCTAAACTAAGACCATGGTGTTTCCTGATCAGCTGAACACTTCACCTCTCTTCACACTATTATGTTCTGCTGCCCAATCGAAGAGAAACTTAAAGTACAGGAGAACATTTCAGCATGCTTGTTAAAAATTAGTTTATGATGCAACAAGTAACATCTGTCAAGAATACAAAAATAACTGTATTCTGACTGACCACAGAATGAACTGTGAAAATGTAGATTTACAAAAAATTACAGCTGTGAATTCTAATGTAGATGTTAATAAATGGATGTCTGGTCTTACTCCACCGAATCAATCTGTTGACCCTCCCTCTCTCCTTAACTTTTTTTCCCATTACCCAGTACAGTGAACACTCTACATGCTGTTTCACTTTTTTAACATTTACAGTTCATAAAGCCAGATTCCTACAGTGCCAGTAGCAGGTGTCAGCAGGGTGTTGGCAGAAGCACGAGGATGTTCTCCAGTCATGCTTGATGTATATTCTTGCCCTGTTTGCCATGCCTAATCACAGCTTTCAGCTATTATCAGTATTCCAAGTGGCCTGGTTTCCAGAGGCACTGAAACAGTAGCCTCCATTAACATCTAAAGAGCCTGAAGTATATTTTTATCCCCATCTGCCATGTCCTTTATGCAATCCATGGGTTGTCAGCATCTGTGAAACGTGGGCCTTCTACTAAAGTGCCAAAGCATTACCTCTAGAAATGAATATATCACTGCCGACTAAGAAAGCAGTATGACTGAACATTTTGAAAATGGCCAGAGTAAAATCTAATGAATATTATATACATTTTTAAGGAAGTCCCCTAGCAAATGTTACTGTAAACATCAGGCAGATCCCAAGTCCACTGAAATCAAGAGAAAAATCATGAACATCAATGGTGCAGATATTCATTCACTCCATGCAGGGCAGTTGCAGTTCTTCTTGCTTGCAATTGGATACTTTGCAACCAATAACAGATGGAAGATTAACTTCTCACTGGATTTGCTAGTCTCCTTAATAGGACCCTCTGACAAAAGCATTAATGGATTTACTGTGAGATTGCTACCATAATTCCATGTATGCACTTAATCATTAATTTCTATGTCCAGACATGTTGGGAAAATAACCTTAAAAGGCATGTGTATATACACAGGTGCACATTACAAAGGAGAAAGAGGAAATCATTTCTCTGTGCCTTCCACACAAAAATTTACGTGAGAAACCTTCATCATTGAATTGACAGATCCCTGAAGTATCTACTCTGCCAAATAAAAATACATGCTCTCTGTAAGAAATCTAATCAATATATAGAAAAGAGTATATAATATTTTACATACTTGACTTTGGTTTAGTGAGAAAAACTCTTTCAATCAATTCATTTGTGACTTAATCCCCACATGAAGGCAGTGAAGGACAGGGCAGCAGAGGACCACAGCATGTGAGTATTATTCTTATTTTTTATAAGCTGGTATAATGCACAATCAGAAAACATAACAGTCTACATTTCAGAAACCATTAGAAAGTAGAAAAAATGAACCTAGAGGCCCCTTGTCCAAAGTCATACATGGACCAGTTGTAGAGAGGACTTACCTGTCACAAATTTCCATGGGAGCAATGCCAATTGGCTGCCTTTAAGCAGGAGCTCAATGCTATACAGTAGTTTACTCAGCAAGTTCAGAGGACACAAGATACTTATTGCTCTCTTTAGGAAAAACTTGTATCTGTTTGCTGATCATACAAAGCCTAATTATACATGAGCTCCCTTTGTACAGTGACTGGCTACCTGCAGCTGGGCTGATACCAGCACAGCACCAAGCTGTACCAAAGGTATTGTAGGGGTTCATATGCCTCAAGCCAAAAAACTACTTAAGACAAAAGAGTATTACAAATTTTAGCACCCTCACAAGGAACAATTCTGAAGTTAAGTCATATTCAACCATATCATTAACCCTGTCCTGGTCTGACTGCTTTGACTCTGCACCAGGCTATTGAAAAGTCAATAGCAATCAACAGTCACAGCCACATAGCAATACACACACTCAGGTCTTCCTTCTAGGAACCAGCACTGGTAAGACAGCTTTAAAAATGCTGATTTTTAAGTAGTATTCATTAGTGACAGCTCTGATGCTTTAATTGCTGACAGGGCAGCTGTAAAGAGAACATCCCAATTAGATCTTCAAAATACATGAAGTAATATCACTCAAAATACTATTTTTACCATTTCTAGCAAAGACTTCCCCCCCCTTTCACATGCAAAAGCACAATTTGTTCTCTTCCACCTTTTTCAAACATTGCAGTCTCTGCTCCACATTAAATCACATGCTGTAAGAGCTGTTATTACTCCTTGGGGACCAGGGTTTTTTGCGGTTACACCAAGTAGTGCTTTCCTATGCAAATAGTCCCATTGGGACCCAGTCAAACCTTCAGTAATGTGCAGCTCAGCCTGGGGCTGTAACATAGCTTCTGTTCAGCATGCTGACCAGGGTGGGAGGGATTTACCCCTTCTGACTTCAGTCTTCTACAATTTAGGAGCTAAGCTAGTGGACAAAGCCCACTGGATAGCCAGTGTACAGAGTGAGAGACCCCCAAGAACCTGAGTCCTTTCACCTGCTATCGACACTCTTTCAGCTCCAGGTGAGCTTGCTGCAGTGAGGTGCAGCCTCAGTGACTGTGAGACTGTAAGAGAAGCCTAGAAACCTGGGTAAGTTGCAAATAATTCACATTTTAAAGCTGAAATTAGGTGAGGTGAATTCCACTATAAACAAGCAACAAACATAAATTAATACAGTAACAATGCTGTTATTGCTACTGCTGGAAGAATAGCAAGATTTCCCCTAAATATCCTTACGTTCACCACCCACCCATCGTGGAACATGTTTTGTGTAAAACATCCTCTGTGTTGTCACACCACATCAAGTGAGGGAGTTCAGCTGGGGGGGTTATGTTTACCATGTGTGATTCAAACAGACACGGCTCAGATTTCTACAGAAAACACAGATTTCTTTTGGCTTTTCCCAGAAGCCCCTGAAACAATTGCTTAAGCGAAATGACACATTGCAAAAGCCCAGGATTCACATTGAGATTGCCCACCCTGTGAAACCACAACATAGTGCCTAACAGAGAGTGAAGCTACATCAGGATTTTTTATTATTATTTCCCCATAACCCATAACAACAAGTGAAAGCATCCTCTAAAATTGCCTTAAACCACAAATGCCGCATGAAGCTGGCATGCTAGACATAGCTTGTAAATGTGATTTAATTGTGAATGGTAGAGTGAATACTCAGAGCTCAGCAGTAAGCCTGATTACACATGAACACTACCCAGACTGCCCAGCATCGCTTCCCCTTCCCCACGCTCCTTCTGGCACAGGACAAACTGCAGAGAAATACACTATAATGCCATCTGCAATCTCTATTTTCATACAGCTGCTCATCACTGGTGTGTATCCAAAGCAGCTTCCAGGTAAGGGTTAAGACCTCTAACCCCTCTGCAACCCACCACTGGGGTTACACACACCCCATGGGACTGAGGATGTCCTGTCTAAAACATGACAAGTTGAAGTTAGCACAGAGGACACACTCGAGCACCAGCTGAGTCTTTTCTGTGACGCTGCACTCCCAGAGCAGAGGTTACACAATGCAAGCAATACATCAAAGAACATCTGATACTTCCTTAAAATGTTGCATCCTGGAATTCCTCTGTGGCTACGGGCCATACTCACTTGGACTTGGCAACAACCAGAATGTCTGTGAAGAGAAAAAGGTGTCGCTCCTGGGTTTGCAGACTCGTCTTCAGCTGCACATGGCCATCCAGGATGAACGTTCGGTTGTGGCATATGAAAGACTGCACAAGAGGCCATGCCTCTGGGCTGATGGGGGACAAGCAGCCTTCCCTGAAAGAGGAAATAAAATAAATGGGATAAAGAAAAGCAAATCAGCCAGTTGCCTGCAAATTGAGAACAAGGCAGTGAATTCCCATATCTGCTGCCAAAAGGCAATTTATTCACATTTATTTCACATTTCAGTGAAAGGTGAATAGGACGAAGAGGATACTTCAGCAGGCAGATTCTGACACAAAATCTATTAGGGACTGTCTTCACTGAATCTTTTACAGTCTAACCACATGTCTAGCATTTCGCAAAGGACAATAATTTAGACATTTTATCTTTTTGTATTTGCTTCCCTTTGTATTGAAGTCTTAGATAAAATACTTCACCTTCTGTAGGCTCTCTAAAAAGAGAGGAGACATATGCACAATGAACAAATAACTGCACAACCACCTTGGTCAGAATAGGACTCATATTCAGGGTTAAAAGTGATTTATAGAAAGTGTTCCGAACCAAGGACAAACAGAAGGTGTAACTGAACCTTGCTAGAGACAGACCAGGTACTAGATGCAACATGAGACAAGGCTACTCAGCCTTTCTCTCTCCCAGCACATAACACACAAACACTGAAGTAAGCTCCTGCTGCAGGTTTTGGTGGTGTGACCAGAGCTATGCTCGTCTAAGGCTGCTGGGTAATCCAAACCCAGGCCTATGGGGAAAAAAATCAGACTCTCTCCTGGAAGACACTGATCTTTTCTAAGGAGGTATTGCAGAGTTTAAAGCCCAAGGTGGAGACATGATTGTCTCAACTCCTCCTATTCTGCATAAAGTAGTGGAATAGTTACTGAAATAGAGTTTCCCTAGCACGATGGTCAGCTCACTCACCCAGACTCACCCAAACTCATTTCTGAGTCTGGCTCTAACAAATGACTATTTATATGGAACCAAACCAAACAAATGTGAGGGTCTGAGAGGATGACACTCCTTGAGGGCTCACTAGATGCTTGTTGCAGGTCAGACTCTTCCTCTGAAAGCCAGAGACATGGCTTCCATTTCTCACAGGAAAGTGAGAGAACTGAACCTACACTCTGGGGTACCTTAAATAATGAATTTCTGGATTAAAACCAGGACTCATCAGTATCTTTACTCATGATTTTAAAATCCAACTTTCCAATTATTTGCTTTCCCTAGGGATGCCTCCAAGTGAACTATTTCCCTTTGGTAGAATGGATCAGTTCAATTTTTATTCAAATGTATTATTTTTTTCTTATTAAAAAAAAATTAAGCTAACACTTGGCAGGATCAACTTGGCAAGGACAGGCTAGAGTGAACAGCTTTGCAATTCTAGTTTATTCCTGGCCCCACTGGAATGGATGACAAACACCTAATGACTTTGCTGGGAGAAGAAATGGAGCTCATGCAGTGAAAGTCACAAAACGAAATAGGAAGGAAATAAAAGAAAACAAGAGTGAGCAGAGGAAACCTTCAAAGAAGGTCATAAACCTTCTTGTACCTCTCTTAGAGCCTACATGACTCACGACCCTCCTCTCCTTGATACCTGTGGCTGGATTATGCAGGAAATTATTTAGGAAATCCTGACAGCTGGGAGAGAAAGGATAAACTCTGAGATTGGCCTACATTAGCAGGACACACTTTCACTGATGTGTAAGGAGCTGGTGAGGATCTCTGCCTGCTGGGGAGAGCCTTGCTTGGCCTTGGATTCCCCTTTCTGGCTGGGAATCTGAATTTTTGAAAGAATTCCTCAATTTACTTTGCCTTAAACTATGTCTTAATCATATCTTTCATTACCTACCCCTTCAGGGGAGAGAGAAAGAAGCAGAAGGGGTGTCCAGGAGTGTGGAAGTTAAAGCAGAGAAAGGAATTTTGGTCCAGCACAACAGTGATACATGCTGTGCGGCCAGCAACAGGAATTAGGGGAACAACAAGCACCTCTTCTACCCTTCCACTTCCACGGGACGGGAATTTGCCAATTCACCAGTTCACTGGTGAGTGTTAGGTAACTGGGACTCCATTTCATTAACTCCCTAGCGGCACTTGACACAGAAACTTAAGCAGAAGTCAGGAATGATGATGAATCAACCTGTGTGAAAGCCATACATGGTCCTTACCTCAGAGATTAAGCAGGAATATACTCACTTGTATTTGAACCCCATACCAACAACAGTTAGGAAAACCCCCTACATGTTACCCTGCTGCAACCAAATTAGCACAAGCATTCTTAAAATCATAGGGTCAGGCTCTTATGTCTCCATATAGGCAACTCCGTTTGATTATTCCTGTTTGTGTATTTTCTACATCCTGATCTGTAAGTCCAAGAACCTCTCAAATTAAACTAAGCAAAATCTTTGCCATATAGGTATGCAAATGAAAGTGTAGTAGGTTTAGTAATGCCAGTAGGGTCAAGCAAATTGAACTGCGTTTTGACCCAGTGCCTTTCAAGCACATCTGTCAGCTGAATTCTAATAAGCACTCTTACATACTCTAATATTAGGGTTTACCTAACAAGCCTTATTAAAAAAAGAAATAAAGGAAAAATATTTTCTTCCCTAGAAACAAAGTGGAAAAAAAACCCAAAGCCATTAATTCATCCAGAATCTTTTAAGGCTTCAGGAATAAGAAACACAGAGGAAATTCATGTCAGCAGTGCCAAAAATGTCGTTTGGAAAGCATGCTTTTGATCCTCTCAATTAATGTTCCATTGTTACAAGACATGAATGAAACCAAGTGTTGTTACACTGAAGAAAATGCAGATCAGCAATATCCTTGGGCATAGGGATTCATGTGAGAGAGATATTTCTGCAGTTCAGTTTTTAATAGCTCAATGATTTTTCTGGCCACTAAATGGGTCTAGTTTTGAAAAAGTGCTAAGTACACAAATACTGATTCTTTGAAAATTCCTTCTAATATAGTTAGGCAAAACTCTGTTCTTTAGCCAATGTGATTTCTGATATAATTAAAAAAAAAATCAGTGATGTAGGGCTCTCTTTGCCTTCGCTATATTTCCCTAAAAGTCACTTTATGATTAACACATGTAAAAATCCCACAAAGTAACATCTTCCAATTTGGCAGGGAAAAAAAGACATCGCCCAGGTTTTTTAAGAAGGAACTGTGAACTGATTCCTGAATAATGGGGATAGATGGGGATCCTGCAGAGCCAGCAATCAGTCATGTTCCATTTTGTGTAGAAGCAAGGCTGACACTGATGTTTTGATGGCATTGCCATTGTAAAATGCTAGCATTAAGTGGACATTTTTTCCTAAAATACTATTTTGGAAGTGTGAAATTTCTATGTGGGATTTTAACTAAGGAGAAACTTTTGCAATTTGAGGATATCTACAAGATATTCATGACTTATTAAGAAAAAAACTAAAATCACTGTACTGGCTGAAATTGGTTGAAAGATAATTGAAGATTTTTCTCCTGGCGTTTCCAGAACATAAATTTTTGCACCTGTTATTTTTCAAATTAATCAAAATAGGCATTTTGTGCCTATTCAAAAGACACTGATTTAAAAGAACTCTTCGGTTTTGTAGGTGAAATATATGAAATTGAATTCCACAAATTGTCAGCCAAACACTGAAAAATACATTCTAGGTGCATTCAGTGTGAAAGCAAACACATCAATGCTCACTTCATTGATTCTGTATTTACCAGAAGCTATAAAGCACAAAAAATACTTCTTTTTTTCCCTTGCAGAGCTTCCTTGGGATTTCCAATAAAACTGATACCTGAACGGCATGACCTACAAAATGTTTATTCTTGGTGTTAATGGAGATGTCAGCTTTATTATCTGTTTGTAGTGAAAACAATAAAAGAAATTATACTTTCCTAAGGAGAGTTTAACAGCCCATGTTAAGTGGTTACTAAATCCGTGATCCAAATGTCATTTATGCCAATGGGGAGCTTCCCCTGATTTCAGCTGATGATTACTTCAGCCTATCTATGATTTAGATTAAGCTATAAGATGCCTCAGTGGAACAGTCTGTTCCAAGGTGGCTAAGCTGGAATGAGCTATTGCAGGTATCTCAGCTGTAAGACATCCCTCTCAGAGACTGTTCAGGCTCCATCCTAAACCTCACTCCATTGTTTTATTTATTGTTCTCTGGCAGAACTTTGCTGATGATATCGCTGCAGTCGCAGAAGTCGATTTCCTCTTATGATGCAGCACCAACACTCTCCACACAACTGATACCTATTGAAATAAAATGCCATTTTGCTTTTTAACCTCTGAAGTCCTTCACAAGACGTAGGTGAGAAATTCACCTTTTCAGTAGCAGGGTAGTAAAATGGCAGCTATTTAAAACGATGAAACCTGAGTAAGCCCAGCCACGTGAGAGGCTGCCCTTGGTCTGTCATACACACATACATAATAACTTTCCAAATTCCTCTTACAGTGAACAACTTAGCCTTTATTAATTTCACACATATGTTCTGTAAGCAAAACTACTGCGTGCCTCCATCAGTGCTGAAGCCTGAGTAAGGACCAGAAGGTCTTTACAATTTTCATAGAATCAATCATAGAATCATAGAATATCCTGAGTTGAAAGGGACTCAAGAGGATAATCGAATCACAGAGTCATAGAATAGTTTGGGTCAGAATTGACCTTTAAAGGCCATCTAGTCCCATTGCCCTACAATAAGCAGGGACATCTTCAAACACATCAGATTGCTCAGAGCACTGACCAACCTGAACCTTGAATCTTCCAGGCATGGGGCTCTTTACACCTCTCAAGACAACCTTTCTTATAGGTCACCTTTAGGTACTGGAAGGCTGCTCCAAGGTCTTCCTGGAGCCTTCTCTTCTCCATGCTGAACAGTTCTAATTCTCTCAGCCTTTCCTCACAGGAGAGGTGTTTCAGTCTAATCATCTTGATGGCTCTCCTCTTGACCCAGTCCGACAGGTTCATGTCCTTTCTGTGCAGAGGACCCCAGAACTGCACACAGAACTTCATATGGAGTCTCACCAGAGCAGAGCAGAGGGGCAGAATCATCTCCCTCAACATGATGTTCACATGGCCATACTTTGATGCCCCCCTGGGACACGGTTGGTCCTCCTGGCTGCCAGGGCACTGCTGACTCATATTCAACTTGCCACCAACCAAGACCCCAAGGGTCCCTTTCCACAGTTCTGCTCTCCAGCCCCTCATTCCCCAGTCTGTACATAGGTCTGCAGATGCCCCATCCCAGGTGCAGAATCCGGCACTTTCCCTCATTGAACTTCATATGGCTGGTGATTGCCCAGTCCTCTAATTTGTTGAGGTCTCTCTGCAGGGCCTCCCTGCCTTCAAGGGAGTCAACAGCTTCTCCTAATTTAGTGTCATCGGCAAACTTACTCAGTGTACCTTCGAGTCCTGCATCCAACTCATTTATGATGATGTTGAAGAGAATGTGCTTACACACATAGAGCTTGCAGCATAAATCTAACCTTGTCCTGGCTACAGGCTAGAGAGGCCACCAAGAAGAATTCCTGCCAATCCTCCTCACTGTATTCAGAGACAAAATAACTTATTTTCTATATCTCAAAGACTAGTTTTGGATGGCTCTAAAAAATGTGCAATGTGTCTTTTAGGAATAATAAAGTCAATGAATTTTCAACCTCAGTGTCTCTCAGTAAAGCATTTACTTTACCATCACTGAGTCACAGCTTTGGGCTAGAGCAACCCACTGAGAGAGGCAGGAGCTATTCACACCCTTTCAAGGCTAGTGAAAACAGCAGCTATCTGCACAATAAGAAACGTCTACAGTAAAGCCCACGTTATGGATTTTTGCCAAAATGGATTATCAGTCAGAAACGTGTGATTTGTGACCATTAGAGACATCCCCAAAAGCAAGCCTGATCTAGAAGGTAAGTTCCTCCATTTTCTTAACAGAGCTTATATTGGAAATCAGGTAACAATATTTGCAATTTTTTTCTGTGCCTCCTGCTCAGACACTTAAGCTCCTAAAAGTCTTGTGAGAAGGAACTTCAATAACAGCTTAATAGATGCTTGCTTCATATATTTGCTAATGAGGCAGGCCCTGCTAACTGGAGCTTGGAAGCCAAGATAGTTTACAGCTGAAAATCCTTTAACACATAAGACATATTACCCATATTGCGTGGCTAGAGGGTGTTTTGCATTCAAGATACTTAACTAAATAAAGTATTGAGAACAATTCTTTAACTAAACAAAAGCAAAGAGCTCCGATTTGGTGTGCAAGATCTCACCAAAGAAGATGAGATAAGATGAAAAAAACCCCAACCCCCTAACACAGCAGTGAATACTGATCTGCCTTGAAGGGCAACTTATAGTGGACCTAAGTGCAGTGTTAAGATTGTCACGACTTTGACACATATCAAACTTCATCATAAACGATAATTTGGATGTGACTTGCACTATAGTCTAGCCAATTTGACAAAATCATCACAGATTTTGACAAAATCATCACACAAAACAGATCATCATGTTCTGTACACAAAAAGAGAACAGTGGAAAACAAAATGAAAGAAGAGCTTTCCTTGTACACTGAAAACAACTGCTCATGCTTGGGACTGAACACAAGACAATTGAGATGGTCCTATTCATGCTCCCAATTAATTTAGCCTCTACCATGCTGCCAGCTTCTTAAAGCTTATGGCTTGAAGAATCACTCCCCATGCTAGAAGAGCTATGAAGAGAAAGGAGGCTACAACTGCATTACACACAGCAGATCTACCTGCAAAATTTATCAGCAAGGGACTTCATCTTTGAAAAACAGCTGAGGAACAAGCAAAGCCCTGTGCAGGTTCTTAATCATTTGCTCAAACCAGCTGTAGATGGAAAAGGGCAGAAATGGAGATACTACATGGTTCTGCACATTAATGCTATCTAGCTGGAGATGTTCTTGTGAAATGGCTTGGCACAAACTCACAAACCATTTATAGATGGAGTAAGGAGCTTAAAACAGGGATGCCAACAGTCGTGCCCATTTCCCATTACTTGCTCAGTCCAGCCTGCTCCATCCCCACTACCTGTTCAGTATGACTGTGCAAAGCCCTGTTGGCTTCAGGGATGGGGATTCACAGCTCCTTCCACCATAAACAAGGCAACATGCAGAAAAGGCTCACCCACACAGAGCAATCTGCAGCTCAGACCCTACTTAGACTGGCAGATATTTATATATACATATATATAAAGATCCTCTGCATTTTTAAAGGTGCTAACTATTCCTTTCTGTCACTACCTCCCAATCATGGCCAGTGAGTGCCCTCAGCGAGTCGCCCACATGCTCAGGATCTGCCTATTTCAAGTTCTCATCACCCAGAATATGCATTTCATCTAAGTTTATATGGCACCTTCTTGTATTAAATAATAATTATACCTGGAGGGTGGAAGTAAGCTAAAAAAGTATGAGCTTGGAGTGTAGGAGTGTGTTCCAGGAAGGTGGTAGGTAAGATATGGGCCAACACAAAGTTAGTATGCAACTGTAAACTTATACTGACTATTTATAGAGGAGACTTGAATAGACAAGCATAAAACTCTCTTAATCACATGGGCTGCCAACCCATTTCTGAAAACCTGCTGTCAATTGATCCCTGCTATGCCAAGGGAGCTTCGTTCTGAAGATGCTGGGCATGTTTGCTTGCTGTTATCTATGGTAAATCTTATGCAGTTGAAGCAGCACTTTGTGAAAACAGTGCAGCATTCCAGAAATAGCAAGTCTATTTTCTGCAGCACTCCGCTAAAGTCCCCTAGGCCATCCCTGTTGTGTGTACAGTAGCTTTTGTACCATGAAGTAAGTGAGATATGCTCGGTTTTTCAAAGAGCATTAGTTACTAACTTCTAAAATGCCTGCTTCTACTTTATAAGTGTTATTTACTGGTTGCAACTTCTTATTTCCAAGTAACGTATTTGAAAAAATCTGAGGCAGTCACCCATTACCCCTACATTTTTCCTTATGGTCTGTGGATCTCACAGAGAGCCCTCTGCCCCGGAGCATGAGTCAGCCTCAGTTCACAGCCTCTAGTGCAGGGCTATCCTCACTCTCTGCAAATAGCTGGACCTCAGAAAGTTGCAGCAGAAAATATTGCACCCAAGATCAAGCAGTGAGTCCCAATAGGGTCACAGAGACTGCGGACTAAAATGTGTTGCAACCCTCTCTCCAGCATTAGCAGGGCAAGCACAAGCCTGGACAATGGAAGGAAGATGAATATTAATTAAGAGCAAGTTTTATTCAGATAAATAGACAAATTTAAATTTTAGGGCAGAAATCAGTTTATATATATTTTATATATCACTTATATTTAGGAAATTGGATACCACTCCTCTGCTTCTAAAACCCGATGTACTCATTTTAACACAATATATGTTGAAAAAGGGGACCCCTGGTGGCTTAGAGGTTAAGATGCTGGTCTCTCAGCGCCAAGGCCGCAGGTTCGAATCCCCCGGGTAGATGGAGCTCGTCAGCCCC
>JAWWLV010000001.1:43598906-43618748 GCA_035041135.1 Platyrinchus mystaceus
GCAGGCTGTGTCTCACCTAAAAAATCCATTGCGCAGGCTTGAAAGGTAAAAAAAAGACCTTTCCCAGATCTTCGTTCGCGAAGACTGGCCACTTATGTTGAAAAAAAAATTCCAACTTAGATTATAATAGGATTCTAAAAATTGTTTCATATAATCTCTTCACGATGTCAAAATCTTATTAAACATAATAAAAATTATTATGGTGAATAACATGGTTAACACTAAATGTTCCAGGTGTTGAGGCACATAACTGTATTACTTTTCTGTAGTCTGGCAGTAAAACCACATAGCTGTAGGGTAAAATGCATTGTTAAAACAAAATCCTCACACATTTCAGGATAGAAGCTTGGCAGCTTAACTGAAAACAAGCTCCACTTAAATAATTTTTACATAGCCAAAAGGACAATATTCTCTGCAGAGCAAATATGCACTACAGTGTGGAGGCTGGAGACAGGAAACACGCTTGTGGTTTGGTTTGCTTCCAAGGCTTTTTGTTTTATTTTAACAAACAGCTGCAAGGTGTTTACTCTGAAAATTTAGCGCAAGGGCAAAATTCTTTATTGGTATAAATTAGCACCACACATTTTGGTCATATTTTGCCTGTTCCCACCAGAAAATAAATTAGTGCAAGTTATTTAAATCCTATTGAAAAGCTCTTGCAGTGTGGGTGTCCTCCAGTCCTGCTATACAGCTCTGACAGCAGTCAACAAGTTCAAAGGGTTTTGGCTGATGTCCCCCTGAGCAGGGGGGAGGTTTAGGAGAGGACATATGCACATGCAGAAGTCAATAAAAGTTTTTTGGCCTTTGGAATAATTGATCCTCTGTTCACCATTGCAGCTCCCCCTCATTTTTACTGACTGACATAGTAGCACCACCTTGAGTTACTCAGTTTCCCAGTTGCACCAGGGAAATGCATTCCAGGCACTGTCTACCCAAACAGAGATTTCATTGTTCAGGCAAACAAAAAAACTCAAAAAAAAGTCACCAAAAAAGTGACCTTTGGGGGGAAAAAAAGAAAAATAATAAAGAAAAAAAAAAGGAAAAAAGTAGGATAAACAAAGGGCAAAGAAAAGGCCCAAACTTAACACCCCAGCCCTGCAGTTCTGCACTATGATTGTCTGGGCTTTTTGGAGCTTCTCGTGGCCTACAAGAAGTCTGGAGGCACAGGCTACTTTTGCTACTTTCAACACAGCTTCTTCCTACCCATTCTGTGGATGGATACAGGGGAGCACTCTGGGATTTCAGGTTCACTCATGTCCCAGTAGAAGGATCACGTATTATTTTAGTAGGCTGAAAGGATAAGGTTTCTGTCCTACCTTAATTTTTTTGAGAAGCAGTAATTGCAATTGGGACATTTAATCCCACTTAATTACAATCGAGACATTTAAAAGCCTAGCTCAACTCCATTGATTTGGACTTACCTCATGGATGAAGCTAACCTTTTATTTGAAAGGGGTTTTTATATATCTTCTTGCAAACCTTATTACAAGAGTTCAGCATAGGTCATATAATAAGCCAGGAATTCTGGGCTACCAAAAATAGCTAGGACATGCTGCAGATCTCTACAGAAACAAGTCATTTCAAGCTGATGTGCACATGAGCTGAAAAGACTGGTGTGGGCATCTTTAGAAATCCCTTCGGGAGCACTGTGTATGGCTGTTACTGAGCCTGCATGTATCTGCCTGCCCTATTGTCTGTAGCTACCTGTCACACAGGCGGTAGGTGGGCAAGAAGAAGGCACTTCTGTGACTATGTCCTTTAAACCAGGAAATGGCATTTTCTAGGTGACTGCCTGGGTTTACTGCCTGTCAGTCACCTCATTCATCTATCAGATAATACCAGTACCAGTGGGGCTGCTCACAATCTTTTAAAATCTCATTGCTCAATTGTCCTGCCCCTTTAGCCTCTGATTTTCCCATTCTTCAAGCAGTAATTCAAGCTAGGCTCTTCATCTCCTTGGCTCATGTCATCTGGGTAGTCAGCAGTTAGGCAACAAATTTTAATCAAAAATACATTCAAAACAGTGCAAGACTTCAAATATGTGGCCAGGTAAAGCAAACCTGGAATCCACTAGCTGCTCTTCCTTAACTGCCCTTTTTCAGGAGAAAACTTGCTGCTTATAAACAAAGTAATCACACACAAAGTGACCTAGAAATAGCTGCATGTACTGCCTTTAAAAGATAAGCTCCTTCACCATGCCTTATCCTTCCACAAACTACAGCTGTCATTGGAGCCGCTGCTGACTGGCATTGCCTGTATCCCCAAAATGTAACAGCAACTTGGGAAGAGTATAGAGAGGAAGTTCAGTTGTGTAGGAATGGTGTGAGGAAGATCAAGGCGAAGCTGGAACAATAAACAGTGCTGATAAACTGGTAACAGCAGATGAGGAGAAGGCTGAAGTACTCAACAAACCTTTTGCCTAAGTCTTCAATGGCAGTCTTCAATGGTTCTCTTCCCACACCTCTCAAGATGGACAGCAGCATGGGAACTGGGGGAGAAAACAGATTCTCACTCTAAGAGAAGATCAGGCTCATGACCACCTGAGGAACCTGGATGTATGTAAATCTATGGAGCCTGATGAGATGCATCCCAGAGTCCTGAGGGAATTGGTTGATGTAGTTTCCAAGCTACTAACCATAACATTCAAAAAGTCATGACAGTCAGGTGAAGTCTCAGGTGAGTGAAAGAAGGGAAATATTGCACCCAATTTTAAAAAGGGTAAAGAAGAGGACTCTGGGAACTAACAACCTGTCAAACTCACCTCTGTGCCTGGGATGATCATGGAACAGATCCTTCTAGAAGTTATTCTAAGGCACATTGAGAACATGAAGGTGATTTGAGACAGCCAACACGGCTTCACCAAGGGCAAGCCCTGCCTGACCAACCTAGTGGCCTTCTATGATGGAGTGATTACAGCAGCGGACAAGGGAAGAGCTATGGATGTAATCTAACTGAAAGGACAATCACAGAATATTCTGAGTTGGAAGGAATCCACAAGGATCATCAAGTCCAACTCTTAAGAGGATGGCTCATATGGGGATCAAACCCATAACCTCGCTGTTATTGGCACCATGATCTAACAAACTGAGCTAATCGCAGGGTCAGTGGACTTCTGTAAAGCCTTTGACATGGTCCTCCACAACATCTTTCTCTGTAAATTGAAGTGATGGATTTGATGGATGGACTGTCAGATGGATTAGAAATTGGCTGGATGGTCGCATCCAGAAGGTAGTAGTCAACAGCTCAGAGTTGCAACGGACATGAGTGACAAGTGGTGTTCCTCAGGGGTCTTTATTGGAACCAGTGTTATTTAATATCTTCATTAATGACATAGGCAAAGGGATCAAATGCACCCTTCCAGAAAATTTGCAGATGACACCAAGCTGAGTAGTTTGGTTGACAAACCTGAAGAAGGGGATGCCATCCAGAGGGACCTGGACAAGCTTGAGAAGTGGGCCCACGGGAATCTCATGGGGTTTAACAAGGCCAAGGTGCTGCACCTGGGTCAGGGCAACTCACAGTATATCAATACAGTCTGAGGAATGAAGCACTGAGAGCAGCCCTGCCAAGGAGGACTTGGGGGACCTCATGGATGAGAGACCAACATGAGCCAGCAATGTGCACTCAACTCAGAAAGCCAATTGTATCCTGGGCTGCATCAAAAGCAGCGTGGCCAGCAGGGCAAGAGAGGGGATTCTGCCCCTCTACTCTGCTCTTATGAGACCCCACTTGGAGTACTGCATCCAGCTCAGAGGTCCTCTGCACAGGAAGGACATGGACCAGTTGGAGCAAGTCCATAGGAGGGCTACCTCCTAAGGTGAAGATCTTATTGCAGTCTTCCAGTACCTGAAGGGAGTCTACAAGAAAGATGGAAAGACACTATGTACAAGGGCATGTAGTGACAGGACAAAGGGCTTCCAACTGGCAGAGGGTAGGTTTCAATTAGATGTTAGGAAGAAATTATTTCCTATGAGGGTGATAAGGCACTGGAACAGGTTGCCCAGAGAAGCTGTGGATACCCTATCCCTGGAAGCATTCAAGGCTGAGTTGGATTGAGGTCCTGAGCAAGCTGGTCTAGTGGAAGGTGTCCCTGTCCATGGTAGGAAGGTTGGAACTAGATGATCATCGAGGGCCCTTCCAACACAAGCCATCCTATGATTCTGTGATTCTATGAACTGTAGGACACCGTGGGATGAACTTCACAATGCCCCATCACAGATGTGAAGAGAGGATCTGCCCAGCCCTTGTACTGGCTTAAGTTTTTAAGGATCACTTCTTTAAGAGGGATGACTAATATGGGTGTCATATGGAAGACAGGACTGCCACTTCACCTGTCCCAGCTGTAACAGGAACAAATCTGGCTTCGGTTTGCCTCAAGGGCTTTAAACTATATTTTCATACTAATACTACAGCACAGGAATTATCCTATTACAGAGAAGAGATTACTTGATACACCTGCTGTTGCCAGCTATTGCAAGCATAATGACCCAGATTCCTTACGAATAGCCATGCAGCCACATGCACCTGTTTTGCTCTCTGCATCTACCTGCCTACCTATTCAACAAGTTTTTTACATAGCTACTCAGGCATGTTAGTCAGAGGTTCCTATTCCACCAGTGATCTGAGCTGGGGAAAAAAAGCTATTAGAGGATTTCCCATATCCCTACACCCATGATGGTAGTTACCTGTTCAGTGCTGCCAGCAGTCATGCTGTACTGGGATGTGCGAAAGCACAACTCCAGGTGTTTGGGGAGCTCTCTGGTCAGCGGGAGAGTGTCCAAAGAACAGAGGCACTGGAGAGGTCAGGAAGCCTCTGAGACAATGCTTTTTAAATCATGGTTTTAGATTCAGGTACTGAAATTATTACCATGTCTTGCCCTTGAGGCTTATTATCCTTTATTGGATCTAGCCCCCGGTACTTAAACACTTTAGGCATGGGCACAAAAGAGATCTAAAGACAGACTGTTACTCCTGTGATATGATTACAACTCCTCACCAGCAGCTTTGTACACAAGGAAGCAGCTGGACCAAGAGAAGCAATATGTATCAGCCTGAGGAGAGTGTTCAATGCCTATTTAATGCTGACCCTTGTTAGAGGTGAGAGCACCAGAGGCTGCACATCAGCCTTCACATCATCAGAGCCCTTCTGCTTGTTTACACAAGATAAATGACCACAGAGCAGTCTGAACGAGTTGGTCTGTGATTTCCTCAGGTATGCTGCTGCCCAAACTGCTTGGCCAGACTGTCATTTGGCAGAGATTTTGTTGTCTAAAATCAGGGATACACAATGGTTGGACAACAGCTGCATTCTGCCAGACCTCAAGGCCTAATCCAGAAAGTCCTTAAAACAGTCTGCAGCCAAAAGCACATGTGGACACTGAGACATCTGGACAAGCAGAGCCCTGCACTCATCCTGATGAGCAGTGCCTCTCACTGTCTTCATCTTAAAACTGTCACAAACTCTATCCAAAGGCAATCAGTTTAAAACACTAGTGTTAAACTATTAGTCACTTACTGAAAAATTAATCCCTTATTTAAACTTCAATACCCTGCTTCCAAGGCTTCCTTCTGGTTACCTCTAGTCCTTTCTTTTTAATAAAAAAAGCAACATATGTCTGGGAGTTGCAACTCATTTCAATCTCCAGATGTACAAACATTGCTATAAGCCAGTTTCTATGTCATAAATGAAGAACTGAGGGGTTTTGTCAAAAACAAACATATGCACATATACACACACTCAAAACAGAAAAAACACAACAGAGGGACAGGAACGCCAATCTCTAAGTTAAAAGGCCATTTGAGGCCTCAGAAAGTTCACTTTGTTCCTTGTTAACAGCTAATAAAATTTTATCCCAGCTGTTATTATGTAAAAATAAGTTTTGTGTACAAACACATGGCTTAAGGAAATAATACTCCCGTGTCATAATTAGACGAAATCAAGCATAAATTAGAAATACTATAAAAAATGACAACTTGTACAATATCATCACAAGTTTTTTTTTAATTATGTGCAATTGCATTAAAAAAGAAGGGCAATTTGATACAGAATAACGATTAAAAAAAAAACCCACTATTTTTCTACAAATTCATATATCCTTACCTTATGTAGGGAAATATGACATACTGAGGGGAGAAATCCAGGAAATTTTTCATGCAGAGATTTCTGCCTATTCTGACTAAGCATAAAATGTTAAAACACCAAAATATTTCATTAAATGAAAAAAATTCATTAAAAATCCTGATCAACTGTTTTGAGGGTGAATTAAAGCTAAAAATTGGACACAGAAGCAAAGAGCTTTTCATTTGCTTTGTTGACTGAGTCTTTAGGAACAGGATTTCCCCTCCTTATTGACGACTAGCTGGAGCTTTGTGGAAAAAGCTATGAAGTATCACAAATCAAGATGAAATGAGTGGTGACTGTATTTAATCCCTCACATTGGGAAACTCTATTTTGTGGGATTTTGTCCTTTTTCTTACTTTGATTCATAAAACAGCTCCTCTGTATTTTTGAGTGTATTGAGTCTCTCTGACAAAAGACTGTAAGATGAGGGGTGGAGGACACAGGGCTGTCCTGAGGTGCTGCCACTTTGATTTTCACCTTGGGGGACCCCTCTGACAACAGTGACAGCCCTTGTGTTTCCCAAAAACCTCAAGCTCTGCAGCTTCAGGAAGACTTGTCTTGCAAGGACTTCCTTCCATGGCATGCCTCTTCGTTAGGTTGAATGAAGGTGCCATAGAGGCCTCATCCCTTGTGACCACACCGTTTGGGTGGCTGAGGGCACAGGAGGAGGCTTTAGAGATGCCGTTTCAGTTGTGTGGGTGAGTGCCCAGCATTACCCACCCATCCCTTGCTATCCCAGTCACCCTCTCACAATCCTTGGTGTGGCAGACGAGATCCACACCAGGGAAGAGCCCCCGGGTAGGGCATGGCCTTGACTGCCCCAAACAGTGGGAATCTGCCTCTGCTGCCCAAGGCACCAGTGTAAAGTGAATGTTTGCCCCACTGGCTTCTCCCCTCACCTCTCTTCTGCAGCTTCAAGGGAACCTTCTCCCACCCAAACTGTGGCATCAGCATTTGGAATGGGAGCAGGCTGGAATGGTACCTGTCCATGCTAACTCCCACTCTGGGTTCTGAGCCCATCCTTTCCTGCTGCTGGCTGGTCCAGAGGCAAACCCCCACTGATCACAGCTGTACGGCACACACAGAAACAGACACACACGGACACCGGCAAACACACACAGCATGTCGTCCTTTGCCCCTCAGAGCCCCTCAAAATCAGCCACGAGGCGTCACCTGTCTCACACCATCCCAGGGCTGTGCCCTGCAGCAGGGTGACCCTAAGCCATGCCCTGAGAGCCACCAGCAGCGGCACCATCGACTGGCCCAGCTGTGGCGGCCCTGGCCAAGGGTGCCGCTCCTCTGCCTGACGGGTGGTGACCCTGGCAGAGGGCCGGCCTCAGCCCGGGGGGTGCCAGTCACGCTGATTCTGGTCTCACTCCGCCAAACTCTGTCACGGTGCCTGTGGGGCTGTGTGAGAGCAACACCCACCTCGGCATTGACAGACAAGGGAACAAGGGGGTGAGCCTCTTCCTCATGAAGGCCTCGTCCTGCATGAGCCGGTAAAAACGGACGCGGCGTGAGGCACTGGGGCAGGCGCTCCTTCTCCACTCCTCCACGCCGTACTGCACCGGTGCTCAGCTTCACCAAACAAACACACCTCACGGAGGTTACATTGTGGGGCAAACTTATTCACTACCGTGGACGTGACTGAAGAACGAGCAAAATTATTACAACTGAAATATCTACTTAACAAGTAGATAGTTGCTTGCAACGAACTTTTATTCCCTTCCTGGCTGCAATCAGTTTTGCCTGAAACACCAAATACTCATCTTCCCTGTAAAAAAGAGACAGTTAAAGCCCTCCGGCAATTTACATTTATTAAACGTCTCTATTTTTGTCTTCTTCTAGTCACATAGCTTGGATCATCCACATATCTTCCGACTAAAACCCTGAAAACACAATGTCCAAGACTCTGGGAACACTCTGTATTTGACTAGCGCCAAGTGGAATGTATTACTAGATTACACATATGATCTTCGTTATCTGGGATATTTAGCCTTTGGCACAGGACCCCTGGAAGATAACATGCCAGAATCACTTACTGTGCACTGGGAGAAGGAAGAGCAGCCTCTCTGTGAATGGCATAACACTACTTCTATGTAGCAAAGGGCAGAAAACACATTGGAAACTTGTGACATCCTCAGTTTTTACCTTCCATTTTTTCAACCATAAAAGCCACCTAATAAAATTGGGTAGGAATGACATTTTAGGACCTTCCCTTTTGGGTTGTTTAGAAATTTCTTCATAAAACCTTTTAAAAAATATAATTCAGGGTTTTTAAACAGCCCCTGCTTCCAGCTTACACCAAAATAACATCATAAACATGCTTCATGGTGTAAAAAAAGAGTTGTTTCATTTTTACTATTTTAACACCTTTCCTGTGTGGAGACACAGATCTCTAAATGGTCATGCAGACTCAGAAATTGTGAAATTATATTAATAAGTTTCAGCATGTAAAAATATCACTTTCAATGATCTGGTCAGGTGTGTAATAGAAAAGGGGAAGCTGCCGGTCACTGCAGCACATAGTTTGGCTGTCCCTGTGAAATATCTGAGATGCAAGCAGAAGTCTGACAATATAGCCCAAAAACTTGGGTTTTGTCCCAAGTGAAAATTGTTTTGGGGGACAGCAGAACAAAGGCTGAAAATCTGACTTGAAACAAGTCTTTATTATTCTATATCAACTACTTTGAGATGACAATACCTAATGCTTTAAATCCAGGCCTCAGATATTTCTGTTTCAAGCCTGTCATTTGTGTTGCACTGAACTATATCATTAAGTTGTGCAGGTTTCATTAAAAGACACCAAGAAAAAGTAAGAGGAAAATTACAACTGTAGAACAGGTCTAGGGCCAAGCATAACTAACCTAAATCCTTTGCTGATTTCATACACATTAATGGAGTTAACAATCAAATTAATTTTTCCTGTATCTGAGTATCAGCCAAGAAAAATACCAAAAGCTTACTTCTCCAGTGTATTTCTACAGTAACTTTGCTCGAAGTGCTTCCAAAGAGGACATCTGATGATGTGGAACAGTCCTTACATGCCTATTCATCACTATTTTATGATGACAAAGAAGCTGTGCAATAAAAAAGGAAGAGAAACAAGAACAGGAAGCAATGGAATAGTCTCCATATTTTCACCTCTTGGGTGTAAGGGCCCAAATTGCACTATAATATCTGTACTATTTACTATGTTCCTCTGCTGCCTGCAGGTACAAGTCGAGTGAGGCAGGGATTACAGCATGATTAGACATCTGTGCATCAACGTGCCACACAGCCATCCCACAATTCTTCTGCAGGCTAAATATCTTGTATCTCTCTTTATATGGCTGACGTGGTAAGGCCAAGATTTGTAAGGAAGGCTGAACATTCATTAAACCAAATGCTACAGCTGGAGAAAATGAAGACAAGATTTTAAGCACACAAGACTTTCAGATCTGCTTCTCTTTCAGGAGTGAATAAGAGGACAAAGGCACAAAACAAGTATCTGCTATTTCCAGCTAGATCATCTTGCCTTGGTCACATCCTCATGACAGCTACAACGACATCACCACTAAAAACCCTTAATCCTCTGAATGCTAAATAGCCATCTCCAGGTGTCACAATGGTTTCTTTGAATAAATAGCATTAATAAACTTTAAAATGCCCCAAAGTAAGTCTGTTCAAAGTAGGTGCCAAAACATTTTATGAAAATGCTCTGTATATAAACCAGGGACACCTGACATATAAAGTGGTATAAAAACACAAACTGACTTGGCTTCTAAGTATTTCCTGCCCTTTTAAACTTTGCACTTGTTCATTAATTTCAACAAATATTGAGGTGATCCAGCTGCTGAGGTGAGAGCATTCAAATAAATCCCTCACAGATGTTTGTTAACTTCAGATAGGAGCGTTATTATCTACAAGTCATTAATCAACCATTAACAAGTAAGTGTTATTGAGTCCCAGTATTAAGGTTCACTGCCAGAGAAGAATAATGGATTTTGCAGACTGGCTGTGTCCACAAGGAGAAGAACTAAGAGCTGAGACAGGTCTGAGGTAAAACATTTGGAGGAGATTAGAAAACATGAGAAGTCATTTTGTTGCTCTTCAGCTCTCCTTCAGAGAAAGCACTTCACAAGAGTTAAGCATTTACACAACAAACTGAGTGGAAAGATCAAACTCATCCATCAGTTCAGTGATGAATAGGAATGTGCTTTGTACAGCCAAACAGGGAAGTCAGGCACAGGTGAGAACTGCTGCTCCTGTGAACAATAATAAACACCATCCAAAGTGTCACTCTTTAACTCAAAGACTCTGAAGCTACAGAATCACCTGCTCTGATTTCAGGATCCTCAGACTTCACCCCATACCTCTCACAAAGGCCACAGACTTCGATTCAAACCAGCAGGAACAGCTAAACTGTTGCATGCCACAGACAGAGGACAGACATGATTGAGGCAGCATCCATCAGCTGTTAAAACAGCAGGGTCGGTACGGTAGGCAAAGCATTGCTCTTACTGCAGAACAAGGCAACATGTTCCCCTCTTCAGTCCTCTTCACCACAAAGTTTCTGCCAACTGGCCTTACAAAAAAAGTCCTTTCACAAACCAGAAATAATTCTGATCTGGGCTATACAAGCAAGACATATTTACACTTCAGAAAGCGTAAAGTTCTTAGGTGAAAACATACATAATAAGTGTGTATCACATTCGGTGTCTCTCCAGCTATTTCCAATTTCTGATACATATGGAGCAGGCAATAAAACAAATTAAAAAGCAGAACTGAAGAAAAATGTTAATGTCTGAACCCCAGCAGGCAAATGAAATTTGCCTCTCCTATTTTGCAACTCTCATTTTTTTCACGGAGTTCTTTCACAGGTTTCTGAAATACTGTGGAGTTCTACATGATATTAAAGCAGGTACTAATTAGATCAAACACAAACAACTTTCCAAAGTTCTGACTTCTTACATACTGACTACTTAACACACCATAGAGTAGGAAAAAATATTCCTTACAAAGCCATACTCTAATTTCCCTCAATAACATTTCTTCATAAAGAGCAATACACAGCTGGAAGCATTAACAGCCTGCCAGATGGTTTGCTTCTCGATAAACACTTAAATTTTGTAAGTTTAAAGTCTAATGAACTGTAGTGCAGGGAGACAAAAGTTATGTATGCAGAGTGGTTCAAATGGCAGGTCAGGGCTGGGGCTGGACAGGGGACTTGCTCCATAGAAACTCCCATTTCTATAGCAGCTTTACATTGGTGGAGGTAGGAGGAATGGCTGATTCTGGCAGAGAACAAGGACGAAAAATGCTGAATGATTAACACCCACATACTCAGCCGCACAAGTGCTAATACTGGACAGGAGAAGGCTGGATCAACAGATCTTGGCCCACAGCATTGCCCTGAGTCAGCAGGTGCTTCCAGAGCCCTGGAGAGCCTGTACCATGAAGCAGGCAATGGCAGAAGAAACTTAGCTCAAATTAAATTGCACAATTCCACAATAAACAATCCTGAGTTATGCCTGGCACTGCATAAGAATACAAGGCAAAAAGCAGGGAACATCTTCTTCTGCCCATGCCACCTCCCCAGGAGGCAGTCACAGCCAGTCACAAACTGTTTACAACTGAACAGCCCAAATGTCACATGCCCAGTTGCAAATTGCAGAGCAGCTCTGCCCACCCAATTGGGTACAAACAGCTTAGTGTGGCAGCACTGGGGAAACCCAGGAGAGCTCTGTCACATCTTTCAGCAGGCTTTATAGTTGTGCAGCTACCAAGCAGCATGAATTGTGTTCGACAGCCTGGTGTGGACAATAACTCAAAAACATTTCAAGTTTGGGGCTGAGAAAGTACAAAACAGTACAGCAAGCAAAACTCACTGACTCACCTTGAGGCCGATCGAGATCTGCTAAGTGCTTTGACAAAGATCAAAGATGGTGCAGACTGGCGTCTCTGGGCCAAACTCTTCATTTTCTGCTTGGAAAGAGAAACAAAAAGAAACCACAGGTGAGATTTGAAGCAGTAACTGAGTGCATACTGACTGGTCACAGCCAGACTCCCATTTCAGACCATGGGAAAAAGGCTGAGTTACTGCCACCAGCGACCCTAGGGGGGGAAATGGTTGTAAAAGATCACCTTTTGAGAAAAACAGGAACATGACCAGAAAGTCAGTGATAAAGAAAAGCTGATGATTAGTGTCTATAAACAGATACCTGTGGTACACTGCACACATGAAATAAACACCTAGAGCTGGTCCTCAACCACTTTTTGTCCCTTAATAATTTATTGTACCTTAAATTTATCAATTATCCAGAAAGTGGCTTAAATTTCAAGTGCTTCATACATTTCTGTGTCAGATCTGACATCTACCATAAATTAAGGTTTGGAATCTATCCATCTAACCTTATGTGCTATATTGGGCTACCTTTTTTCTTTCCAAATCTTCAGAGATGAGAGCATTTTCCTTCCCTGCTAATCTAGCTGGAGCATTATATCTTGCCTCTCAGTAGTCAATCCTGACGGTTTTTTCATTCCTGAGTATGTATGGGAAAACTAGGGTAGTGGGAGGCAGTTGTTAGCACAGAACTAGGAAGGGACTGAGATAAAGGAGTCACTCAAAGACGGGGAAAGCAGCATGGAAAAAAAGACAAAGCACAAGGAAGAGATGCAAATGTCATTAGCTAACAAGGGAGCATGGATTTCCATTCAGTGAAGTTGAACACTACAATTAAAATACTGAGCAAACAAACAATACTGCTTTCCCTAGAGGTAAAAAATTTCAAAAGCACCCATAGGAGACAAAAACACACATTTCCCTGAACACAAATGTATTCACCGCATCGTATTCGCTCTCCCTCCTGCAGCCAGAAACAGGACTGAGTAGTCCTGACCCTGAAGCTGCTCTCTTGAACGGGTTGTGCAGCCTGCTGCCAAGGTGCCTGACCTCTCCTCCAACTGACCCTCCATCAGAATGGTGATTGTTACCTTATTTAGCTCAAATACTTTTCAGAATAAACTGGTGAACAAAAGAACTGGGGTCAAACTCCTCCTGAGATGCCAACAGGGCAGTACCCAATGCTGCAGTGGTCCTTTACACCACTCTGGCCATGCCTGCAAACCAGGTGAACCTTTGACAGTCATGAAGTCTCTGTTTTCAGCTAATCGCAAAGCACGACTTTCTTCCTTTGTGCTAAAAATAACCACTGACTATCAGGACAAATATGTTAGAACAGTCAGAACAACTGATTCTTCTGCCAATGTATGTGCTACATGTGGCACACATTTTGTTTGGGCAGGTGCACAGCGTGCTCCCCTTGGAGAAATTGAACTCTACAGTACTAAGTATTTTACTTGCTTTTGACAAGGACGTTTCTTTCATTCACTGCAGTACATCTGTTATTGTGTCATTTTTTTTGGTTCTCCCTTTATTTATGTAGAGCATGCTTGTTTGTTTTGTCAGATACTCAGTTATAGCTATTGTGAAGCAACTGCTATAAATTCAACGATGTAATTTCAATTCACCTTTAAAAATTATCCCCTTATCCCTATTTTATCAAAGATTAACCTTCTCAAGACTGATAAATTAAGTCTGGAAATATTTAGCTGTCTCAGAATCAGACTATAACTGCATAACAGCAGATTACTAATAAAAAAGATGCCCCTTTTTGATAGATTTGAAATAAACAAACAAATAAGATAATTTTTTTCTAGTGAATGAAATTAGTTTGTTGTAAAAAAAAAGCTGTTAGCAGTTTTAAAAGTAGCATAGCTGCAAATACTAAGGTAAAAGGAAACATGTAACAATGCAATCTAACATCCTACAGAAGATCAGCCACATATTTCACACAACCAGCAGATTTTAGGAGTTTATATAAAGCACCAACTCCCAGTGGGAAATGTATTGTAATTTACTCATTATTGGGCAGGTGGCTTTTGGGGGGATAAAAACATGGAACATGTCAGGTCCTGCAAATGCAGTGAAAGTTTGTATATTTTCAAAGAGATCTTAATTCCTTTGACTTCTTAGGTCTGAAAAGAAAGCAACATTTTAAAATCTATGGCAATTATGGCAATTCTTTTCATGCTTGGGTTAGCAGTGCTGAATAGTGCCTGTGGCAGTGAGATTCTAGTCTTGACTTAAATGTCTGAAGATGAAGGTAAAGTCTAGGACTCCAGCAAGTTTAATAAGAGCTCAAATAACTGGCAGAGATAAATCTGTTGGAAGGGATTCCAGGCGGTCTGTGATCAGCCTCTCTCAACTTGCTGAGTGCAAGACCCATTTGAGCAGGCTGCTCTGGGCCACCTCTAGTCCAGGTCTGTACTACCTCCAAGGATGAGATTCCACAGGCTTTCTGGACAAAATCTTAGTACAGCTATTAAGCAAATCTTAGGAGGAAAAAAAAAAAATGCCTCAAAACATAAAAGGATCACTGATGAGAAAAAAAAAATCACAGCAAAACTGAAGTGAGTCAGGTCAGCTGTATGCAAATAAAAACATTACACAGAGACACTGACTGCAGACAGAAAGGGGTGATTTGTTTTTTTTTTTTTGCTATGCACAGAGTTTAGGAAGAGAAAATAAGTGACCATCATGACAACATGATTTACTTCAAGAAGGAAGAGGATAAATTCATATTTGGCTAATTTGGACCGACATGCCTGCTCTCCTCAATTTCACTGCCTTTACATGTGCAAGGATGGCAATGTGGAGAAAATACATCCTGAACAGCTGTAATGAGAGCAGATGTTGGGGAGCAAAAGGAGATGCAATGACCAATTATCTAAGTATGGGACACAGAAGCATTTTTCAACATATGTCACACATCATTACCTCTCATTTTTTCATGTAAATATTAGAAAGGTCAACAACAAGAGAAATCCTCATACTTGCTGGCTGAGTCACACCCATGTGAAATGTATCATAAAATCAGTATCTGTAAGGAATGTTTACAGTGTGCTAAATGCAAAGATAATAATCTTGTATCAGACAGGACAAACTAGAGTTATTTTTGTCTTCCTCACATTCAAACGCTTGAGTTTCTGCCCCCTCCCCTCTGATTCAGGTTTAACTTCATACTTTCTGCATTTTTAGTGGTGGTTGTCCTGACTGCTTTTTAACAGAAACAAAAACGTTTTGCATTTTCAGTTGTTGGACTGGCAGTAGTATTTGGGCAATTTCTGGTATAAACAGACACAGGCCTATAGATTTCAAAAGAATGAATTTACACCAGATATTGATCACACCTACACTCTGAAACACTGTTTCATAAACTGTGATGAGCAGATCAGCCCACCACGCTGAGGACAATAACCTGGCAAACCATCACTGAAAATATGCTATCTCTCCTCAAGAATCAGAACACCCTAGGGATTACAGTAAAACTTGCGTTAAGTCTCTCACAAGTCATCAGATGGAGGAAAAATCTATTCCTGACTGCCAGTATTCCGCCTCGCAGGTGAAGTGGATAATGGTACTATATGGAATTTACATAAAATAATATGTTGCCAAGTTATGATATTGATTTCTATTCTGTGAAAATGGTAGCACAGAGCAGCATCTGCAGGAGGAGATCAAAAGAACTGGAACTGTCTTGCACGTTACATGTATCACTTAACTATATCACGCTTATAAAGAGAACTGCAGAGGGTGAATTAAAGAACGCATAAAAAAATTAATGGTCCTTACTATTTATTTTGTGATGGCAAATAACTGAAGTAACACATATACAGTGTATGTAATATTTTCAAGTATCTAGAGGAGTTAAAAACTATGCAATAAGCAGATACCCTGCAGCAGCTACTGCAACCATAGAGGAGATCGGAGCAGGCAGGCTAAGGCAGGGATTGTGTGCTGTGATTCCCCAGGAGCACACTGCCCACGTTGCCAGGTTTAGTTGCCTGACCCATACAATGGTCAGATGTGCAGGAGGATTCCTCTCACTCAGCCTCTGACTCACACACCTGAGCTATTTGCCCTGTGCTCCTTTTATAGACAAGAGAGAGAAAAAGACACATTTAGGACAGTTCATCTTGTCTGAGAACTTTTCCTTCACTGACTGTAAAAGAAACCTAAGGTGACCAAGAAAATTGAGCTAATCATCTCAATTCTCTTCTAGCCATCTGAGCAAAGAATAGGGAACAAGCAAATATGTGAGCTCAGTAACACAGGGAACAATTGTCTTCTTGTATTGGTTTGAGCTTACGATGAGAAAATGTTACCTGAGACTCATACAAAATAGTTGAAAAAATTATTTAGTTCCTGACTGACAGGTAAACATTGCAGAAATGCCTCTTCAGCAATGTGCAGATAACCTTATTAAAGCTTCCTCAGACACTAAAGGATTTCAGGCCCCTGATTTACAGGCTCACTCCAGAAGTGGGTCAAGGCTGGGACATCGGCCTGGGTCATTTAACTAAGTGACAGGAACAATCCTCAGATGTGCCAGTGTCTTGAGCTGAGGCTCAAATGGCTAAGCTCTCCCTTTCACTGATTTATTTTTCTAATGAAAGGAAGTCTGATTTTAACAAAGCCCACTCTTTAAAAAAAAGTATCTAAGTTAATAACTGAGCAATTTCATCCATGCAAACTCTGCTCCTGTTGTCTGAGCAACAAACCATACCTGTGGCATGCACTTCTGGTTTAGCTAGACATGAACCAAAGCACAGAGCACAAATCCTTACCAAAAACTGTCAGGCAAAGTTCAGCTAACAGCCTCACAATCAAAAAATCAAAACAACCCTCAGCATATATTCCAGGACAATTGGGCATCACTCTTTCCCCTGTATCATGGGGCCACTTATGAGAGGCAATAAATAATTTTTTCCCACATACTATAATCCAGTATTTGTTAGACTCACAGAGTACGGTCATCTAAAAGTACCAAAAATAATAAGAATGTCTTATAGTTTGGAAAAGCAAGAAATAGACCTATACTGACCTATAACATTCTTGAGCCCTCATAAACAGGGTGAGAAGATGACTGCATTTGAACTGCTGGCTCAGGCAGCTGAGATGTAGGTCCCACAGAGAGATCATTTACCATAAAGCCAGAGCAGGTGACAAAACTATGTGCTTTTGTTTATGCTGGCAGAATAGTTTTACTTACAAGGACTTTCCTAAAAAGAAAGCCACTTTTGGATGGATGATTGAGGAAAAAATAATTGCAGGGTGACAAGAGGAAAGAGCTATCAACACAGTGGAAGCAAAAGCACATCGTCGTGGAACAGCAGCTGCTAGAGAGCGAAGCAAAGATGGAGACGGAAGGCCATCTCAGAGTAGAAAGAAAAATGGATAAAAGAAACTAAGAGCAAGACATGTTCTGCAACTGCTTCCCAAAGGCTACACATCTTTGGAAGCACTGATATGGATGTCTTCAAAAGATCTCATCCATCTACATCACAAGATAGATATGTGGACAGCCAGTAAAAACCTAGACGAGGAAAACATTGAATATTTTGCTTGTGGGTCCTACAGTCAGCTCACTGGGCTCATAGTGCTCAGACCACTGACTCTGTGTGGTTTTGATGAAGCCCAAAGTTACCTTTCAATCCTGACACAAAGCAGGAAGGTTAACACATGGACACAATTCTGCCCCAGTTTCTGTATAGCAAGGCTTTCTCAGGAGCGGTTTACAGATGACAGAGAGAGGAGATTCCCCCCATTCCATATGGATTCTTCAAGCAAAATTAAGTAACCAGGCAATAATTTGATATCCGCAGTTCTTGAGTATTAGATCCCACATGACCTGTCAAGCCTCTCTCTTTCCTACTGCCACCATGAGGGACAAAATACCCCCAAGGCTTGGAAAATCAAGAACTAGAACACATTGTTTTATGCATAATTTTCATTTCTCTCATGGACAGACAGGAGAAGGAGTGCTAACACTAGTTCATAATTAAAGCAGTATCAGGAGGCACATCACAACAGTAAGTTACCGTAATCCAGCACAGCCCACCAAGGGGACTTTAACCTAAGGACCAACTAGGCGTATGATTTCATTAAATTAAGATCTCTTTTGGTCCTCATCAGAGACAAAACTGCTGCAGGATATATCTGCCCCATGACAGGAATTGTCCCTCACTTCACTAAAGAGTATCAGAAGTGTTCCTGGACATCTGACATTTCCAACACTACTAGGTGTGATTTTGGAAGCAACCCACCAGATCCTTAGCCAGGATCATAGTAAACAAGATAGAGTCTTGCAGGAAGAAGAAATCTCTGCTTAGAAGCTATATGTTAAAAAACATATATTTAGGGGCATGAGATCTGCTAACATAAGATCAAGGTATCATCAAATGCAATGGGAAAGACATACTTTTTTTGCAGAGTGAGACAAGTAAAGGGATGAAGATTATGTATGACTAGCATTACCCTTCCAATGCCAATAATTTGCCTGAGTTTTATCCATTTAGTACCCTGTTGGGGGATACTATAACTCTCCTTTCCCTGCCAGTAAACTGTTGCTGTATTTGTGATCAGAATCACAAAGAATCATATTTTATGGTGATGGAAGACCTTATTTCAAGTCTCAATCCATAAATACTAATTTGCTACGTGTGCAAAATCATTATTTTTTGCACACATTGTAGGAGTAAATATTTAAAATTGCTGAGCCCCCAAAACATTTTAAGCAGTTACTTGAAAACTTCAAGGAGGCAGCAAAAATCCTAAGAGTGACTCCTTCTGTTGCCGGATACTGTTTTGTGTAAAGGGTTGGTTGGAATCTAGCCCCTCTGAGAAGAGAGAAGTGAAGCACCAGGAACTTATAAATATGGTTAAATGACCACAGCTGCTACTGCTGACATGGTTACATTGGCATAAAAGACATCTCTTCTGCATAGTTTGTTTTGATAAATTTGTAGAAATAAGCTCTATCTGTATAATCACTCTTACTCATGTTACTTCAATCCACTTCAGAGTTGCATCAATTTACTGGTATTGGTTACTAAGTTAAACAGTCAATACAAAACCTCTCTGCAGGTCAATCACACATAGTCCAGTGACTCCAGTAAGTCCAGTAAAGGAGGGAATCTATTCCAGAATTTTCCAAAAGCATTGACTAAAACACTGCACTTCAATGTCACCTTTTATCAGGATGCCTTGAGTGCATTGTAAACATTTAATAGAGAACCTCCCACTGCCTGTGAGGTAGGTTAGCAGTGCAAACCATTTCCCATGCCAAGAAAAGGAAAAGAAATGGTTCCAGGAAATTAGTTTAAATAATCATACAAAGTACATGAAAAAAACCCTAGACACTTTCTGTCTCTCTTCTGGTTCTATGGTGTGATCAAGCACGTGATCTTTCGGCTTCATTTTGACAGCCACGCGGCAGATGAAGTAGGAGTTCAAAAACCACAGAACAATGTACCAAATCTCAGCTAATTTGAGAAAGGTATAGTCAGGATAATAAAAAGGCAGAAAGGTTCAGCAGTCGCTTAGCATCACCTATCTGGGGATATTTTTTGCCAGAAAGTAAAATAATTGATGTTAAATACATATTTGCAACCAAATTGCTGTGTCACCAGTATCAAAACTGATTTTTTGCCATCACATTCTTCCATTTAACTGTATGCAATCAACACAAACAATGTAAGTTCCCTGGTAGCAAGAAAGACTTTCTGTATTGTAAAAAAAACTTGATGCAGAAGAAGAAGAAGAAGTGGCCAGTCTTCGCGAACGAAGATCTGGGAAAGGTCTTTTTACCTTTCAAGCCTGCGCAATGGATTTTTTA
>JAWWLV010000001.1:43618848-43675355 GCA_035041135.1 Platyrinchus mystaceus
GGTTCATCTGCCGGGCCAAGCAGGCTTGGACAATGGCAGTGAGGTCCTCAGGACGTAGGTTTGTTTAGAGTGACCTTTTCTTAGATGGATGGCCTTAGAGAGGTATATACAGAGTCCATGGGACCTAAGTAGTAAAAAGAGATCCAGCTTCAGGCAAAACTAGGAATAGCCCACTGCTGTACATGCATAAAGGTAGGAATCTTCATCCACAGAGAGGCACAAAGAGGTGGTGTGCTAGTAGTCTCAAGGGAGCACCACGACTGCGGACAAGCAGCTGAGCAGTTGGCTGGATGTTGGTGGCTGCCTGTGTCGGCTGTGCATGGTGTGCAAAGCTGCCATATGCTGCATGGCCCAGTCAGGGTCTCAAGCTGCTTCTCCACAGGAGGATCTCCGTCTGTACCCCTGTTCCATGTGCCTCCAAGCTGAGGAATTCCAAAAGGGCTGCCAAGATCCGTAAAAAGTAATATCCCCGCTCTCTTGTCAGCACTGGCAAAAACAAGGTCTGCATTCCTTTGACTGTGGGCTCTTTGGAGCAGGAATAGGAAACACAAGTGCTACCATTAATATTTGTCCTCAGAATGCTGAATTATAAAGTAGAACTTGTAAGAAAAAAGTGTTCATCTTCACAGTACTTGAACATAACTTCTCATTTCAGGTGGGTGCCTAGCATCACGGCTCTGCCAGGTTAGAAGGTACATGGCTCTCTGTCTTCAGCAAAAACGAAAGAAATGGTTGATAAAAATCAAAGCCGTACATTTAGCCATCTCAAATTAGATCACAGTACTTGCAGAGGGTGAGTATCTACTGCACCATTTTGCCCAGCTGGGCAGCAGAAGGTACTCCACCACTCTGTGTAGCTGTATCATACACCCACTTCAGAAACCAATCAGGTATTAACTGCAGTGTAGTAGAAGTCTTGGCCAAACTCTCTCCAGGCAACCATCTCACCACTGACAGCAGCTGTCATAAGAAGAGGTCCCCAGGGCTGCAGTCAGGCTGTAGCGCTATGTGGCTTGGTGGGACATGGCACACATGGACACAACCCATGGAAATAGAGCATCACTTCCAAACCCTAAGAGACACATCAGCAGGAGAGGGATCAGGATTCCTTTCTGCACCACTGTACCATAGCCAGCAAAGTCCCAACAACTGCTTAGCCACAGGACTGGACACAACCTCAGCCTCTAATACCACGTATCCTAAATTCACCAGGTGGGCAGATTTAGTAAAGGACACTGTAGCCTGGCCAGTCATTCTAATCCTGCCAGCCTATTTGGCAGTCCTCTGAAGTGTAGCTCTAAAGACAAGGCAGTGCATACATTTAAATGCCATTGTGAGGCAAAATTAATAAGGCAGGAAAGCAACAGCTCTTCTTTGGATAGAAAAACACTAACAGCACTTGCTAAACCAAAAAGAAAAAGAGAATTCCTGTTTTATACAGTGGGAAGAATGTGGTTATTATAGCTTGCTCATTACAGCTAAGTATAAGGCAGAAACAAGTGCTTGGCTGTACGCAGAAGGGAGCATTTTGCACTTGATCGTGTCAGATGCCGAAAAGTGATTTGAGACATCGAACAGATTTTACAACCAGTTTTGAAGATGGGATGAAGCTCTTCTGCCATCAATTGTGATATACTTAGCGCAAGGCGCTTCTTCAGGAAGCCTCTTATATGTCTCTTGCACAAAGCACGTGTGAGAGCAGCCAGCAAACACCCTCATCTCTAGCAAACCCTTCCTTCTCTCTCCCCAGGCACACACACAGCAGATCCCTCTTAGATCCCCTGGATAACCACTCTGCAAACCTTTCCCCAGCAAAACCTCCAGACATCCATCCACCAAAGCTCCCTTTAGGTCTCCCCAGGACATCCGTGCAGCAAATACCCTTATCGCCCCAGCACATCCATGCAGCAACATCCCCCGGGCCCGATCACCGGGAAATCCATGCAGCAAAGCTCCCTGGCTCCACCGAACACCATCCAGCAAACCCTTCCCGAGCTCCCCGGGACAGCTGTGCAGAGCCGCTCCTCACCTACCCCGGACATCTAGGCAGCAGCCTCCCTTTGCCGCCGGGACATACATGCAGCAACCCCGCTGAGGTCTTGGAGGTTATCGACCCAGGAGAGCCCGCAAGACCCACTGGGCAGCGCCGCACCTCCAGTTCCCCGGGGCACCCGTGCACAAGCCCTTCCCGCCGACAGCCCCGGCTCCCCCGGCGGCTGCCCCGGCAGTCCCGGTTCCGCCGGCAGCGTGCAGGACCCGGGGGCGATGGTGCGGCGATGGAGCGCCCGATGGGGTCGTGCTGCCCCGGGGTGTCCCCCGCAGGGGGCTCCGGGGCCGTGGCGAAGGCCGGGCAGCGTTTTCCCGTGTGGTCTCCGGGGGCGGCCTCACCTTCTTGCTGTCGGCAGCGGCAGCGAAGCCCCTGCCCTCGCCGCTCACCGAGGACGAGCGGCCCGGGCCGAGGTGCTCCTGTTGCGGGGACATCACGTCCATGCAGCCCCGCGCCGCCGCGCTCCCGCCGCGGGGACACCCGCACCATGGACAGGGCGCGCCGCGGCGGGACACGCCCCCGGCGGCGGGACACGCCCCCTCCTGGACACGCCCCCGTGGGACACGCCCTCACAGACCACGCCCCCCCGGCGCGGGCCCCGCTGTGCACAGGCGGGGTCTGGAGGCGGTGTGGAGGGGGTAGCGCGCATGCGCGCCCGGCGGGCTCGGTGGAGAAAGCGGGCTGATCGTAGTGATCCTGAGAGGAGGAGGTTGTGGAGGATCCCTGCCAGGCAGGAGCAGAAGGTGTACGTGCATGAATGGCGGTGGTTTGATACAGCTGTCGTGTTCGCATATCCCCATTAAGTATGGTGTCTTCAACAGCAAGGGGCTACTCCTGGTCACCCAGGAGGTTCTTTCTAGTCCTGTCTTTCTACACATCGTGAGCGATAGTTTTATCTCCAGCCTTTCCAGCTGTTACAGACTCTGTGCATTTTCTCCCACATTGATCACAAAAAAAAAAGGCATAAAAAAGACATCCTGCCATCTCATGTGCAGCTTTTTGTAACTACTGCTTTTCTTTTGTGAGAAGAGTTTTTGCATCCTGGAGGCGAATTGGAGTGGGAATTGTTTCAGCTTTAACAAGGTTACTTTTCATCTGGAGAACCCAGGCTAGTTGTCCTCCTGGAGATGTGCTGCTTCCATAACTTGTTGGCAGTGGCTCTTGCCACATAAGACTGAAAAAGCAGTAAAGATGAATTTGGTTCCATGTTATGTAGCCATGCTGGACAGGTTATTTAGGCTCAGCATGTCCATGTGATAGTGCTTCGGTGATCTCTTTGTTGAGATTGATGTGGGCATCTGCCCTCTGTTTGCACCCTCATTTCTGCAAATCAGTGGAATCATGTAAGTAAGGGAAAGATGACATATTAAAGGCAGGGATGCAGTGTGAGTAGTTCTGCTTCCTCAGAGGGGTTTTGTGGATCTGTCTTGGCTTTTCCTCCTTACGCTGGCTGACCAGTTCAAAAGTCATAGATATCTCTGACCACCAGGAGATAGCTCCTGTGTGTCTGATCTCAGAAAACCCAGCAGTCTGCCCCTAATGTCCTCGGGAAAGAGCAATGGATAGTTAGGGTAGAGGTTTGTATGCACTGTGTATGTTAACATGTCATGAATTTCACTATTTCCTCTTTGTTGCATTTTTAAAGTCTTTCAGCTGAAGTGCAAAACCTTGAAATGATACATTCTTGGTATCTGTCCTAATTTACAGACAGATGGCCATTCATCACTGAGGCAAAACAGCATATAAAAGAGCCTTCTGAATTTTTAAAGCATGAGTCTCTGAAAAAACACTATGTCAGCTGATTTGTGCACCTCTGGGCCTTGGCACAGACCAAGTGTCAGGCCGGCCCCGGGCATGTGGTGCAGACCCATCACTACTACATGTGGTGCAGACCTTGTCCCGGTGCTCTCACACCTCCTCCCATCCCCTTGGTTGTGTCCCTGTTTCTCCTTTCCCCTCCTTCCACCACAGTGCAAGTCCCTTGAGGGGTTAGCAGCAAGTGGAGAGCAAGCAGCATCATAGGCTTCCCCTGGCACAGCACCCAGCTCTATAAAGTGGGGAGGCAAGTCCAGTTACTGCTGCAAGCACCCAAGCCAGTGGGATGCTATCCCCAGACAGGTCTTCAAATTTCTGTGAGAGGGCTAAGAAAAGATTCATTCGGGTAGAAAGGAAACAGCATGAAATGTCTATTCAAAGCCCAGAATATATTTAGCAATTTGGCAGCCTCTTTTCCAAAAACATTTGCAAGTGATGATATTCTCGGTGACATTTTGGAAACAGGACTGCATGTATATGTTTATTTTGCAAAGGAAATGTTACATAAGCTTTCTGAAATACTTGCACGTGCTTAGGAGTGTTCTTTTATCTACTACCTTGAGCACATTTGCTACATTCTTCATTAAATACTGACTCTTTTAGCTACTCGAAGAGACACATAGATTAAAGTCTTGCCATTTTGTCAAGACCAAGACCGGAAAAGCTGCTTCTCTTTGAAGCAAAAATATGTTTACATGTGCAAACATACAGCCAGCCTTTTTTTTGTTAGCTTCAGTTCTTCCCTGGTGACAATGTTTCCATACCTTTCCTTAACCTGCTCTGCCAGAAAAATGGATGGGAATTTTAGCATCGGAGATGTGAACTGGCAGGAGTGACTGTGAGAGAGCAGGGTTTTACAAGCCTTGCTTCCCCTCGCTGCAGCACAAATGACAAGGAGGGAGCATGCAGAGTACAGTAGCAATGTACAGGCAGCCTGGAGCACCTTGCCTGTAAAGAGACCTCTGGTGTGACACAGGCAGAAAGTGTCTTATGGTGATTAATCTCAGAGGGTAAAAACAAGTAAACCCAAACGGGAAACAGGGAAAATAAGTTTTCCCAAAAGACTGTTTAGAGCTCAACTGACAGTTTCTTTCTGGAAGACCAGGACTTTTTTCATTGATTTCTGTCTGGATTTTGAGAGATCCTTGAAAATTGGGCAAGTGATCAAGGCTGGGGACAGGATGTCATTGCAGCCTGTGCAGAATCCCCAGGAGTACCTCTGCTTGACACTTAACCCGCCTCTGTGCAGAGATTCCCAATGGGATAGCCACCAGCTCTCTCTCACTGCTTGTCCAGGGATGCAGAAATTCCCACATGGGCTGGTGTGGGGCCAGGCCATCCATGTGGCTGCTGCTGCTGCCCAAGCCGCCCTGGTTGCTGCCTCTCATATCACCAATGCTGTCAGGGTTTTGACATCTGCTTGGGCACTTCCAACCCATGTTGGTCTGAACAATGAAAAGATGAGGTATGTAATTGCACCAAATCAACCTTAAACTGCACCATCATCACCACTAGCTAAAATCCTGCTTGAGCCCTGCCCCCAAGAAAAGACATACAAGGCTCAGGAAATAACATACATGTTCATAGAAAGATTTTCTCTCTGTTGCCTTGGCCACAGTGTTGTGTGAAGAAAAATACCAGAGAGACAGGGGGGAACTGGGACAGAGAAATATATGGGTGTTGTAGGAAAATCACGCTTGTACACAAGACAGGGGAGAATTATTCATGGGCAAACCCATCCAGGTGGAAATGTGACCCCTGTAAATCTGCCACATTAGGGAAACCTAGAGTGAACTGTTAGCAAATGCAAGATACACAGGCTGCCTCTACCTCCAGTTTTTATGGGCTTTCCAAGCACGTTAGCACTAGCAGACATTCCCTTCCAAGAAAATTATGATATCCAAGGAACTATGTGAGGCTATAAATGAGTGAACAGTACTTAACTTGAACTAAAAAAATATGATTCTACAAAATCTGCTCCAAAAGGGTATGTTTGCCCGAACACTGATTTTATGCACCTCACAAGTGCTCCATGCAATTAAAGACATGAAGTTGATGTGAATTAGAAACTCCGGAGGCAGTTGTATTTCAACAAGATCTGATGCAACAAATCTCTAATATCTCAGTACCTAGAATCTCATGCTTCTCATGCATCATGGACAGCTAAAAATAGGACCATATCCTGGACAGATTGGAGCTACTCACATGGAGAAAATCTGAGCTGAAAGGAAAGCTTGGAGAAGGAGAACAGGATGGATGGAATGGATGCTGAAACTTAGCATCCATTGGAGCTCTTAGTGGCAGGCGTTTACCCTACAGTGAATGCTTCATTGCTCATCATCACAGTGTGTACTGCTGCTCCTTTCCAAAAAAGTTGTGGTAAGCTGACAGCATCCTCTGTGCTCTCTGATTCCAGGGAGTATGGGCAAAAGGTGGCCCAGCTACCAAGTCCTACCCCTCTGTTTTAATAGCAACCTGCTAATAAAATTGTTTAACGCTATGTGAGTAGCTGCTAAGTGGAATTCATGAATGTCCTGGGATTCAGGCTACAGCAGTTATTAATGCTTTGTGCAGATAGGTTCACATTAACAGGAACTGCTTCCTTCAGTCCCTTCCCATGCTATAAAGTTTCCAAGGCCTTTGGAGCCAGATGCTCTGCCTCAGAGACTTCATAAGCACTGAAAAACACCTCACTTGGGTAGTTCTGCCAAAGTTCATCAAATGAACAAAGATCTACCCACTCTCTCTATCCCAGAAATACAGGTGGTCCCTTGTGAATGTGGAGTCCAAGTTTGCAGCAGGTGACATGTTTCCAGTGGCAGGGACAAGTGTGCACATTGAACGAGCACCCCAGCTGACAACTGTGCTGTAGAAACAGGCACAGCGCAAGTACTGGAAGAGTCTGAGCACTGGGTGCTCCACATGGGATCACCACTGTGGCCATCTACAGCCATCCTGCCGTGGCTACACCTGCTGCCCGAATACGAGGGAAGACTTCTGTGTCTCAGGCTTACGGATGAACCTACCAATGATCCTACCAGTTCTTAACATCGCCTTTAGCCTTATTACATATGCTCTGTGAAATTCAGTCCAGTGCATCAAAGGGAAGTTTGCCTTTGAAGGGCTGCATGCTTCCTGCATGCAAACATTGCTTTGATTTAATTAAGTTTGATTTTATAATCAGTGTAGTTAAACCAGTACGATGCTTGTGAGCAAATATGGCTGGTGTAAGCATCTCAATGTCTATATGGCCCAATATCAACACCTCCCATAAGCAAGTGACATTTGAATTTTCCTACCATTCACATTTTCCCTGCTTTTCCTCTATCTTCCTTCTTATTTTAATGCATTATTTCTTTTGTTCACATTAATACTCTCATTAGATTGTTCATTTTTTGTTTCTCTGCACTGAAGATTTTCTTACAGTCCTTGTCCAGCATTCAGTCTTTCAATTGCAAATTGCAAAGCAAAGTTGAAAGTCAGTAACTGGATATTCATCCATGAGGGACCTCACATGGGAGCTAAGTATTAGACATGAAAGGATAGCATTTCATTTAAGATAAGGCCTAATCTCTTCCCTTTGTGAACAACATTTCTGAACTTAATCTGAGCACTTGCACCTGGAGTGGTCTAACTTTGCTCTCAGTTAGGTGGGTAGTGGTGGGAATACATAGAACTGAAGCTGCAGCATATACTGAGTACAAAAGGCAGGTGCCTTTAAGAGGAGAGAGGTGGACTTTAGGAAACATCTACTAAGTGTTCAAATATGTGCAGAACACGCATATCTTCAGTATAAGCTTGAGCCTTATAGGATCTCACTGTACCCATCACAATTCTGGAAAACCCATGGTCCACAGCACTCACAGTGATGCTCAGCATCAGGGTTGGTTTCTATTCTTATTTAACATATTCTTGAGAAAAGGCATTCTATCACCTAAAATTTGGTGAGGTGGTGTTTTCAGATGCTTGTCCCAAAATTAGAGTTGAGAAACATGGTTATCAGCATACAGATCATAAATAACCTGCACTGGTTTTTGTGTTAGAGCCAGGTGTTGCCAACAGACTCCCTGGAGCTCCACAAAGCATTGGCCACATTCACAGCCAAATTCCCACTTCAGTGGTTTGAGGCACAGAGTGATAAATTAGGTAACATGAGTCAGGCTGGCATATAAGTGACCGGTGAGAATTATACATTTATAACAGGAACGTTTATAGTAACTAGAATGGGAAGTTACTGAGGTTGTACTAAGAATAGAGCATCTTTGTTTTATGGCTGATGGGACTTAAATTTATTAGAAGCAGAAAGTGGACTGTTGACATTGGCTCTTTAGGAAGCATGAAGGAAACTCCCATGAACAGGGGACCCTTTCGAGTGTAACATACACTCATCCATAAAAGTTATCACATTATCATCGTTGCTCTGGATTCAGTTCATGCATCACTTTATCTGTCTCTCTAATTCATAACCTAGACAGTTTTTACTGTGAGTGTGTTTAAGAACCCTAAGGGCTGCATTTTTTGTCAGTTTGTGTTTTTAACATAATGATGGATTGTGTTGTACTTCTGATCCCACCCTAGATTTGCTATTTTCGATTCACTATAGACAATTCCCTTTTCCTAATAGCTTGTGGATCTGTCAGCTGTGAATGACAGACATTAGAAAAACTATGGGCAAGCTTTTTAGTTGTCCTTTCATAACACTGCAAAATTTTTCACCAAAAGACTAGGATGTTTTCAAAAGTGACTCAGATGAATAAAAAATGAGCTAGACATCCTCCCACTGACTGGGGATACAAGAGGAAACAGCTCTCTTTTTCTTGTGCAGCATTGAATTACTCCATATAAACTGATATATATATCTTCAGCTTCTGTAAGCCAAGGTAGGGGCCCAGATTTCACTGCATTCCATGGAGCAAGGACTTGGCCCTCCTGCCTGTCTCAGCTGTAACAGCACCACTAGCATTTTATGGATTAAGTGGTCTGTTATATGAGTGTGGTGGGTTGACCCTGGTTGGATGCCAAGTGCCCACCAAAGCTGCTCCATTACTCTCCTCCATCGCTGATGGGCTCATCCTTGGCCAGTGGCAGGTCCATCTTGGAGCCAGCTGGCATTGGCTCTGTCAGACACGGGGGAAGCTTCTGGCAGCCACCCCTGTAGCCCCTACCCGTCCCCTCAAAAAAAAAAAAACAAACTCTTGACACGGAAACCCAATACAATGAGGGCTGAAATTCCTGGATCTTCTGTCTGATATGGACAGTGAGGACTGTCAACTTCCAAATGGAGTTTGACTTTCACTGCAGTGTAAGGGGATGTAATTTCTGGAAAGGGGCAGCCAGCAGAAGCGAGGCAGAGGAGTGCTTGAGGTCCCTGCCAGGCTCCTACCACAATCACTCTGCTACTTCCAGCATCCTAACATCTTAGGGACAAAAGCAATGGTTTTGAAGCGTTCCTGACTCCAACATGGTAATTGTAAGAAGCAGATTTAGGAAGGACCTCAGAAGACCACCTAACCACATCATGAAGCAGCTTTACCTGGGTCTATCTACAAGGCCTTTTGGATAACTTGTTCTTAGAAATGAGGGGTGATGGTGATGTGTGGCCTCCCTTGTGAGTCTGTCTTTGCATTGTCCCCACAGCTGGGCACTATTTTCCCTGATAGCTGACTGAAACCATCTCCTCCTCAGTTAAGCTTATGGCAACTTGTCCTAAGTCCAGGGGATATGAACAGAGTTTATTTTTTCCTCCTTAGAGCTACCTTCTACATATTTGGACACTATGTCCCCACAACCTTTATTTCCAGACTAAACAATACCAAATCCTTCAGCTTTCCTTGCAGTCAATGATTCCTGGTTGTCTGACCCGTCTTGTTTTCTGAATTCTTTCCATTTGGTACATTTCCTTTCTAAATCATGATTTCTAAAGCAGGATATGTTTTGTTTGTAAGGATGATGCACACGTTACTCTTCCTTTCACACCCACTTCCAACCCAAATGTTTCTCTGCTTTTTTATTAACTGAAGAAAGGTGTAACTGTGGAGAGAGGTATGGAGAGGTTGGCAGTATAACCTTAACATTTTACAAAAACATTTTATATTTACCGAAAGGTTATCACTACTGAGGTGCATACATTTGGGTGAGAAGCTAAGCTGTAGGGCAGTTCTGGATTGAATTATTTTAGGATCTGAGCTTGAGGGGGAAAAAAAGGGGTCATTATTGTTATCATAGAATGGTTTGGGTTGGAAGGGACTTTAAAGGTCATCTAGTTTCAACATCTCTGCATAAATTCCAGATCCTTCAAAACAAAAAACTGTTTTATAAACCTTGTTAAAAATTAAATTTCTTAGATCACAAAGAAGGAAAAAAAATAATGAGGGGGGAAAAATGGTTAAAGGATTTTGGAAAAAAAATTCCTTCAATATGCTGGAAGACTGAAAAAGTTCATTATCATGAATGCGGAGGATTTGGGGCAGAGGAGCAGCAGAGAGGACTGGAAGGGTTGGAAGAGGTGCAGAGCTGGCAGCTGTGGAGCTGTTGAGTCAAGAAATGCCACGTGGAGCAAAAGTGGACAAGGAGGCGACAGGGGCACAGCCCTCTGTGGGCATAGCTCTTTGTGTCTGACCATCAGCAGCACAGGCTTTGCTGGGTTGGTGTCACGGAGATCATCACACGTGCACAGCTCATCAGACACAGAGAGGACAGGACACCTAAGGGCCACTTTGCCAGGCCACCAACCCGTGGTGAGCAGGGCAGGGAGCAACGTCACCTCGGCAAAGGAATAACTGGATCTTCCCTCAGCCTAAAAATAGCAACATGTATATTGTGTACGCATTATTTATAACTGCTATAAGGATAGAGTGGGGGGGGGAAAAACAATTACTTGAGGCATGTTCAAAGTCCTTCAGTGAAAGCCATTATTTTTCTTAAAGGAACTTGACTTTTTCCCCAAGGTGCTTTTAAATGTTGCACTTCAATGATCTAGTTCTCATGAGGGGTTTCGTCTCAAGCAAACTCTCAGGCATGGAGTTGGAATGTAGCAGTGCCACACATTACAATATTTTGCCCAGAACCTGTGTACAAGAACACCTTATAATTATTTTAATATGATTGGGATATAAGCTAATGGCAGGCCTGAGGAGAAATAAAATATATGGCATAGATAATCACTGTTAGATGCTACTGGACTATCTTCTTGGGACATGAGACAGTATGCAAGCCTACCAGCTTCACATTTTATGTATTTGCAGTTAGCAAAACATAGTTGGCTGTGAGGATGTGTACTTGGTCATGAAAAAAAACAAAACAAAACAAGCCCCCCCCCCTCAACAGCCTAAAATGAATGTCAAGAAGAGCACTGGTATTTATTAAAAAGAAACCTGAAATTGTTATCACAGGACTATCATGTTGATTCTGCTGCCATACAAGGTTCACAGATTAATTCTGCACTAAAGAGATTTGCTCTTACAGGTCAGTGGAAACTGTTGATCCTGAGAAGCCTGTCAAGAAAAATGAGTGAATTATGGGGTATGGCCAAGTCATGTGCTTACCAGGCCAATTTCAGTAACCAAGGCAGCAAAAAATCCATTTCAATGAACTGAAATTAAATGTGTAAAAATGTACAGTCTAGGTTTTACAGGATTTTCAGTGTTCTACAGTGTGACATAATGACACATATTTTTATGTCCTCGGGACAATTCTGCTGGTTTCAAAAGGTTGAGCTGACACTGATGTCACATGATCCACTTATTCTACAATATATTCTGGCTTTGCGCTTTATGTAATGCTTTGCAATTTTCTTTGGATATTATAATTTTACAGTTACCTCACTGGATCCACAAGGAAAAGTAAAAAGCTGCTAGAGAACGGTTATTTCACACACAAAGTTTCTAGCAGCCCAGGCCTTTCCTAGCTTACCTTTCCTTTTTCTCCACCTGAATGCAAATGCATTAAAAATGGTCCAGGAAACCTCCACCTCTGCATTCATATGCAAGATGCTTGTAAATCATATTTATTTAGCAGGGGTTTATAATCTGATGTTAATGAAGCCTCTGGAGTAGCACTGTGTCTGAGAAGGAGCTGGTGCCAGAAAGGAGGTTGATGAATCGTTGCAAACCTCCAGTGTTATCAGTGGAAACCCTTGGAATTACATCAGTATAAGAGCTCTCACATTCTCTTTAGTTCAAAGGTTTCTATTGGCAGAATAATAAAAATCCCCCACTGCATCTTGTGAATAGTTTACACTGCAAATTCTAGAGCCCTGGCTGCTCCACAGTATGGGTTCAAAGCACCACAACCATGCTGCTTCTCATCTGCTGCTAGCCCCTTCCGACCACTCCAGCAGTGTGAAGGGCTCCATACCCCACGTGAAAGACACTGTTCCTTTAAGACCCCTTTCCAGAGGTGTGTGAGTGGGAGGAGACCGGGGCGCAGATGCAAAGCTGTGCTACAGCCTTGCAGGACTTCTTGGGGATGTGTGGTGGGTGCTGTGCTAAGCGATGTGGTGGCTTGCAGGGCACAGGAGTTGCTCCTGTGCCTCCTAGGTCTGGACCTGAAGGATTAATGTCAGCTCTTTAAGTTGCATCGTAAAAGCCCAGCTCTTCACAATGTCCAGCGGATTGAGATCATTTGCTGACTCATTAACTTGCTAAATAACCAAGATATGCCACAATATTGCAGACCCCACCTGTCTCTTCCCCTTTCAAACCCTCTGAAAACAGAGAGCTGCTGATGGTGTTTTACCTCAATATTTGGGGATAACAAATGACTTGCTCTTCCAGAGACTCACACCAGAAAGCTAATGGTCATTACTGAAAGCTCCTTCTTTTACTCAGGGCTTTGAATAGTATAAAGTCTGACAGTAAAATAAATACCGTGTTAGGGAATGATAGTACCCTGCTGCTAAATTAATATCTAAATGGCACTGTGAAAAGATTTCCATTATAAAAATTATTTTCTTTCTGGCCTATATATTGATCAGTGTGGATTGGGTATCATTTTGTCTACTAGTTGTCGCTGTTATCACGTGGAAATGATCCCAAGCAGGAGCTTTCTTGGCTCTCATGCCACTCAGCTCTGTGCATAAAGCACTGTAATTTTACACATCCCAGACTGTAGCATTTTATCAGCTGCACTGAGCATTTTCATATTGACAAGTAATGTTCATTTATGGTGGGACCAGAGAGTTACTGGAATATAATGCTCCACACAACACTGTAGAAAATTTCATAGGATGGTAATAAATGTAAAATGACAAATGAAGTGCATCTCAGTAGAATTATTTTTGGCTGATACAAAGTCACTGGTGTCTTAGCTGCCCTGCAAGGGGGATGAAAAGGATGATGGTGTCCAAAAACCTCCAAGGACTTAGCTTTTGCTCCAAGTTAAAATTTTCTTGCCTCCTAATCACTTCTCCCCCCTTGCTTTCTACAGTTACCTACAGCAAGGAATATTTTCCCAGGCATAAAAAAAATTGTTTTCCCTTATTTCAACCCTGTTTGTTGCTTGTTCATCTTTCTGAATAACTGCTAGCATTAGTCATTTGTTCTCCGTGGTGCTCACGTCCTGCCTGTGCCAGGAGGACTTTGAGGATAGCTGGCAGCAGAAAGCAGGCTGTAGGCCAGATACTTCATTCTGAGCAGTATATTGCCCCAGTCTGCAGATTGGCTACCACTGATCCTGGCTGTTAGACCCTGCTTTTCTGTAAGAATGAATTGAAGGCCAGTCACCCATGAGACTGTTCTACTAGATGTTTTGTTATGCTTCATAGCTCTGTGTTTGTAGTTTTCCAGCCAGTTTTCAGTCCATGTGACAATGTTCATTTCCAGGCCAGTTTTGATTATTTTTCTTTGGTGTGAGATACCCTATAATTTACTTTGCTAAAATCCCAGAATATTTCCTTTGCGTCATTGCTTTTGTCCAATAATGGTAAAACTCTATCATAAAATGCAATCAAGACTGTCTGGCAAGATCTTTTATTTAGAAACATGTGGCTTATTGCATATAATTCCACTACCCTCTTGATGTTTCATATTATATTTTCAATCTTGACGTTGTATTAATGTGGAGGGAAAGGAACACACACACACATTTGTTTCATACCTGGCCAATCATTTTTTATTCATTTACACATATCCTATAATGCAGAGCACATATGCAAGGGAGATATTTTATTTTTCCATGTGGTTTAGGTTGTTTGTTTATTTTGTCATTAGTTCTCAGTGAGAAGGTCATCCTCTCCCCCAGATGTTTATTACTTTCCAAACCAAAAATGATTTCTCTCATAACTTGCATTGCAGACCTAATACTTGTAAAATGCATGAGCCATGCCAACACAGTAATGGTTTCAAGAACTTTCTATACACAGAGCTGTGGTTTACCACCACACCATGTCTTATCACAATTTAGCTGAGAGCCATAGCTTTTGATTAGTAAACCGAGTCTTGGCCAATTTGAAAACAATGCATGGGTGGCAAGAAGCAGGAATGTGTGTGTGTGTGTGTGTGTGTGTGTGTGTGTGTGTGTGTGTGTGTGTGTGGATTTGGGAGAGATTTGATGTACTGGTTTCTTTCAGTTTTTCCGTTTACTTCCATTTTGTAAATTATTGTCATATATTCCCAACAAGAAGATAATCAGGAAACATTTGGATGTTGACAAATAAGGTAAAAAGACCTTTCCCAGATCTTCGTTCGCGAAGACTGGCCATGTAGTCCAAATTTGTCAATTCTATTTTCAACCTTAACCTTTATACCACTCTAGTCCTTTCTCAGGTATATATATATGTTTCTGATATATGTATGCAAAGTGCATAAGCATGGAGGTTCCTGGGGTTTAAATATGTTGTCTCTATTCAATAATTTTCTTTCTGCAGAATTTTTGATTACTGTGGGCGTACTCAGATACTTCTGCGTAGGTTACTACTGACTGCTAGGAGAGAAGGCTTCAAGATAAACTCATATATACATTATATAGAACTGACAAGGGACAAGTAAATACATTATAGTTTCATATATCTGTGAGCTGGGAGGTGTATATATGTATACATGTTTTGCCTTTGCAAATCTTACAAATATGTTTCCATGAGGAGAATATATATATATATTCAGTATATAATGTAAAAATTAGCTGGTTGTTTGGAAGGAGGTGGCTCATATTTCTGATATGTCTGAAGTTGAATTTCTTCAAATAGAGTCTCTATTTTTGCCTTGATAGCATAAAAACGCTGTTGGGACTTGCTAAAGAGATTTATTTTGCTAGCTGAAAGCTGAGTAGGCATCCCTGAGCAGCAGGTGGTAAGGACAAGAGATAGGTTGAATTAAATCACCGTAATGAACAGAGTTTGATTTAAGGAGAAAGAAATTTTTTTAATGACATCAAATTCCACTTGTGACTTTCTCCTCAGCACAGACAAGCTGTAACTACTTTATGCTGAACAAAATATAAATCTTTTGGTCTGATACTACAATAACCAAAATGTCAGGGGTAATGTTACTTGATTTAGAGTTTGTGCCATCCACTTGACAAGGAGAGGTGAGAGCCACACTGTAGAGCACTGCAGCAATAATCTCACCAAATGTTGGGACAGAAGCAGTTTCTTTCTTTTCTTCATTGTGGGATTTTCACTACAGACAAGTCTCAAACCAGTATTTTACGTCAGTTGTCCTGAGGGCAAGGTCAGCAGCTATCTGCAATTCAGCATTTTTGTAAGTTTGGCCCAGAAATATTTTCAACTGAGTCTGCTGCACTTTTAAAGAAGCCAAATGTCACACTGATCAACATCCCAAGTGCCTGGACAGGCAGCCTTTGGGTTTGGCTGAGATGTGCAGTGAATCACCTGTGAGAGAGTTGTGACTTTTCAGTATCTCAGGAAAGGGGAATTCAGACCCTGTCTCTAAATTAAGTAATCCTCTGGGAAACTGACGAATCAACCTCTAAATTAACTCAAAACTGTTTTCTGTTCTGAAATCATAGCACTCATAAATTAATTCAGCTCACAGTGGTACAGTCAGAAGAAGCAGAATGGGAAACAGTGGTACCCAGATGAAAATGAAGGGGCAATGACTAGGGGAGGGAAGTAATTGGGGAGAATCAGGCTCAAGTCTGATGGAAATCTGTCTTAATAAAATTATTGAAAACAAAAACAGCTCAAGAAAGTCAAGGTTTAAAGTGTTTTGGATTTTGAACACACTTTAGTTAAGAAACTTACTAAAATACTGTTTAACTAATAAAATTCAGCTGCATAGGCAGAAGCTGTGAAAATCCATGCACTTTCTGATGCGTTGTCTTGGCTAGTATTGAGAAAGAACCAAAACATCAAATATTCTGATAAACTATCTCACAAGCACTGCAACAGACCAGAGTCTCAGCTGTCCTTTGCACCTTCACAGCAACACAGTGATCACCACTCCCAGAGACCTACAGGAACAGTCTGAACAAGAAATGCTGTGGGTCAGCTCCTTCCCACCTTAAGGATGGCTATTGGGGGAAATAATCTCACAAAGAAACAATCAAAACGTATTTCTACAAATCTGACACTCAAGAAATTTGCTTTTATTAGATAAGACTGTGACTCAAACAAATAAAAAAAAGTAAATTTCTCCTCCTTCCACAAGCTTTCTGCTGATAAAACTGGCTTGAAGAAGGTGATTATTATTGACTGCCTAGCTTCTTATGTAAAAACAAGGAATTCTAAGGGAGAGTTTCCTTCCTATATGTTGAAATTATAAATGAAAGAATATGGAATGAATATGCAAATGCAGAAAAGAAAATAGACAGTATTTGTGTGTAAGACTAAAGCAATACATATTCTCCAGTTGTTTATGATTGCTGTCATCCACGGGCAAGATGATTGCAAATGACATCTCTGACTGTGCGTGTCTGAAGTGAGCTTCCCACTTCCCACCATCGGAAAAGACAGGAACGTTTCTCTTGTCCTTTCTAGCTGTGACTGCTCCCTAGCACTGTGTGTTCATGCATTTATCATCTCCTCTCCATCGGTCAAAACTTAGTGTCACACTATACCAACTCAGGCTTTCTGGGCCAAAATAGTGGCAAATCAAAACATTTTTACCTTGATCACCATAAAACAGTAGATACATGTTTCTTTTCCCCCATGACACAACTGGGAAATCTCCTTTAGAGTAAATCAAAGGCACCATAATCTGTTCTGCATGTCCTGGAAGGCTTGCTTCTACGCATTTCTGGCTTTGCACGTTCCTCAGCCCCTCACATGCACACACAGTCATGTGCAGGGAAACTTGCCAGATTGGATTCATTACTTTCCTGCCCACTGCCTGCTCCAGTTTCCTCCTGCAGTTTTCAGACAAAGGCTCTGGCCACTCGTGGGGCAGCTTGGCCCCAGTGTGCAAGCCCCCAACCCACTCTCTCAGCAAGCCCTCACATGTTCCCCCTGCTGAACCTCTCCACAGGCAGCTGCAACAGGAGCCAAGCAGGTAGCCTCTGCTTCCAGATGGAAAGAGAGCATGCATCCCACCCTCCTGCAGCTGCAGAGGTGGGAGATGTCTGCAGTCATAAAATCCAAACTGAGTGATCTTCATAAACCCACGCAACCCTGTCTCCACAGGACAGATGAGTGCTCTCTGGCACAAGCAGGAGAGCAGCCCCACCAGGAAACAGCAGAGCAGCCCCACCAGGAAACAGCTACTGCAGTCCCCAGGTAAGGCTGAGCGTCTGGAAAATCAAACCTCAGACACTGTGATTTTCGTGCTGGACTCGTGGGGTGGATGGACATTATTATTTACTGCATTGTTTGTGGCCAGAAAGGATCCCTGGCAGTAATGACCGTGACCTCTGCTTTGAAACTGAGGGTAATTGCCGTTTGCTTACAGCACCCATGGCGTTGTACTGCAGTTGTAGCAGCTCCAGAGAATCAGCAAGTCCACATCGCTTGCCAAGAAATCATTTCAGTCCTGTTGCCCGGAGCTCAGCTTTGCACAGCCCACATCAGCTGGCAGTGTGTTGAAATCCCTTGAATGCCTGTCCCTGAGCTTGGAGGATAACCAGGAGGAGACCTCCTCCTCTCACTGCACCTTTGCTGGCTATGGCAACAGCAGAGGGCCAGCCACTGTTTCCCGACTCTGCTGCATACAAGGTCACTGCTGGCATGGGATTTTGTGGCTTGGCTTCTGAATTCAGGGTTTATCTGGAGATGTTTCTCAATTATGTGGAGAAGATTGAAGCAATAAACTACTGTAAGTGAAGACACTTGCAAAAGAGGGGAGATAAGGCAAACCAGTCCTTTTTCTTGTCTCCACTAAAATCCATCCCTGTGTTGGTGTGTCAAGCAGAGATGAACATTTCCTAAGTAAGAAATCATATGTTGATCTGGCTAACAAATTCCCAGAGCCATTCTGTGAAGTGCCTCAGACTCTAAATCTGATATCAATTATCTTTTCTCACCCTACATCCTGCTTTTTTTATATCCACAGTTGATCATTCCTACCTTTCACACCATGTGCCGTGGCATGAGCCCCCACCTTGGGAGCATAACAAGGTTGCCCCTCGCCATTTCAATTCGCTTGGGCATCTCTTATTACCTACCTCTGGTAAGAGGCTATCCAAGTACTGGCACTTTTACATCCCTGCAAATTACGACATATTTCTTGATAAAGCCATCTGGTGACTCAAAAGGCTATCACTTGCTGCATGCAGTTACTTCTCCATGCAAAGGGTCCAGTTCCTCTGTTGTGCAATCTGTCCATTTGACCTTCTGACGGCAAAAAGGAGACACTTGCTATTTCCTCATCATGCAAGAGGCAATCAGCTCTTATGTGGGGTAATGACTTTACAGAAATAATGTACAGTCTTTTCCTATTCTTAGAATAAAACAGTAGCATGTACCTCCACTCTGAAAATATTAAAAATTGTCACAGCATTGTCAGCACATGTACTCCCTGTAGCCTTTTGAGAGGCCTACAGTTATAAGAAAAGGTGAGAATTACAGCTTCACTCCAGAATTACACTGCTGGACACCAGTTAATGATAATAAAACAGAGCAACAACAGAACAGCTACCTGCATGCTGGATTACATAAGTAACATGTAAAGGTAGGCACCTGGTTTGAAACTGTTCCCAGTTAACTTCCAGCAGGAGTCATCTACTCTGCTGTTTCCTTAAGTTATTGATACTTTGTCCCTTAAAGTGGCTTCCAATGCTGCCTTTCCAGTTTGTCCTGCCAGGCTGGGCTGGATGGACTGGAGATGGAGAGCCTCTGATGTAGCATCACCATGGCTCACACTCTCTGTCCTATGGGTTTAATGTCCACAGCCAGATCCAGCACCACAGGGCATGAGATTCAGAGTGCCCAGCCCGTGGTCCTGCCAGCCCCTATGGTATCTCCCAGACAGCCCTCAGACACTTTCTCCCTGGTACTTTTCCACTTGCTCGCTGATGTATCTAACCTTATTTCTGAGGTTTGCTAAATATAAAGCCAGCCATAGGCTTCAGCAAGCAAACCACAGAACCCAAACAAAAGAAAACTCATTCCTCATTTCCCTGGCCAGACCCAAACAACATCTACAACACTTCCCCAATTTAAACATGTGAGATTTTCCTGCCAGCCACTGCAAAAAAACCTGCCCCAATCATCCTGTCTGGGACATGGTAGTCAAGCTGAGATGCAGCAGTGCACACCTCTCTGATCTTGTGCCCCTGTCATCCATCTTGGGCACCCAGTCGCTGGAGATCAGCCCCTTGCTGTCTTGGTTATCCAAGGAGTTGCTGCTTAAATCTTTTTGACCTGTTGAATATGGGGTTTAGCACTGTGCTCTGGATTTACTACTGATGTGAGGGCAGAGCTGTTTCTGATTGGTCCTGTGGCACTGTAGCATCTTCTTGATGCTCTCCATGTGATCAGCACCCACTGCCCTGGTGCATTTGCACAGGCCCCAGGCACCTTCTGCCAGAGAGTTCTTGTCATTTGGGTTCAAAAGAATAAGCCCAGTGTATCCTTTGATTACCTTAGAAGAATAAAATTTCCTTGATTTTAGATAGCACATTTTTTTAAATGTGATTTTCTGCAAATAGATTTGCTACTCACAGTATGGAAAGACTCAGACCAGCAACCCCAACAAACCACTTATGAAAGTGAAGTGACTCTAAAGGATTGCGCATGAGTTCATTTTTAAAAACAAGTCTTAGATTTCTGTGGAAATCCACTCCTTTTATGCAATTTCCTTTTTGCTACAGCCCTCAGGATAAGGATGGAGTGACAAACTATAGGCTGTTTCTATTCTAGGGTAGCCTGTAAGAAATAACTGTTAGGTTCAGCAAAACAACAGCAGCCTTTGGAAACAGAGAACATCAGCAGTACTGCTCTCCTGTTCCCTTTGCCCTTTCTGTGGGCACTCAGCCCCACAGAAGCCACTGGCTTCTTTCCTCCTTTTCCATGCAAAACTTCTTTCCTCCTTTCTTCACCCTCACATATTTACCTTTTGCCAGTCTGCTTCCCTCCTTGCTGTGGTGCTTTTGCACTGACCAACATGTCTGGTTTTATTCACTCATCCTTCCCTCAGGACACTACTGCTCCAGTGGCTCAGCATTTCTGGCTGTTCCAGAAAGCTGCCCCTTCCTTGTCCGACCCTCTCATCAGTTTTCCGCTTGCCTTGGAAAGTGCTCGCATCCTGCCCAGATGCTGAGGGTTCCTCAACCATATTCCTCCATATGGTACCACATCCCTCCGCTTTATCTCATGGAAAATATCAAGATAATCAGACCTGCCTTGCTGTGATTCATGTAACCATCTGTCTGGGCTTCCCACTATTCGAGTGCTCTAATACCCAGTCTGCTAGCTAGCCAGAATATAAGTGGGCTTTTACTTTCCAAATTTCTTAATCTAAACAAACATGAAAGGCCAAATTCTACTCTGGCCTCCATTTGTGACATTAAATGGGGCTGTTTGAGTCAGTGAGAGCATGGAGTTTGGCCCAGAGTTTTCCAGCTGATTTATGGTGTCCATCTGGCTCCACTTAATCAAGGAGAGCCTGGCCTGAGCACAGTTTTTAAACAACACTGATGTACACAATACTGAGCTACGGCCACAACCGTGTTCAGTACCAGGGCTGATGACTCAGCTCTGTCCCTCCTGCATCACTTTTACGTCTCTTGAGCTTTCAGACACTGCCTGTCTGGTGAAGTGGGACTCTGCCTTAAGTAAACTCTCTGAAATGGGGATGATGAACTTTTAAAGAAAGCTTGGCTGTGGCCAATTTACCTGCTACCAGGACTGCTTCTGTAAAGCACTTTTCACCAAGGACTATCACATGTGTCTTCAGCCATAGGAAGAAAGCTGGAAGGCAGACTGGTCATCTCCCAGTTCTGCTTAATACCCAAGGTATTGGTTGTAGATAAATTGGCCACAGCCAATTTGGCCACAGGACCTTGGGCAGACCTAGTCTCCAGAAATGTATGCTGCAGCATCAGCGCTCCTGAAATCCCTTTTCCCAAAGGCATCGGCCATGCAGAGCTTCAATCCTCTGCCCCAGGAACCAGTGCTGCAATGGGGGTCCAGCTCTCACAATGTAGCTCTGCCAGCACCATAGGGCATCATCTTCCCTAGGGACCCCAGCAATCCCTGGGGTCTACTTCCTGGCCCCATCTGGATAGCCACTGAGGCAATTCAACCCAGGTTTGCAGGAAGTGTTCAAAGGAGACGTGGATAGGGATGGAGGTGGCAATGCCCCTTGATTACCTAAAAGTAAAGAAATGGGGCACCTTTCTAGTGTGTATGACTAGCACTGACATGTCTACTTGAATCAGAGAAGGGCAATGAGACCTTTTCCAGTCATTTCAGGAGTCTGTTGGAACAGATTTTAAATCCTCCAGGATGCAGCCTTCAGAAAAATCATGTTGTCTATTTCCGACCAGGCTCTGTCCGCTTCATACCGCTGGCCAAGTGAAAGCCCAACAGCACCCAGTCAGTTCAATTCCTACTGGAAATATGTAACACTGAAGAGTTTTTGAAACTGAAATATGTGTATTTTCTTCATTTGGAAAACAAATTACTCCTACAGTTCCTTACAGCTTTTGTGACATGCCCAACATCTGCAAGATTTTAAGACCACAGTTCTTGAAACCCAGTGAACATCAGGGAATCTCTGCTTGCTTTTAAGAATTTTAAAAAGCTCCTTTTCCTCGACTTTTCAGAAAAAAAATCCTTATTTTGAAACAAAGGAACCTGTAGTGTAGAGGTTCCAAAATCAGTCAAAAAGCAAATAAAAGTCATCTGAACCTGTTAATTTTAAAATCTCAGGATTTCTGAATGCCAGGAATTGGTGACACAAAATTTCCATACAGACAATGAAATGAGTCTTCTAATCAGTCAGCATGATAGAAAGTCTTTTGGATGCTACCCACAGGATTTGTTATTTTTATAACTCTTGGCTGGTTAAAGTTATTTTAAATTATTCCCTCTCATTACAGTTTGATGTTAATTAGCATATAGCTGAAAAAAGAAAATGTGTTAAATCTAAAACCAAGAAGAAGCAGAAAAGAAAAAAAAGACCTAAGTTTCCAAAAGCAATGCCATCACAACCATATTCAACCTCTTAATCATTTCATGCACAAATTGATCTGAAAGTAGTGTAAAGAACCTACACTTTCACCTTTTTGCCTCAAGCCAAGAAGGTCTCCAGAACTCCTCAAAGAGGGCTACAGCTCAGGGATGTTCAAAGTGATGCATTATAACCAATTTTTCAAGGACTCTTGGACAGTAGTTGGAGCTACATAGGGTATTTCTGCAAGGTCTTCCCAAAGGCGAAGCCCAGAGAGAAGATGTGAGAGCAAGGGGGGAAACTTAGTTCTGCTGTGTGTGCAAGCAGGAGACCAGGTTCCCACAGAAGCAGAGTGACTCCTCTGCTCATCAACTTCTGCTTTCTGAGTTCAGTCTGCATCTGGAGCCCAGTTCCTTAGGACAGAGAGGAGCAGGCTGGAAGGCACTTCAACTCTCCATTTGCATCCTTTGCCATCCTCCCAGGCTAGGCCATCCTTCCACTTCACTGTTTTCCAAGTATCTTCCTCAAGAGGAAAAAAAAAAAAGGGGGGGTCGTCTAATAATAAAGATGACTTGCTTAATATTTTCCTCATTAATGACTTTGCCTCTTCTCTGGCCTTAAGCCATTTTTTAATCCCTTTTAGCACTTTCCTGACTATTCTATGCCATGCTTTCTGACCTTGCAAATCAGTTTGTCATGCAGTGCAGTATTAAATACACCCCTTACAGCTGGATGAACTGTGCCTACTGTTTCCCCCTTGTCCACTAATCCAGTAAGCAAATCATCAGGTATGACCCACATCACTCACTGGGGACTGACAGTAACTCACATGAGAGCCTCTCAGAAGGCTGAAAAACAGAAGCCTGCAGCCCAAATGCTTTACTAAAGACAGTCAAATTTTTCAGTCATCATCCGTGACCCAGTCCTGCTCTCCAGCTTGACGCGAGAGTAAAATTAATGTCAGTGAGGTGATGCGTGAGTGGTTCTGGCATAGATGGGAAGAGATTTGGCTCTGCCGTTTACAATGCAAGATTATATTTGCTTTTAACATTCTCACACCTGGAGAGCCTCCCATCTTCCTTGTCACAAAAAGCCTCACACAGCACAGTTGGTAAGGCAGGGTGCTGAGTCCGGAGCTGAGTCGGCTGCAGCCGTCCAACCGTTCAAACCAGAAGGTGTGAAAGCAGAGGGCTGGAAAGCGCCTTGGAGATCACACAGTCCAAACCTCACACTGAGACAGGCTGCAAGACATCCAGACTGTCCCTGACAGATGTTTCTCTGACCTTGTCTTAAAAAAAATTTAATTATCCTTATAATTAGAAAGTTGTAAAATTAAATGTCTCGGGCTGCAAATTTAGCTGATTACCTCTTGTGTGCCAGTCTGGTCCCCAGGGAGGTAATGTAACAATGGATAAGAGGAGCTCTGAGTGCTCACTGGTATTTTATAGGGGTTCAGGGTCAAAATCCAGGTCGAAGTAAGGATTTCCTTACTGCCTTACTAGTGAAACTGCTATTGACACAGTCACATTTTTTTGGAGGATGAAAAGAGATGGGAAAACAAATGAGCATCTCAGAGCATGAAGGGGAGAACTGCTCTTCCACTCATCTCTCCCCATTGGCCCAGGAGAGGAGTGTGATTTTTTAGCCTGCCCCAGGCATGTCCCTTGTATATTTTGTGCTCATCACTATTCAATATGATGTCATTGTCGAGAAAGAAAAAAATGTGAATTTCAAACAGCAACATTCATCTTTTTATCCATTTTTCCTCCAAAACACGTGATGAGCAAAGTGTTGTTTTCACAAAACATTTCCATTATTGATGACGTTAATTCTTGGAGAAAAATTTGTTTCCTTGATTTTTCTGACAGTCCCTGCTCTCATTCTTGCCCCTTGCAAACCTAGGAGCTGGCTCAGGACTTATGACTAAATTCCCTCTCTAACCTCAAAGCATTCTGAAATTCTCTTCTCCATTTTCTCACAGTTTTTTTGACATGTGAACACCAAAACTCCCATCCATGTGTAAGGGTAGATATTGGCCTCTGACCCAAAAGAAGTTTGACCAGAAATCAGTAGTTTGACAAAGCTCTATTAATGGAAATATTAAATAATATGTCAGATGGAGCAGGTTTCAAACTCCTACGAGACACTAACATGATGTAATATCTCCTTGGAAACACTGCAGTGTGGGGGTTTGGCAGTACGTGTCAGTGATACTACAGATTGTATAGTGTGGGACTACTGTAGCTGCTGGCCACTGTGCACTGAAAGTCTTTCAAGAAGAAATTCTTTACAGAGAGGGTAATCAGGCATTGGAATGGGCTGCCCAGGGAGGTGGTGGATTCTCCTTCCCTCGAGGTATATAAGAAGGGACTGCATGTGGCACTTAGTACCATGGTCTAGTAACTGTGGTGGTAGTGGATCAAGGGTTGGACTTGATGATCTCAGAGGTCCTTTCCAACCCAGCTGATTCTATGACTCTATAATGCTTTCGGTGCCCTGCCTGTTAGAGGTTATCTATGCAGCAACAGATTTTTAAAGCTAAAAATTGTGATCTGTGTTTCTGTTATTTTTAGACCCAAGCAGCCAAGACACAAAAGGCACTTAGTCCCAAATCATGGATGTTTTCAAAAGGGCTTCTGCACATTCCGATGTATTTCACTAGGCATCAATAGGGACAGTCATGCACTGGAAGCTAAGGATGTCTTTTGATAAATCATGACCCACATTTAATGTTTAACTTGAATAAACTGGCTTTCTAATACCAAAGATACTTATGGGGAAAACTGTGTTTAGACACTAAAGAAAAACTTTACCTTCTGGTTGCTTTGGCATGAATAACACATTTTTATCATATTCCTTTTTAAGGTTGGATAAAGCCACAGATGCATTTGTACATAGCAAAATGAGATAATCTAAGATGAATATGTCAAGCCAGATTGCAGAAAGAGGTGATATTTAGAATGGATGAAGGAACATTCAATATGAGATGCTGGTAACTTGGAACGTTACATTCCAGATTACATTTTTTCCCTTCCTTCTGAGAAATCCCTTTCGGGCAAGCCTTGGGAATTAACCTGTGATTTCATGTCCCCCTTCTCACCCTCTTCCCACTGCAGCAAGCAAAGATTTCTCAGAAAGCTTCCCCAGTCCGGTCTGCTGCTCTGTATAGCTCCAGCTCCAGCTCACAAACTGGTCAAGCACATGTAGTTCTACACGGATAATAGAGGTGTAGCAAATAATAGAGGTGTAGCAAATTGGTTCCTGGGTGTGCTCCCAAGACTGGGCTTTTTGGAAGCAGTAGAAAGCTCTCCTTTGGTGGGGGAAAGGCCCACTCCCTGGGATGTAGCCCTCCCCAGTGGGAGATCAGCTGGGCTGGGCTGTCATTCACGCAATGCTGGATGCAAACCCTGCACTGAGGTTCTTGGAGTAGGTTGCAGTCTGCCATCCTGCTTTTGTACAGATACACATGTCTTTCATCTGTGATAGAATCAATCGTAGAATGCTTTGGGTTGGAAGGAACCTCAAAGATTATCTAGTCCCAACGCCCCTTGCCATGGGCAGGGACACCTTCCACTAGACCAGGTTGCTCAGAGCCCCATCCAACCTGGCCTTGAACACTTCCAGGAATGGGACATCCACAGCTTCTCTGGGAAACCTGATCCAATGCCTCACCAAACTCACAGGAAAGAACTTCTTCCTAACATCTAATCTAAACCTACTCTCTTTCAGTTTCAAGCAATTCTCCCTTGTCCTATAACTACATGCTCTTGTAAAAAGTCTGTCTCCATCTTTCTTGTAGGCTCCCTTCAGGTTGTAGCCTCCCTGGAAGGCTGCAGTGAGGTCACCTCGAAGCCTTCTCTTCTAGAGGCTTAACAACTCCAATTCTCTCAGCCTTTCCTCATAGGAGAGGTGCTTCTTCCCTCTAATCATTTTGGTGGCCTATGCATGGTGAGTAATTCCCTTGGCTTTGTATGCATGGGACTAATTTGGATGTGATCGTCTGTAGGAATGAGTCTTATGTGTCATTATTATTATTATTAACATAAACATATGCTCAGCATCAACATAAAGCTGTTCCAGCCACAGCCACTGAAATACAGCCACTCTGTCCTGATTCCTTGCTAGGTTAAAAAAAGAAGCTAAATCACTCTGCATGGAAGCAGCTAAAACTGGAGAGAGTGTGAAAGTTTGCCATGTATCATATTTTCCTGTTTATTGTCCTGGGGAGGCTAAAGTGCTTATGATACTCAGTAGCACAGGTGACAGCAAGGGCACAACAGTCTGTCTGGCACTATCTTTCTGGTCTAACACACACGCAGAGGCTATTTATTTCTATATATTTCTATATATTTCTGTATGTTATTAATGTGCTTTTTCAGAATGAGGGCACTGCAGAATGATAGCTTCTGTCCCTGCAGGGTGGAACACAGATCAGTAAAAAGGGAAAACATAATCCTGTATTAAGGGATGAATTTCATCCACCCAGCATGGCAGTGCAAACTTCCTCAACCATAGCATCCTCCAGAACTGCTCAACCCTGACCTGGAGAATACCCCTCTGGGGCTGAGAAACTGGATGGTATTCTGGTTTTCAACTCCCTTTTGCTGTAGTGAAATATTTCCAGTAATAATAGGAGCTGTTCAATGTGTGGCTCAAACATTCACTGAATGACAGCAGCACTGGGACTTTGCAGCTTAGAAAATTCCTTGTTCACCCTTATGCGATGTGTGAGATCATGGAAAGACAGAGCAATTCACCTTCTGCCTGCCAAACACTTAATCACCATATAAAAATTTTACAGCATCCCTTGGTAGATATATATTAGCACCATTTAACTACTTGCAGATATTTTTCAGAGAAAGCAAATTAGAAGTATGAAAAAACAAGAGATAAGCAGGGCAGTCATCTTAGTGGAAGGAAGCCACAAAAGGAGGGCAAGTGAGTCTTGGGAAACAATTCTCCTCAAATGGGCAAAGAACTGGCCTTTTAGGTAAGCACATGCTCATTTATTATCTAATGCTATCACCACTTACAGTAACATCCATGATTTTGGGGCAGTAACAGGAGAGAATATTTCCCTGGCTAATCTGCATGCCATTAAGTAGGTCCTCAAGTGTCTCTTGCTGTTGATAACAGGGTTGAACAAATGCAGCAGAGTCCGTTCTTGTGGCTGCCTTCCTCCCTGGTCGCAGGAGGAGCAGCGGGCAGAGGTCAGGGATGGAGAAGCTCTGTGTGGCAGCTTCACAGGTTCCTGTTCAGGTGGTGACTCTGGGACAACAGAGAAACTGTGAACATAGCTCAGGAGGCTGGTGGCTTGAGGCCAGCGTCACGGGTGGCTGCGATGGGAAAGCAGAGAAGTACTGGTGTGATTAGGTGGATCAGCTGTCCAGGCATACATACAGCCCTACACCACAGGCTGGGAAAAGTGCCCACATACTAATGAGTACAAAGACATGGCAATTAGCTTGCAAGTGCTTTGGATTAGGACCATCTGTGCCATGCTCATACAGTACCTGCTGCATTGGGCCCCTCAGCTTGCCTGGCTGAAATGCTCCTGCAGGACAAACACCCAGAGCAAGGAGCTTACACTTTTCCTGCTATCACTGCATGTCTTTTTGGAGAAAGTAGGGAAAACGATTATTTTTCAAAAGAACATTGTGTTATAACAGCTCAGCCTTGTAAGCAGTTATAACTGCTCAGAGCAGGTCAGTCCTGAACTCAGTAACACTCTCCAGACGAAGAGCACAGCAGAAACATATGCAGGTTTTTGGACAGGAAGGGAGAAGATGGGCTGAAGACAATTCTGTGGAAGATTCAAGTACATTTCCAGGAAAAGCTAAATGATTCATCACACTTCTAATAGCGGTTATAGCCCTAATTGTGAAAGCAGTAGCACAGCACAAGCGATCAGACTAATTAAGAAGGAGCAGAATGACATAAATTCTGAAAATCAGAGGCGAGAAGAGTTTTGGTGCAGTATCTTCAGGGGACATGATGAAACTTTCCAGCATAAAATCACCAAATCAGAACTTACAGCTCAAAGCCATGAACGAAAACCCAGGAAAGGGGTCCTGAGAACCACCGGGGTCCAGTCCAGCATCAGGGGAGCTGTTCATGCCCTCCTCCCAAGGCCAGACATTCTATTCAGTGTACCTTACAGCCTAACAGTTCATGGTAGGAAAGATTGCAAAAATTGAAAACAAATATGTTCCTGGGAAAAAGTTCATCTACTTGCTTTTTTTATTTGTAAGACAGCCCACACTTTATGGGGAGAGGACATGTGCAACTAGTTTTGCATCTGTCAGGAAAAAATGCCATCCGCTATCTGCCAAATTTATTTGATCATTCTACCTAACAAAAATGAAATACCAGTGATTTTGAGACAGAATGATAAGACAAGTGTCTGACAGGGTGTGTGATGCAACTGGAGATATATATTATAAGGTTAACTGGGTTACATGAATGTGCTGCAGGGTCAGCAGTGCCACCTGGCATTTTACCATCCTATGTAGAGACTGTAGGATTTTCTTTTCAAAAATCCAGCTGTGCTTTAAAAATCCAACATAAATTAAGAAAGTTATGCAATTCCTGTGTATGGTGTATCTAACTATGCTTTAGGATCCATTTTATGCAGAGGTTCCATTTATTACTGATCTCACTGGATAAGTCCATGGTTCCAATGAAATCTTGATTAAAGCTCCAAGAGGCTTCAGTGAAGCTAATGGTTAATGCCTTTTCCTACTGAGTTCTCAGAAGTCTCATTTCTGAGTGCAGACCAGAAGCTGAGAGAAGAAGGGTCCAGTGAATTAGGTCGTACTTGAGTCTTGAGTATTTCCCTGCACTCAGTTCCCTCCCCTGTGAGACATTTTTCAGTGTCTTGTGAAAACTATTCAAGGTCTGTGTCCCCATCTCTCAAATGAGGCTAATGCTTCCTCACTGGAACAGGCAAGTATGTGGAGGACAGCAGAGAGGTCAGACCCACAATGGAGGCAAGGGAAAGAACTTTAGGTCCAGGCTAAGTCCAGAATAGCTCAAAGAGGATGGACAAAATCCCACATGCAATGAAACCACCACAAGCAGAGGGGCTGGGCAGCAGAGAGGGTCCTTTCTTGCAGATTCATCTGAGCTGTAATGAAACTTCCAGAGGAAAGGTGCAGTGGCATCATTGGGAAGAACTCAGCTAGGTTGGCTCCTGCCCCCTTCCAGAACACGATTACTTCTGTAGTACACAGCTTGCTGGTGTACCTGGCTTAGTCTTCAGTCTCCAAGGACACATCTCCCAATGCCTGTAGCAGAGACCTGTGTAATTTTAAACAGTGGAATGACACCAAATATTGTCAAGAGTATCAAACCCTCCAATCAACGTGTGCTGCAAAGTTCAATTCAACCCTGAGCATGCATAACCTTAGTACAGCATCCAGAGTCCAGACTGAAAATCACCTATATGGCTTCAGAAAAAAAAGAAAAACATGAATGAAATCAAAAACATGCATAATAAGAAACTGAGCAAAGCCAGCACCCTGTGGAGGTCATAGAGGATTGAGCTGATGGGTGCATACATCAGCTGTTCCCCAGAAAGTTTTTCAGAAAGGCAGGTAGGTCCTGCTTATTCTTCTCTGGGAAGGAGCTCCCCAAGCATCAACCTAAGCAAAGAACAACATGACAGGAGAGCGAGACCTTAATGCTGCTGATCTGTGAGCATTTGGAAATAGCTACCATGCCTTTTGTAGTGTGCAGGTGTGCAAATATTAAATGCTGCTGTCCTATAGACTCATCCTGGCCAGAAAGAACAATGTGAGTCCCCTCCTCCCATAGAGGCAATCTGTGTATATGACTCTCAGCTCACTGTGAGCACCTTGCAGGAGCCTGTGACAGGGAAGCCATGTCTCATTAGGCCAAGGTTTCTTTCCAGGACTGATCCATGTTCTGAAACATGGACTCTCCCAGGCAGCTGGATATAGGGGGTCAGACAGATTTTGGTTACCCAAGCAACTCACATGTTATGATTCCTAAACAACTGAGATGTTGAAAGGCTGAGGACACTGGAGGGAAATGATTATGGAAAATAGAAATAGTTTTCCAGCCATACAGACACACTGTGGTAAGATCTGCTTATTGACATGTTTTCAACTCCTCATCATTTTCTGGATGGCAAACAGATTACCAAATATCAGACCAGATATTTTATTTTCCTGCTTGCCCTTATTAAATTCAGACACCAGCAAAAGAAGAGCCTGCTTGGGAAGAGTACAGGGAGTGGCTGTGTTCTGCACTCTGACATGGCACAGTGCCCCTCGGGTGAGCTGCCTGCAGTCAGCCCTTCACAGCTTACAATTGTCTCATTAGCTCAAGGAGCTGCAAAACGCCAGCTGAGATTGTAAAATAGAATGATGAAGATTACTGAAGGTCAGGGCATCAGGTCTTGATGCAACACCAGTCAGCATCGCTGCAGGGACACCAACACAGCAGCTCAGTTCACTGGACACCAGCGATAGCTGCTTGCAGACCATCCTCATCATCTTATTTTGAGACTTTATTAATGTTTGTCTGGAAACTATTCTAACTGGTGAAGTACTGTGCTTGGATCTCACATACCAGGCTGATTTCCAGCCCCCAGTGCTGAACAGTTTCCACTGCAGATTAGTGCCTGTAACCCCAATAACCTTCATTTAGCTTCACAGCTCCTGACCTGAATCAGTTCCCCAGTCATTTAATTTGAGGCTCAAGATTAATTATGTAGGTAGCTCATGTTAATCAGCAATTTGTTAACTGTCAAAATCTCCCCACCTCTTAAAAGACTGTGTTTCTCTAGAGTGAGGTATCCTCACATGGAGGAGCACAACATGGAGCTGGTCAGACAGCAGTAGTTTTGTGTCAGCTGCTGACAGGTATTTCAACTTTGGAAAAATTAGTCCAGATTCTCTTTTTCCTCTTTACCTCCTCTGGACTGTGTTTGCAGAGGTTAGCTGGCACTCACAGGATATAACATTAACAGAAATTCTGCCAATTACTTGAGATACCCTAACAAAATACTGTCAAGGCAGCTTTTTTGCAAGCAGTCACAACTGAAGTCAGCCTCGAAGTAGCAGCCACTGTGATAAGCAGGATAAATCACATCAGTTGGTTTGACTCACATGGTCTATCCATCAACCTAGCAGTGATCTGTCTTTTCTGGTAGCCATGCTACTTGCATGCACACATTTCACAGGCAAATTTAGAGCAAAATGCAGGCCAAGAGGTCTGCTAAGCAGCCCCATGCAGAAGAAAAAGGAGTAAGAGTCACAGGACATAAGAAAATGTCATAGAACATAATACAAATGATCCTGCATAGTTTACTTCTGACCTTGGATGAGTAAAGTAACCACTGGCCTGAGCAAAGACCACTCAGCTCTGAATATTCAGTCCATCACAGTGTGCCAGCTGACAAGATAAGCAAAGAGACTGCAAGCCCCTTCAAATAAAAATGGATCATAACACTCATTTTTTGTAGCAGTCCCAAATACCCAGTGGACAAAACCAGTGTAATCAGAACAAGATAACCAAACCACATCTACATTAATATGACTGTGCATCCCTGAGCAGCCCCTACACCACTCTAGTAGCCTGAGGCAAAAGAAGTCTCTGGACTCCTTCCCCAGAAAGCCAAAATTGAGCAAGAAAGAGGCACTGGTCTTTCTTCTGATGGCTCCATCCTGGCCTCGTGAGCTCTCCTCTTTCCTGCTCCACCCAGTGTGCTGGCCAGCCGGGCATGGAGTGGTGTCACTTACCTGAAAGCAGCCATTGAACACAACTGGGGGAAAGAGGGCTATGTGTTTACTGAGGACATAACTGATTTGCATGTGTCATTAGGAACTTTTTGTTCTTCCAAATCCCTGCCCATTGACCAGGTATACCAGTCTCCCTCAAAATATTTTATGTCCAAAGTTGGTTTGACAGGTTCACGCCCGTTCAGGGTTTTGAAGGTGGTCTTGTTTGCTACAGAAATTATGCCTTTGCATGTCAGCAAATGTATAAAGTACATAGTTGACACTTTGGCAGTCCTAATTTAAAGATTGTGCCTTGATTTGTTAAAATTATCCTAGAAAACAACAGTGCAGTTTGTCCCCATAGGATCTCAGGCTCAAGGCCTGTCTTTCATAGATTATGAAAGCAGATTATTAGCAGCCACGGAGCATGTTTGGAGGTGTCTTTTGGAAACTTGAAGAGTTACTTCATGAACCTTGATGGGGGCATTGAGAAGATATTGAAGAAAACAGAAGCCACAGAAACTGAGGAGCCCTTTGGTAGACTGGAATGAGACGTGTGATGAATGGAAATATGAGGGGATGCAATTTGCAGAAACAGCTATTAGACACAAGTTAGGAAACTGCAAGGAGAGAAACCCATTTGTCATGGACTGCCACTTGTTCAGCCACCATCAGTCTCTGGATGATTGGACCGATAAGGTAAAATGTTCCACTACAAAAATTTGAATAATTCTTATAAAAACGGGGCTAAATAATGATGCTTTGAACTCATTTCTGGAGCTGAGAATTGTGACTTAGAAACAGATATGCTCATTGCTAAGGCTTTTGCGACAAAAAAAATATGATGATTTTGGGGAATCGGTTTGTCTAGGATGCTTGTTGGGCTTTCAGATTCAGACAAATAATCACAGTTTGAAGTGTGACAGCCTCTTGAATGCCAAAAGAGAATTGAATCTGAAAGTTTTAAAATACTCACAGCAGCTGGCTCCAAAAAGCTCATGCCATTCCCCAAGAGTCTTCATCCAGCTCTGGAGCTAAGCAACATACTGATTTTGGAATAGCGCAGCCCAAGGGAGATTTGAAAATTAGCATAAAAGTTTAAATTCCTTTTGCTTAATTTTTCTTGGTGATGAATTCATCTTTAATAGAAGATATTAACTCATAATTTTCTGCAACATTAACCCAATAGCAGGATTTCAAAAACGTAGTTCTTCCCTGAGTGGTTCATTTTGAATTAAAACCTTTACCCCCTAGTACAGCTGGTCCCCTTTTCTTAAGGGAAGGTCAATGTTGAAGCTAAATCAAGAGAAGAAGCAAGGACTGTCATATCTGTAATTAATTTAATATCTGTGAGGAACATCAGTACTCTGGAGTTTTAAGGTTCACAATTGTTTTGGAAAGTGTGTTCTTTCTAGGCAATGTGCCATCACTAAGAACTCTTTCGTACCACGAGTTCCTCATCATTCATTTCACTGATGAGATGTTTTGGGATGAATCATGCATCACTAGAGTTCATTTTGAGGTTTGTCTTGTAAGCATCCCAGTGTGAAACATCCTGTTCTACCATGAAAAATGAGTCTGGTGGACTGAGACATGGAGGTGACAAGCAGCTATATCACTTGATGAAGAAAGAGTGGAAATCTCGTAAGTTCAGTAGTTGGCATCATCACTTTTGAGAAGACTTTACACTTGGAAAACACCTGTTGAAGCTACTAAACCCCAAATACTGCAGTTTCCCCACTGGAATCAATGGCAATGCACCAGTAAACCAATATCGTATACTCTAAAACCCCTTTTTATTAAAGGAAACAGGCAAAGCCAGATAATAAACATTTGGAAGAATTGTGCCTGTTGGTATATTAATCTTCAGGAACAGGAGAAGCAACAGATGTGACCCATCCCAAGATCAACATTTAATTAGGAACACTTACCTTAAACTAACAGGTGTTTAAATTGTTTAATCTGAAAAAAAGGCCAGTTCCCTGTACTTCAGGCAGGGTTGTCCAAAGAAGGGCTCACCCTGTGCTTGTGTCATAGTCTGCAAGAACATCTCATGTGAAAAACAGACCAGAGTGGTTGTAGATGGCCCATCCCTGCAAACATTGAAGGTGAGGTTGAATGGGGCTCTGAGCAACTTGATCTACTTGAAGATGTGCCTGTTCATAGAAGGTGGATTGGACTAGCTGACCTTTAAAGGTTCCTTTCAACCCAAATTATTCTATGATTAAAAAGAAATCCTGAAGGAAGTATGAATAACTTAAATCTTTGATAGTGATAGGGTGAGTCCCTTCAAGCAGTGACAATTCAACATCACACATACTTCTAGAGACTTGTGGGCTTTTTTTTAAGAACCTAGTAGCAGCTCAAAAAAATAAGAGGTTTCTAAGTGAAACTTTCAGCCTTTTCCCACTGGTGTTAATTGGTCAGACAGTCTATGGACCAGTGTGTAATGGAATAATTAGGGAAAAAAATCATATTTCCCACACTAAGTATGTGTGATGTCACCACTGCAACATGGAAATATTACAAGTAGTGGAGTAAATTTTGCCACAGACAGAAGTGGACTTTATTTCTACTAACACCCATTGTGCCATGTTACCAAGCTGTGTATAACCTTAAATAGAAAACTTGGCAGCTGTTAATAGCCAAACCATCCTTCCTTCTCTGCTCCTCCTTGTTCCCCTCTCTCACAGCAAGGGACAGACTGGGATGGGGCCAGGGTGTCCCTCTTGTCACAGATTGCACTGACTCAGCCATAGCACAAAGCCACAGACTCCCCCTGTACCTTGATTTTCACAGCGACACTCTCTGTTTCAGAAGTCACTGGAAACAAACAGCCCCGCCCAACAGAGACCATGTGCGTGTGTGCCGCTCCACGGAGGGGTAGGCTGATGGTCTCCCTTTGCATAGTAGCAATGTTTATAGTCAGGGTAAGGAATTGCCAGCTTCCTCAGTGACAGTGTGCAGACGCCATCCTTCAGTCATGTGCTCACTTAGCACAAGCAGTAATGTAGAGATGTTTCTCAAGTGCCATGCAAGCCTCGCTGCCCTTGTTGCAAATGCAAATTTTGTCCAGGTTATCATCCCTATCCCTCACCCCACCCTTGGGCCAGCTGAGGGCAGGGTTAGTCAGGTCCTGGCATGAGCTGCTGGCAGCCTTGTCAGCAAAGTGACAGCCATGGATATCACCCACACTCAGGTAGGTATTTCCCTACCTGTAAGACGTTGCAGGAAACTTCATCCAAAGCTGCCACGTTGGAACAGCACTTCTGGGGCACTGGTCCTCTCACCAAATACCCTTCTTCCCCCTGGGCAGAGACAGGCTGAGAAGTGCTTAATGCTTGGTTACAGCAATTTAACACTGGTGCAGCCAGGACTGACTCGCTGTGGCTCATCAGCTTCAGTACTTTAGCAAGGAGGAGACAACTTGGGAAGCCCCCATAAATCATACACTCACAGCCCACATGGTCTGAGTAACCTCCAGGTGCCCATGGGTAGGGAAGAGGAGAAAGTCATCGCCTAAACTGCTGGTAAGCAAGTTTGTTTGTATGGCCTTATATTCTTACGCAAGATGTGGCCTAAGAAATAAATGCTGGAAAGTGCTGGTGAGAGGGAGTAATGAAAAAGTTGGTAAACAGAACCACTGTGGCAGAGCATATATCTTATTGTTTCATATGTTTCTCCTGTTGCTTTTTCTCATAATGTGCAATAATAATAGGGCGTGCTCTTCCCGCTTGAATTAATCAGCATTTGCACTTGCTGTGAGTAGAGCTGAGGATAAGCAGGCACTCTAAAATAATGTCCTTATTAACCTCTGTAATCCTCTCTGTGCCTGTTAAAGGTAACGGCAAATTAATATGTATTATTCTTTTCTATTTAATATTTTTTTTTACATATCATTTCAGTTTCAGTTTCTGTCTGTTCTACCAGCAGAGACAGTAATTCTGTCCTTCACTTTGCAAGAAAAAGGATAGAAGCTGGAGGTCTGTGGGAATAATAAAAAGCCATGTTTAAAAAAGTCACCTCCTTTCTCTTGATTTGTAGTAAATAGATTTGTTAGAAATACAAGTGAGTACTCACAAGGACACCGTCAATTTAAAAATTACTGCATCTCTGCCTGGAACGTACTTACTGTCCCTAACTACAAATAAAGCTGTAGCTCAGTATAAATGAAAGCAAAGCAGAAGTAGAATTCTCTGTTATTTTTTGCTTTTGCTTCCCCCATCCCAGTTTGTTCATTCACACAGCCTTCTCTATCTCTTGGCAGCCATCTATTGCCCCTTTGTATTTACAATTACTCTCCATCTTCAGAAGTTTGTTGTACAGTAGCAGAAGAGGGGGAAACATTTTCATTTTTTAAAAAAATGAGGTATCAGGAGGTGGGATGAAGACAGATACCTCTCCCACACTTGTAAGCCAACTGAATGGAAATTGAAAGGTAAAGCAAAAATGAAAAGAGCTTAATTTTCTGTCTTGCTATTATTTCTAGTGAGTTCATTGCTTACCATTTGTTGCTGTGCACCTTCATCACCTTATTTTTGTTAATTACTAATGATCATGCACCTACAGAAAGGGAGAGGAGGTGGCTGTGGTGGTGGGGCAGCAGTCCCCCTGGCGCCAGGGGTGGCTGTGTGGCCCGGTGATGCAGGCTGCCCTGTGCTCTGCTCCCAGCCCCAGCTGTCCAAACACGTGGATCTGCTGCCCCGCCACGGGCCGGCTCTAAGTGTCATAAAAGTTATGAATAACAGGTTCTTGTTCCCTGCCTTCTGGTGTTTGACCCTTTGCCCCTCTCTGGAGTGAGGTCCCCAGCTGGAGCACCTTGCCTCTTTTGCCATCCTACAGTGGGCACACACATTTCCATACCTGTCCTTTGTGACTAGGAGTGCCAGAGGGGAGTCCTTCCCTTCCACAGCCTGCAGCAGCATATCAATAGAGATCTTGCAGGAGCAAAGAAAACCCTAATTTAACCTCTATCCCCTGAGCACTCTGCTATTTCTATTTGACTTCTCTTGAGTTTGGGGAACAATCCTTCAGAAGCAAAGTATAAAAATAAGGAAACAGTTATTACTGCAGCATATTGCTTCCAGCATCCAGGTTACAACAGAAATGCTGGAAGAATCCCTTTCATGGCCCTTAGGAACAATTCTAAAATGCCTTATATTAAGTATGCTTTCCAAATCTTTGTAAGCTTAGCTTTCAGTTATATTATAAGACTTGTCTGAATTCAAATTATTTTTACATTTAGAAAAAAAAAAGACAAATATTTGGTGAACCCATAATAAATTCAGGATGGATGGATACTAAGAGCAGAATAGTCTATTCTTAGAATTATGTTAATGGGATTTGAATAGAGTTTCTCACAGAGGTTGTGCAAAGAGATAATGGGAGGATTACATGTCTAATGTACCAAGCTATTTTGGAGTCTGGATGTGTTCTTTCTCTGAAAATTAATTTTTTTTTAACCAATGCTACAAAAAAAAAAAAAAAGTGAACATTATTTTAATCAAATGTTAAGTTTATTCAGGTTGGTTTTTAAATATCTATAAGTTGCTTTGGAAAGAGTTTGCACTGGGGGCCGATTCCAGGAAATCAAACCACAACTTTCAACTTGTGCATCAGTTTTCAGTGCTCTTGGCGAGGCAAACATGAAGCCCTATCTTCTTCCAGCAAGTACCACAAGAGTTTCTTTTTGGGACAAGTCCTACATGCTCTGAAGAATTCTCTAGGGGAAGGGTAGCAGACAAGCACTTTCACAAACTTCCACATGCACCATCAGGTCAGCAGTGTGATGCTGAGGAACAGTGCCCTCCTACGGGATTTTGAGCCAAGCGACTTTGCTCTTTATATTACTCTTGTTCCTGCTACTGGCTATTTGGCCTTTGTCCCCTCCAATGGCCCTTGTGCTGGATGCACACACTTATATCCCAGTGCTCTGATGCAAGAAGGCCCCCTCTTGCAGCCTCCCAAGCAAATCTGCAAGTACTGTAGAGTCAGCTCCTCATGGGTTATCCAAAATGGACTGTATGTACACTCCCTGTATTGCTTGAAAGCTTTCATGAAGCAGCAGACCCTGGGGAGCACTGTTGGCCAGCAATCCACCATTCATTTCTCTTGCCCCACCAGCCTGACTATTTATGAGGTGGCATGTGATTTGATGGTACTGGTTCCACATGTAATGCTGATGTCATGTGTTTTAGATTTTAAATGCCAGTTTCATTTTGTAGTGCATAATAATTTGTTTCTTTGGCAGTCCATAAAGAATTGCACTGAGTCTTGGCATGCCTGGCTTCAACAACGAGGAAGGGGAAGCAGGAGGACTTAATGTGCACTAGGGGTTGTACCAAGAGTGGTGCAGTTTATGTTCTCTGCCAAAAACATCATCTGACATCAGGATACATCTACGCATGCCTGGAACACTTGCTGCTCCAAGCACTTTGCCAGCAATGATGAACAAAGTCTGGCAGTATCTGGGCAATGCATGTTTGTTGTTAAGACCCACCTGGCAAGGTCTGATGTAAAGATGGGAAACTGAGGCAAAGCATCCTGCCAAGGTTACAAAAACCACATGCAAGAGCAGACTTGCACAACTCCCATAGTTCAGTAGAACCATCCTTCCTCTCCCAGATACAGACATCATCAGATTTTGGCCATATCTCCTCTATGCACTGTTCTGGTTAGAGGCAGCCCACATGTTCAAGCCTCTATTCAATTTTTTTTCTGATATTAGAGTCCTCAGTGGAATCTATCTATCAAACTTCCTACCTAGTTTTGAGCTAGTTTCCAGTGCGGAACGAGAGGGGTACATTTGGGAAACAGGTGTTTGAAGAAAGAGACATTCTGGATAAAGAAATAGAAAATCAATCATTTTTTCTGGCCTAAAACACTGATGAGCAGAACTTCCACCTCTAAAGGAATAATAACAGGAACCAGCAAGGCACGCAATACCTACTGCAGTAAATAAAGGTATTGCCATCAGATACACATACGTATGAAATTTCATGTGCATTTACATAGGAAACAAAGTCCTTCCAGTAATTTCTGCTGCTCACAGAGGTGTCTGTGCCCTGCTGGAGCTTCCCAAACACTGGGATGAATGCTGCTTGCCAGGAGATGGGTGCTAGCACAGTCCCACATCATTGCAGCAGAGGCATGTGAGGTATTTCTGAAAGAACTGTAACTTCAGAGTGCTGTAAGAAAATTCATTCAAAGAGGGATCACTTTCTGGCCATAACTGTGTAAAGAGCACCTTACTACTGCACTGCTAGGAATATACATACTGGACCTACAGCAGGTGAGTCTAGACTCTCTTCTGTCTTTGCTATCTGTTCTGCCCAGATAAAATAATCTGTCCTCATGAATACACACCCTGCCTGCACAGGTTGTGCATGAATTGTCATTACTATCTCGGCTCCATCAGTCTCGGGTAAGACTTTCCTGCATAACTGTGCTGGCAGAGACCAGCTGTGGCTGAAGGTGGCATCTGCTATTCAGTGGCATCTACTTAGTATAGTATTGTAAGTGCACTACACTACACTGCTCTGTACTGCTGTGTTTTGTTATTACATTTACATGAATGCAGCTATATCAAAATTAAAGTTCCTGCTGATGTCCTAATAGCTCATCCTAGCACCCAAGTCTGACTCAGATAAATTCTAAGGAAAAGCTTAGACAGAAAAATTAATCAGCATGAAACCTGTCAAGAGGAAGAGGAATTCTTAGAGCATTATTTGCACAATCTAGTTACTGAAATAAACCCATCTATTGCTCCCAGTGCAAGCTCCCATGGATCTGGGTGCTTTATGGGATGTCTCTTGGAGACACACACCTGTCACTGCTGCCTGCAGACAGGACCCAGCTTCCCCAGGGACAGGCAGAATAGGACAGCCATTCATTCCAAAGCCCACACTGGGCCACTCCCCACCTGGGAGCATGTGGTTGCATGGCAGGGTTTAACCCCAGACTCATGTACGCTTTGGAACCAATTCTGCATCGTGGGCTGACGAACGTGGTGAGACCCTGCATGGGCTGCATCAAGTGCTCCCATAAACCCCAAATTTACTTGCCAATGAGGTTGGCCTCTGCCAGGCTGCAAAGAGTTGCCTGCTGCTAACTGCAGGGTCAAGAGCTCTGCAAGTAGAGGCATGGAGAAAAATCACAGTGTATCATCAGGTCAAGCCAGTACTTATTGCTGCATATTGCTGTATATTCTGACTTCAATTTCCCCATTCCTCTCTGTGCCCTTGTTTGTTCTCTGGCCTGAAATGGCTTTCCTTAGTGAGACAAACAAAGGCAAAGCTAATACCATCTTTAAATGGATGGACATAGAGGAAAAAAAAGCCTTGAGGAAATCAGAGATTTCTTTAGGAGTGGCACAGCAAAAGAAGACAATACAGGTCCAGAGTAACTGTTCTAGGTGCAGTATGACAATATTGATCTGTCAGATCAGTAGAAAAAGGTATCTGGGAGAGCAGAGATGAGATGGGAAGAACCCAGCCCCTTTTCAGCTTTGAGGTGGTCTGTCCACATTTGCTTTCATCCTTTCTGTCTGTAGGTCTAAAAGAAGATACTCTCTTCCAATATATTCTGCCCTGCACTCTAAAGCTCTTCTGGTAATTATTTTCTGAGCCGAAGTACTCTAAGAGTGTAATAAGCACAGCACACATGCCTTGGCAGGTTGACCAGATAAGGTTATATACAATATGACAGAGTTTTAACATTATTACTGACCTGGCCAAAATCTCAGTAAGAGCTGAATATCTTGTTCTCGTGACATATTGAACCTCTTCTCTACCAGAGAACTCTGAATAAATTTCAGTAGGCAGCAATCACTTAGATGCACTTTGGGCTCCTTATTCTGACACTGCTCCTTAGAAGAGTCCCAAGGGAATGCATTTGCAATACACTGACTTCAGATTTCCCCTGTTAGAAAGCGTTTATCAAAACAGAGAAGTGAAAGATCTCCATCACCCAACACTAGAGATGTCAAGTCCACCACAAAGGGGTCAGGACACAAATAACACACGTGCACACACATTAATGAACTGCAAGAAAAAGGTGTTTTGCAAATATGATAGCTGTTCAAAAATACTTGAAAAATTAGTGTAGAGATTTCAACATACAGCCTGCCTAATTTCCAAGCTATGAAAGGAATTGTCTTATGACTGTACTACGTGTTAATCTTGCTCAAGCTCCTGATATATTTTGCAGAATTTCAGCCTCCTATTACTTTAAATTAAACGTCTCCTCTCTTAATTCAGTTATTCCTTTGGACATGAGCCTTGAGTCATTGAAATGCATGTGACCTGCTTGTAGATATCCGTGAATCCTGCACAGCCTGGAAAAACAGCTGTGACCAGTAGAACTTCAGAACAAGAAGAGAGTTATCATTCCAAAAGGGTTGGAAAGAAACACAGTGTCACTGTTGGCAGAGAGACTCAGAGAACAATAAATAATTTAGCTCTTTTTTTCTGTTAAGAGCATACATGTGTTCTGGTGCAATTTAGGAAAATATTTATATTAAAGACACTACAGCACCTTATATCATCTTTCCAGTCCTGTAATTTTTAATAAAATCACACATACTTATTTACTTAGGTAGACATATTTATTCCCCACAACTACAATGGCTCCAGTGGAGAAGAAAGATGTTTTATTGATCCTAGAAACATTGCTTTCTGGACCACATGAAGTATGTTTTTAGAGATATATTCTCTGGGAATCTGTGGGCTCTGTCTCCTGTTAGTTCATCCCACTTGCCTTAGGAGAGACACCATTGCTCCCAATATATTCTTCTAACCTGTTTAGTTAAATATTTCCAGCAATGTACAAGTCAGTGCCACCCCAGGCAACCACTCCACTGCTCACTGCCTGTGCCATTAGAAACTGGCTCTGCACATCTAGCCCAAACTGTCCCCAATGACTTTCAAGGCATCAGAACTTCTTGTCCCATCTCCTATGGACATGAATGCCCTTTCAGCCTGAGAAGCTTCTTCCAAGCAAAACAATCATGGAATTTCCCAGCACTGCTCTGTCTGAGAGCAAACAGAGGTGCAAGTTTTGGTAGGGTGTTAGCAATACGCTATTTCTCTCCACTCCAGTCCATGGAAAACCAGCCAGTCAGCATAGTCCATTGTCCACAGTGGTGTCACTGCACTGTCTTGCCCATCATATCTCCTTCTCAAAGCCCTGTGTAACAGGGGAGTGCAGTGAAAAGGTCATTCATTGGCCTCCTCCTTCTCCATCACTTGCATCAAATGTGCAGCTGCAAAACCAGTCTCCACTGTGACCCTGGAAAACAGTAGCCATCAGGAGAGAGGGGTGCAGGGTGTAATTTCGGGTGTACTCATGGAACTTCAAAGAAAAACGTGGAGGAAGAATGTTCAAAGAAATATATGAACTATTAAGACTTAAAAGCTAGGTGAACCCCAACTCAGGTCCAGAAAACTGGCAGGTTAGATTAAATTCAGTTAGTTCTCCATGTGCCCCAGGCAAAGCCCATCAGTAAAACAGTCCTCCTGAGCTGGACAAAAGCAGCAGCTCCTTTCCTCTAAATCTGGCTGCAGAGGCTGCTTACGGCATTCGACCAGGGCAAGCTGCTGGTCAACATGGTTTTATCAGCAGCTGGAAATAGTTTGCACTCAGAAGATTCATCACAATGACAGCGTATCATAAAATGTGAAGTTAAAAGGAATGTAATCTCACAACTCATCAAAGAGAAGAAATTTGTTATGTGTTGCTTTTCCTTTGTTTTTTTCTTTTTTTTTTTTAAAGGCAAAAAAAGAAAGATTATCCCTTAAAATCTTTCCAACCCAAACCAGCCTTAAGTGCAAAAGTCTGACCATGCTTAAAACTTTTGCGGTGATTGCTGCCTTGGAACCCCTCATCCTCTGCTTACTGTAAATATTAACTCTTCAGGGCTTGCTGAGCTAAACACAGCAAGGGTTATTTGTGAACTGATAAAAAGTTAGCTGTCTCTTTAGTAAAGGCAACTTTGAGACAATTACTCAATTGATAAGATAATAATTTAAATATAAATTTCCAAGCTGACTATCTAGTGCCATAGGGATCAAAGCATCTCCCAGGTGCAAACTCCTCTCTGCCTCAGGCAGGTGGGGGGTGTGGGGACCTGCAGCACCACACTCATCACAGCAGAGCAAGAAGCATGTGATGTGTATTTTGGATTCCTAAGGATGTGACACCTTTATCGGAGACTGGGCATCTGAAGGAGTCCCTGATGCTTAGGCCCATACTACATCACTCTTTCATGCAAAGCTGTTTGAACACATCACCACCTCCCCCTGTCCACAATCACTGTCACAGCTGAGTGTCTTTCATGTGAAATTAAACATGAAAGGTGGGCAGCCCTTGACATATCTCCAGGATATACTGTCTGCCTGGGGTCCCTTTTTTGGCCATAGTCATCTGCTCTGTCATTATTTTAGAAAGGGATTGTTCTGACAAGACACTGGGAGAATTGGGTGCAGGGGTAGATTAGTAGTGTTTGTATAGTAAGGAAAGTGTTGCAGCTTTTTCCTAAAGGCAGAATAGCTTTTAATTCATATAATCTTCTTATAAAATGTATATCATAGACACATCCTTGCGAACAAAATTGCTGTCTCCTGCTCTAGCTGGGCAGCTGGCGAATCATGCTCAGGATATCTCTCACATCTAAGGATCTTCATTTCTCATGCTAAGTGAGAATGATATTGTAATCAAATATTTCTTCATGAAAAAATAGCTGTGTTGTGAGCACAGCTGTGTCCTTCCTGCTCCAGAGGGCCCCGGGGTCTCTCCCCAGGACCCTTGCTTTTCTCTATGAGCACAGGTGGAGATTGCAGACAGGGCTGGAGATGCAGGGGTGTGTGTGCACCAAGCTGACCCTGATGGGGAGGGGATGCAGACAGTGCTGACAAAGCATCGTTACTTGTAACTGAGTTACCAGCACACAATTTATGACTAGGCTGAGTCTAATGCTACCCATATAACTGAAATAAAACCCATGAAAGAGAATTGCAGCTTGAGTCAGTGGCCGTAAATCAACCAACTCCAAATCTCAGGCATGTCTGGGGATGAGAAATGCATGTACTTGTGAGCACTCCTAGGCTCACATAGTGGGCTCCTTGGAAAGTGGGTCTGCATTTCACTTGATTTGTCCAAATAGTAATAAGTACAGTACAATATAAATATTTTCAATTTTACTTTCTTAAAGATGCCATGTCTCCACTCTCTCCCCTATTCCCTGTCTTCTCTTTTCCTATTTGTAATATGCTCCTAGCATTTCGGTTTCATATTAGGAGGAAGTAACATTTAGCCCCCTGCCCCAAATTGTCTCACAAAATAAAATGAAATACTTTAACACTGCTCAGATGTAGCCACATCAGGAAAGAAATCTGGCAAAGGCTGAAAACTAGAATTCTCCATGATGAATTAGACCAGAAAACTTAGATTTTCATAACTTGGGTGCCAACAGGTAGACTTTTAAATTCACATTAATTTTGTAATTCGTACTAACAGTACTTGAATTGGTTTTCTGGGATATTCCAAAGGAGCTTTTCTGGGTCACATATTCAGATGTTTAAATCTTAAATTGGAAGTTTAGTTTTAGGCACCTGGTTTTGCCAACCAGCAATGGAGCTGGGATGCCACATCACCATTTCCGCCAGGGTACACAGTCACCTCACCAGTGCCCTCTGATTTTGTTCTTTCATTCAGCTCCCATCTAAAAATTAACATCCCCTTCCGACTCCCGTTCCCTGCAGCGTTGTCCCTGTCTGGGGAGTGAGCTGCAGAGATCCTGCAGAGCCATGTCACTGCCCCCAGCCCCATGAGTGAAGGCCAGGCTGTTTCTCCCATCCCTTTTATGGATTGGTCCCACTGCTACCCCACAACTCTCTTCTGGGATACACCCACAGCACCAGCCACTGAGTTAAAAATACTTCCCTTCCCCTCATTATTCACCTCACCAGGCCAAGGCAGGACTTTGATCTAAACCGAAAGGCATTCCCAGGGATATGGTTACATGAAACACATTCTAAAAAGGCTCCTCACCATTAGGCTTTATCTTTATTTAGTAAGTTTTAATGGCATACATGTGATGAGGGCACTCTGTGAACACAGCAAGCCTGTAGTAGGACCTTGTTAGATTTAATAAACCTAAAAATCATAACCAAAATGGGGCCATTCCTTGGCTTCTTCCTTGGTTGTTTTCTGGTGAGAACATACCTACCTGATGTTTGTTTTCACTCAAAGCAGCTTATGCTTCCCCAGCACACAGAAAATACGTGGTCTGGGACAATTTCTCAGCTCCTAGAGCACTGTGTGCTCCTGTTCATGTTGTAGAATGGGACAAACTAGCTCTTTTTACTGTTTGGCATTTTGGCAACCTGTGGGCTTTGGGTGAAGGATTTTGCTGGATCCCCAAATTTGTTCAACATGGGGGATGTGTTTATGGCCAACTGTGGGTGACTTCATCACCTCCTGCCTGTTTCTGTGTGTCAGTTTGTATCAGACAAAAATATGATAAAGCCTTCTTTCAGTAATTATTGTATCAGTGAGGTTTTTTAACCAATCATGTTCATGAAACAAGGAAAGGGAGATTTTTAAAATAGCTTGTGTAAAGTTTATGTGGTTATAAGAGCTGGAGCCTTGTTTGTTTTGGACAAGTTCCTTAGGGCTTTATGCCACTTGCTTAGGTCAGTTCTGTGTGAGAGTCTTGCCTAAGGTGTTTGGTTCAAAGCCTACTTTTTCAGTGGTGGCAGTTATAGGTATGCCAAAGATCTTTGAGGAGGTGGAGGGGGGATTAGGTAGGTTTTGGTTGTTTGGTTGCGGAGGGGGTTGTTTTGTTGTTTGTTTTTTTTTTTATTCTTTTTCTACCATTCAAACAGCTTAGTTTTTTTATTTTCTTGAGTGTTTTTGGAACAGGTTAGGGAGCTGAGGAGATGCAATCAGTTTCCATAGAAAAAGTTACCTCAGCCGACACTGCTGGCCATCACAGGCATCAAGCTGTGGTTCATCTCAGCCAGAGGTTTTGCTGCACAGGCATCAGCAGCTAGCACTGATTATCCACAGGGAAGAAATAAAGACATACTAGCTCTGATTCCTGTTCCACCAACACAGCTATAAATCTGAAGGCTCTCCATTAAAGTCAGCAGTGTCATACAGGTATGAGAAGTGACTCACTGCAGCCAGCCATGCTTAACTTGCTGTAACCCCGGCAGCTATTTTTCATGCGGGTGTCATTGCTTTGCCCATTAAACCTTGCCGGGTGAATGGAGAGAAGTTTTACTCCAAGAAGGGTGCTAATGAAGCACAGCTCTGACAGCTTTCCCCATGCACCCCAGGTGAGCAGAGCACCCTGCAGCAGCTGCTCAGGGGCTGCCTTGTGTCCCTGGTGCAGCTTTCTGCAGGCAGCTCAGCTGCATGGGGCAGTGCTGAGGAAGCAGAGAAACAAGGTATAGGAGGTACCAAACAGGCTAACAGGAGACCACCCTGAACCAGAGCTGCTGTCTGACCCCAAGCTGCCATCAAGAATTAAATAAAGCAGCCCTGACATATGTGTAGGTAGGAGAAAAGCTGTTTAAGGCCAAGACCAACAAAGAGGTTCCCACTGCCCACCACTTGTCTGATTTGAAGGCCACCAGTGCTGTTCCTCCTGCTTGTGTTACTCCTTCTGCTGTTCCTCCTCCTCCTTCTCACTGCTTGTTCTTGCACTGGTCAAGTATTGTCCACACCAAGAGAGAAGACATCAGCCTGTGTCATGCCTGAGTGCTCCCTACCTCACACTTCACAGTCAGCTGCCTATGGGCAGGGTTCAAATCTCTCAGGCTGCAGGGGGTCACTGAATATAGACTTTGCATATTTTGGAGGAATTAAATGAGTCTTGGGATGCAGGAGGCATGGTGGCATTTTGCCCTGTGATTACAGAAGTCTTAACCAGAAAAATATTTTTCCAACTGGAATCCTCTAGTGAATTAACTTTATGCTTAATTACAGGATGATGTGGGGGAGCTTTCTGGCAAATTTACTTTTTCCCAGAACTGTGTTTTTAAAATAACCTATCATCATCACAATGCTGACAGATTGGAAGAAAAAAGAAACAAACAAAAAAAAAAATCAGGGTCTGTCATTGCTCTGCCACTCTTGACATCCCAAGCAGAAGGACTCAGGGAGAATGAGTTTGTAAAATGCTACAGAAGTCAAGAGGTTTTGGTCTGTTTCAGGAGATGATAGTGTGGTGAACACTCAATCAGCAGTCCTTTCTCCAAGACCTGCATGCCTCCAGCCCACAGGCCCCAGCAGAAGTAAAGAGGATGCAGGAATCAGGATTGGTGCTTTTATTCCTAAGCCAAAGAAGAGACAGTGGTACATGGAAATGCAAAATCAAATGGTATGTGGAGCTTCCAAGGCTGATACCTGTCTCAGAGTCAGAAGATAGAAGCATCCTTTAATTTCATTGCAGTCTACATGTGGAAATAATATACCTACTGAGGCTGATGTCAACAAAACTGATTTCAGATAACTCCATGGGGCTGCATGTGAAGAATGATATTTCTCCTCAAGAATAAAAGCATGAGAATCTGCTTCTAAGTTAACATGCCATGCAAAATGAGCCGGAAGTCATTAAGACAGTGAAAGAGCCTTTCAGCCTGGAGACAGGAGCCCTGATCAACAAAGACCTACAGACAGCCCAGTGCAGTACTCTGGCCCTAAGCTGCAGTACAGGAAAGTATTGCTTCCTGTTGCTTATGGGGTTTATTATTAAATATTCTTTCCATCTGCTGGAAAAGATAGATAACTTCCTGCATTTTGCAATGAGGTTGTCCTTGCCCAGAATCATCTCACCTACATTTAAGCACTTAATTTGGACACCTGATACGAGGTGTTTAATCACTTTAGACTTCCTCTATAGAAGTCCTCCCTATGCAACTTTGATGTTGGTGTGGCAGCCAGAGTGGGAACCATTCCTGAGGGTGTCCCAGCAGGTACCTGAACACCTTTTTCAGGTGTTCAGAAAGGTCTATCCGGTATGGTATCCCTCGCTCCCTGGAGCACTCCTATGTCTCACAACTTCTAGGATTGAATGGTGCAGAGAGTGATTTTGTGAACTGGTCCCAGCCATGAGGCTAAGTAATGTTAAATAGTGTATTGGCAAGATCCAGACCATCAAAAGCTATTTCTTACCCACTCCTGCTCATGCAGCAACATCTGAGGGCCCATTCCAAACTGGAGGACATTGAACAAGAACTAGGAGTTACACTAACCTATGAGAAGGCTGCAGCATCCCTCTGCAGCCCTGGGAGAGAGAGCACAGGGCAGGTAGTGACAGCCACTTCTGCACAGAAGTCAACGAGACACAAATACACATTCTTTAAAGGCACTTTCTGCTTTTTCTTTTGTTAGCAGCCTGCTCTCAGCCCTCCTGCTGAGGATATATGAAATGCACAGTTGTGGTCTTTAGGTACATGTCATTTACAAGATATGTTGTCCTTCTCTCTAGAGAACATCACAGTAACTCCTCTGCAATCTTTAGCCCATGTCATACCGTTACGTGACACCGCAAGACATAAACCACAGCTACTGCAGAGCCTGCACAGATTCCTTATAATATGTGTAATGGAAACAGGTGAAATTCAAACAGTACACTTAAGTATTTTTCTAGTCCCCATTAGGGTTTTGTAGCTCTCCTTTATTTAAAGAATAAATTTCTGACACTTAAAAGAAGCTAAACAACTGTGTTTGAAAGCTTTAACATAAAACAGCCTCAAGTCTGCTCTTTCTCTTGAGGAAATTGTTCAAATCACTATTAAAATGTCTTTGTTGAGAATGTGGAAATGTTTGGATTAAATGTTATATTTACTTTCTAAAAATGGATGAAAAGCACTAAATGGTGTCCAAGTATACAAACACGTGGAAAATGCACATGTACATAAAAGCAGTTAAGAAACAACTGATGCAACAAGTGTTTGGAAAGAAGGTAGTACCAGGGTCGTCCAGGAAAGAACGCTTCCCAAAATGCTGAACTTCAGCCACTTTAGCTAATATGGCACAACCAGCATAGGCTAAAGCATGTTAACAAACACAAGTGAAATCAAGATTATTTTAAGGTTATATTGTGTGATGGCCTTGCTTAAAGTGTTATCCTATAAGAAGAGGATTGAAATAGTTGTGAATCCCCTTGGATCCATTACAAATCCCAAAACTTCAGTAATTTCTTACACCCCTGTTTCGCTAAGTAAGGGGACAGCTCCTGGGTGATTAATAGGGCTGATGATGCTGGATAGAAATAATTTTGCCTATGTGATTTTCCCTGGTATTTCTGTATTCCTTACCGTGTGCTTGGAGACTGCAAGGAGGAGGTGCGTATTCCATCATTTTGTGCAAGCGATATGAGGTGTAAGTAAAGCTGTCTTACTTTTGTTGTTTATCTCCCCCTTGTAAAAACAGCTACAGCCTCTTCCTTCTGGCTGTATGCTGGGACCTGCCTTAGAGACAAGATTTATTAAAGAGCAACATCTGCTTGAATAAAAGAATGTGTTGGGTTAACTGATGGCCCAAAGTCCAGCCCTACTCAAGCTGCTGTTCAGCCCCATGGATTAGAGCCTAGCACCCCTGCACTCAGCACAAAGGTCCCCATGAAATCCTTATCTGCAGCACAAGGACTTATAGACATCCCTGAACATCATAGAGTTAAATGCTCTCCTTCATCCAGACACTTAATTATTTCCATTTTCCAAGTCAGGCTGCACATGTTTAGCTTTGGTGATTTGTCAATTTATTTCTGGAGCTGAGGGCAGGAGGCAGGGTGGTGACAGCTGAGAGCATGCTGGCACGAGCCCCAGCAGTGCAGAAGTCCTGGTGCAGCGGCAGGGAAGGAGGGTCGTTCCTTGGCTCTCCGTCATGCTCTGGGGAGGCACCCACAGTGTGCAGCGAAAGGCTTTGTGGTTGTGTTTTACACCCCCATGCTGATGTTAAGCAGACTTGACATCAGTACAAAATGTCCCTGCAATATGGGATTTTTCAAGCTGTACCAGAGCTAGATCTGTATTTTCAACACCTGTTTTCAAAGTCTCTCCCTGAATGCAAGGGCAAATCTGACAACCTATTTGTGTCAGATGTGTGTGAAGTCACTGGACTGGATGCATGTATCTTTCCTTCACAAGGTAATTATCCTAGCTGCTGAGGAAACCAGAGATCGAGCCAAACACAAAGCAGAAATGGTCCTTCCTATTGTGTTACTTGTTTTTTGTCCATTAGTGACTGCAGACACCATGTAAAACTCCATAGGAGCCTGTGTTACCCTCAGTCAGGTGGGGGAAGAAAAGTAAATAAAGGATGTTTTTCAAGGAATGGGATTTGCCTTAAAAAAAAAAGCAGAATTGATAGCTCCTGTAGCGTAGTCACAGTATTATACTCTGCTTTCTGTTGGCAACATTTGCCAAGTGAAGCACAACAAACCCCTAGCAATTTCTGCATTGCTGAGAGGATGGAGACAGACAATATTACCATTGAAACCATTAGGACTCCAGCTGACGAACTATAGGAACCATTTTCTATAGTATCTTCCTGGCAAAATCTTGAAACTTGTTTTCCTCTTTGCTGGAAGAACTCTTGCCTTTGTTCACCACCACCCACTCAAAGCAAGGTCCACTACAAAGTTACAGCAGGTTACCCAAATGAGTTTTGAACCCTCCCAAGGACTGAGTTGTCACTGCCTTTCTGAGCCTCCATTCTCGTCTTTTATCTTCGTTCAGAAGATTTTCTCCTTATGCAGGAGAAATTACCTGTTTAGCTATTTGTCTTCATTGGCTCTTGCCTTTCTCTTTTCACCTTCAAGAAAAGACCAGCTACATTTTCTCTGCAACTCCCATTAGGTAGCTAACAATGCAGTTATGTCCCCCTCAAGCTTCTCTTCTGATGGCCAAACAAGCCCAGCTCCCTCAGCCTTTCCTCTCAGCCATGTGCTCCAGTCTCCAACCAGCTTGGTAGCCCCTTCTGGACTCACTCATATGTGTCCATGTCTCTCTTACACTGGGAAGCCTAGAAATGGATCCAGCATTCCAGCTGTGTCACACCAGGGCTGAATAGAGGGGAAGGATCGCCTCCCCCAACCCGCTGTCAAGGCTTTGCCTAATGCAGCCCAAGATGCCATTTCTTTGCTGCAAGGGCACATGGCTGGCTCATGTTCAATATTTTATCCCCAGGATCCCCATGTCCTTCTCTGCAATGCTGCTTTACGGCCAGCAGACCCCCAGTCCACACTGTGATAGAAGATGTTTCCCTTCCAGCCACAGACTTTCCATTTGTCTTTACTGAATTTTATGAAGGCTCTTCCACTCTCTGTCTCAGGGCTGTTGAGATCTCTGAAATCTCCAACAAATCCCTCTTGACCACAGTGTTTTCACCATAGAAAGCAACCAGTTTGGCTGGATTTCTCTTGGTAAGTCAATTTTCTCTTGGTAAGTCCAGTGGAGCTGGATCCCCATCACCTTTTTTTCCTTCATATGCTGGATATGGCTTCCAGGAGGATTTGCTCTATAATCTTCCCAGGAGCTGCAGTGAGGCTGACCAGCCTGCAGCTTCTGCCTTGTCCTTCCTGAAGACAGGAGTGATGTTTGCCTTTTTCCAGTCAGTTGCTGTCTCTGTCCATCTCCTGAAGCCCACAGCCACAGCACTGCGCTCTCTTTTTCTGACTAAAGACGCAGCTCTGCTGAAAATAATCATGTCCTTATGCTCTTAGAGACCTCTGCTACAATATATTCAGCTACACAGCACAGGGGCAGGGTGGACGTTGTGGTGGGATTTTGTTTCTAATTCATTTTGCTTTGCCAAGGGAATTGGGGGGAGAATCAGCTGTCACGAATTTACTTGATGTCTTTCAGGGATGGAGCATCCACTGCTATTCTTAAGGAGCGGGTAGTCTATGCTCAAACTCTCAGTCCACCTCCATCAGTCTTTGGAGTCACAGTCTCCACACTGACACAGCTATCACTTCAGGCGCCAACTTTCTCTCCTATTTTAGCATGGTTTTAAACCTTGAGAGAACTGCACCTGAATGTGTAAATGTGAGGTATATTTTGTTTCAATATTAAAAAACCAAATTTACCCTTTTGGGTATTAAAGCAGATCTAGATCCTGGTAGAAACTGCTCTGAAGGTGTTAGACTGGGATTGTCCCCATTGTGCTGGCCACCTGTCGGTGGGAAACGTTACCATCTGTAATTCAAACATATATGTGCAAGCATTTCCCATGGTCAGAGTCTGCATGTAAAGGATGAACCTCTGTGCCTGTAACAGGTATCCTGTCCCATCACCTTTCACCCACAACATCCTCAGAGGCAGTGGAGAACATGTCCACTTCTGGGCTGGCCTCGTGTCACCAGCCATGGGACATGGGAACAGCCACCAGAAAACTAGTCTTCACTCACAGCAAAATCCTCTCTTTGTTGCCACATTACAAATTGGTTTTGTGGTCACATCCAGAGGGTAGTGGTCAACAGCTCCATTTCCAGATGGAAATCAGTGACAAGTGGTGTCCCTCAGGGGTCCATATTGGACCAGACATTTTAATGTCTTCATCAATGACATAGGCAGTGGGACCAAGTGAACCCTCAGCAAGTTTTCAGACAACGCCAAGCTTAGTGATGCAGTTGACACACCTGAAGGATGGGATGCCATTCAAAAGGACCTGAATAAGCTCTAAAAGTGGGTCTATGAAAACCTCGTGAGATTTAACAAAGCCAGGTTCAAGGTGCTGCGCCCAGGTCAGGGCAACCCCTGGTATCGATACACGCTGGGGAATGAAGGGATAGAGACAAGCCCTGCCAAGAAGGATACTCCATGTATTTCCTTGCTGGGAAGATTTATAACACAGTGGATAAGCTGGACAGCTTATGGGAGAGAGAAAATTCCCTGCTCCAAGAGCTTTCCAAGCAAGTGAAAGCTATAAAGCACCTTAATCTTCTTACATCTTGTGATGCCTTTTAAGGGCTATTCAAAGTCCACAATCAAGGAGCTGATTTTTATCTGAGGAGCTGGCACAACCTCACTGGCTGGAGTGACATGAGCTTTCTTTGGCCTTGTGAGCTTCAGGAGAAAATAGCTTTTCCCACCAGCCCTGTCTATCATCTGCCCAGTCCCGCTGTGATATGAGACAGTACATGCAGAACCATCTTTGTAGTGCCAGAAAAATCATTGTTAGTTTCCCTGCTGACATTTTGGGACATGACACCTTCACAGGGTGGATCACAATGGGGTTTCCCATGGAGCTGCAGGAGGTGCTTTGTTTCAGCCAAAGCACCATCGAAGCAGAGTAACAAACCCAGCCTCCAGCAGGGCTGGGCAAGGCTTTAATCAGCCATTTATCCAGCTTATTAAAGTGACTGAGTAGCAGCAGATTTTCTGGATTCCCCCCCCCCCCCAAAATGTGAGCAATGTGCATTTCTCAAGCCCCCAAGAGCTTGGCAGCCACACCAGTGCTCCCCTGCACAGTGGAAACCAGAGGGCTGGTACAGAGCCTGGTAGCATATAAACAGTGTTTTAAGGCGAAGCACAACTCATAGGGCTTGCTCTGGCACACAGCTGTGCAAAAACAGTTTGAGGCTGGAGAGAAACTCTGGGTGGACTGGGTGTAGGGAGTGAGAAAAGGGGAGCTAGGACATTAATTTAAATGGAAAAACTAGCCTACATGAAAGTTGACTTTGCAAAATCTGTCTGCTTATTTGCACTCCCATGATATTTCCTGTCCTTCCCCAAGCACAGGATAAACTAGTCATTAAGATTCTGTGAGTTTTTTGAGCAAGATTAAAAAATAAATGACAACTCAACTCCTTCTATGAGGTTGAGTAATTTGAGAAGCAGTGCTGTTTTTGTTTGGCATAAGTCCCTCCGTGGGAATGATGGAGGAGGAGAGAGGAGAAATTATTGACCAAAATGTAAAAATTCCTAAGCTCATCACACTGGAGCTTCCTGGGGATGTCTCAGGGCTTTCAGCATGGGGAGAATGGATGAACCTCACTAGCAGAAAATCAGGACTGTAAGTCACACATAAAGCCAGCAACAAGATCTTTATTTTGAGTGATCCTTCTTTCTAAACCCTCTGATCAACAGCAAAAACAGAAAAGTTTGGATTTCTGGGGTGACTAATAAAACATCAGTTTGAGCCACCTCAAAACCTAGGAAAACTTAGGTGAGCTTTCTGGTGTTCAGATGTAGTTTTCCTCACTTCCAAGCACAAACCCTTTGGCTTAAAAAGGAGAATATATTATATTAAAAAAAATCAAAGTAGATAGGTGCTAATAACTTTAAAGGAACTTTTCCACTGTATGTCTTCTCAACTACGGCAAAAGGAGGGCTTGGACCAGACGCTGTAAATAGGAGTTGTGCATTACTCAGATTTGATCCAGGCTGTATAAACCTCCTTGCACACCTGCCCCATAAAGTCCCTCTAAGACCCCTCAGTAAGCCTCAGAGTCCAAAACCATCAGTGGCATGGCACAGCAGTGCATGGTAACATCCCTCTACAGACACCTTCCAAAATTCAGTGATGCTGTGCTCACTGCTGCTGAGGTGGCAGGAGTTCATGCAAACAGATGCTGTAATCCAGCACAACGCAAATATTGGCACAAGCTCGGAGAACTTCTTCATGTTTATTTATCACAAACTGCAATAAAACCTTTCCCAAAGGCTTCTGCCAGCTTCACTGCGTGGGTTGCTGGCCTCGTACTTGAGTGTACAACCCTCTACCTCCTCAGTCACACAGCTTCTAGCTGAGATCCTCCTCAAGGAGCACAGGATGAGCATATCCCAGGTGCTCATCAGAAGCCACCAAACATTGCTGGGGACAGCTCTAGGGTCACAGGTCAGTATATTTTGGCTGTGCCCAAAATATGTGTGGGTGCTCAGACCTTTCCCCCAGCCTCTTTGTTTTAGTGTATGTACAGGTCTATTAATCCACTTTGGGAATTATATTCCAGAACATTTAGTTAGAAATGTGCTTACCTGGGAAATGCAAGTGCCATTTATCATATCAGCCATGACTGTGTCATTGCCAGCATCCTTCCTGCTTGCTTTTGCTAGCTAGCCCAGTCATCTCCTTTTCCACATTTCTGAGTTTCTGAGGCATGGGATATCTTCTTACATGACTTATGTATCTTCTTACGTCATCTTCCCAAGTCTTCTCCATGCAAAAATAATGAGTAATTATCTTTTTCAAACTCTAGACACACTTCAACTGTAAAGCTGGTCAGAAAAAAAGAGGAGTGCCTCATTTGGTGGGAGCAGCTCGCTCTCTCTCACCTGCCAGAAAGAAACTGCATTTCACACACATACACATATTTGTTTGACACAGAATTATCAGGCTTTGCTTTGCCTTTATTTTCTTGCTATACAGTTTGCTTCAGATCCTGACAGAACTCTTTTGGGATAAGAAGGTTTTCAGATGCAGAAAACAAAATCTGTATACTTTAAAAAAGTAGTTTGAAGTGTCTCTTCCCCTGCCAACATATTTTTAATAGTGTATCAAAAACTTATTCCAAATATGCTCATCCCACTTTGCAAATCTTGTGCAGTCAAATAACTGGCAGCTGTTGAGCCAACTGTTTCCCATTTCAAAAAAAAAGCCCAAAATTTATTTATAAAAGAAAATGTCCAGTCAGACATTCTTCTCTTTCTGTTCCACAGATGCCTGTTTAAATAAAACCTCCTTGCATTACCCATCTATGGAGTCCTCTGTGGTTTGCTCAAGGTTTAATTACAACCTTGTCAGAAGTGAGACATAGTAAATAACAACACATGGATCTGGGTACTGAGGTTTATTTAGAGCCTACGTATTTCCAGCCCTTGCCCTCTGTCATTATCTTCTGCACTCACTTCTCAGCTTCCTCCCAGGCCTCTGTGTCCCTCCCACAGGCAGGTCATAGTTGCCCTGGGTTGCTCAGCAGAAATCCAGGTCATGTCATGCTGTGCCACTGCTACTGCCCTCGGGTGTCAGAACCCCAAGTCCACAGTTTTCCCAACTAAATGTCCATATGCAGAAGCCCAGCATATGATCAACCACCTAGCTGATGGCTCTGTCTCATGACTCTTTATTAACTGGAATATTCAGGTTGTGCTGCTTTTCTTTAGATATTGTATTAGCAAGGTTTGCAAGAAGATCATCCCAATCATAGCTGGCAAGTAATAAGTTTCTGCTTCAGTATTCAAAAGTTCAATTTTGTATAGTCACGTGCTCACACATACATACCCAGTGATCTGCTGCCTGTTAGTGTTCATAGTTTAAGCTATTTTTTTGCCTACAAGAACTTTCAATAACATGTTCTTCCAGAGAAGATGAACCTTAGGATTAAAGGGTGGGCTCAGTTCAGCGCAGGCTGTGTCTCACCTAAAAAATCCATTGCGCAGG
>JAWWLV010000001.1:43675455-43713036 GCA_035041135.1 Platyrinchus mystaceus
GAAGACTGGCCACACACACACACCCACACACACATTTGTTCACTTTAATTTCATTCCCTGTGATGAAATTGCTCATATCAACTATTGACATTTTCTATGGATGATACGCACATTGATATGTCAAGTACCAGTGTAAGCAAGTTGCAAAAGCAACACTTTCAAAAGCAAACACTTTCTGTGTTAGAAAATACGTTTCACAAGTTTCCATTCCAATGTTAATCTACAGCAGATTGCATGAGGAGATAGATGAGGCACTATACTGAAGGGAAGCGCATGGAAGATACGTAGGAAAAATCATGGGTTTATGCTTTTGACATATTTTTACAAGAGCATCAGTCTGCATGAACATCTTAAGTGCAAGGTTTTGCTCAAACACAATTCAGGAGTGCTGAGACATTTGAGATGACTTGAGAGAAGATGCTGCAGATGACACAAGAGGTAAGAACCTCTTACTATAGCACCTATAGGAAATGGAAGCTTTTAGCAATGCTTGTCTGAGAGAGGCTCAGCTTTCATCAGCTGACTGTGGCAGGAGCTTTGGAAATGACATCCACCTCAAGTCAAAGACAAACACCAGGCAGAAGCCAGACAAACCAGTGGTGTCTTCAACAAGCACAGTTGAAAGCTGGGGTGAAAGTCAAGAAACTGGAAAACAATTGGCCTGCCAGATGCTGGGTGCAGAACTTGATTGTCAGGCAGATACTGAGAAAAGCTGGCAGATTCTATTATCCAAATGAAGAAGTAATTTTCATTTGTTAAATTCAGCTTGTTTCCCAGCAATTGAATACATTCCCACTCACCCAGTGTGAGGTTCATTCCCATTCTTTCAGGGATGCCTGTTGCACACAGTCCTAAGGCTCTTGTTTTGCTGCCAAGCTGCTTGTTCAGCTTTGCTGTGGCTGTTACACTGCATGCCCAGACACATGCTAAGAACCAACATGATGGCACTTGTGAAAAATGTTCATAAAAACAAAGGAATTCATTAGAGGATGCAGAGGCATGAGAACAGCAACCCCCTCCTGGGGTTTTAAAAAGGACCTGATTGATCCTGAAAGCATCAGCTAAGACTTTACTACTTCAGGATCAGCATCTCCTAGGACAAAAGACGAGATGTAAGATCTTCATCTTTTGTAAGACAAAATGCATCTTGGATCTTCTTGCTGTCTCTTGTGCATATAGACAGTTGTAGAGTAATCTCTGGTTTTATTAGACTATAGGTCATTAATGGTTTTTTGCCAGGCAGGCTTATGAATGATTAGAAGGTTGTTCAGCCAGTGCCTTTTCCCCCTCACATTCCAGTCTCTTCCAAACACAACACCTTAGAGCATAACACCAAGGGCACAGTAGCTCTGCCCTGACCATACAGTCAGTAATGCCTGCCAGTCCTGATACCTCTGTAGACCAATATCCAAGGTGGGAGTGCAGCATACTTGCATGCACTGGAAGATATGGATGTGGTCGTGTATGCTAGAGGAAGGAGAAAAAACATCCAGGGTTTGATAAAAAAAGCGCATATGCTCTGGTCTTGACTTGCAAGTATCTGGATATACTTCTGTCCTGACATGTTCCTGCTATGCAGAGAACTATGTCTGGCACAGAAGTAGCAGCTGATTGCCCACTATTGCATCCAGCCCCAGTGCCAGCATGGATGCTGATACCTTCTATATCTACTGGGTGACTTTTCTAAAGGAATAGTCCTGGTATCATAAATTAAATTATTCACACAACTTCTAGAAAAGAGAGAAGTCTGGGACATGATTCCTTGCAACAACAAGTAAACCCAACCTGGCCATTTAAAGCTGAGAGCCGTGAGACAGAGAAGACTTCCTTCTGCTGTGGAAGAACTGCAGGTGAGCAAGCACTATCCTAAGAAATCAAAACATTTGTTTCTACTTTCTTAGATTTTGTGGGGTTTAATAATTAATAATAGAAATAAAAAGAAGAGAAAGAGAGATAAAGGAAATATATGGATGAAATTTGTGACATACACAATAAGGCTGATATTTTGGTGTACGTATGTCAAATGTGGTTGAAAATTATTTCAATGTAATAACATTTTATATTTCAAGTAAAATTCAGATAGAAATATTCATAATCTTCGATAGTGGTGATTCAGGTGAGAATAGTTTTTTATGACTGCAAAAAGATTTAAGTTCTATTACTCTTATAATGAACTAGAGCATATGGCATATGAATTCTCACATACATCATCCTGCCCACAGGCAAAAATGTGAACTTTGAATTTTTACTAGGGACATATCTAGCAGAAATTAGAGGCTTAAATTTTTCCAGCTGTCTTTGCAGTTCTTCAGTTCATTGAAGTTTAAAAAATTCTAAAAAATTACAGTCCAGCCAAGGACAGTTGTAACAAAGCATATTATGTTTGACCTGTGCAGTGCTCACTGCAAAGTGCTCACTTCACTTTATGTTAGTCTTCCCCACAAAACATTTGAAGGTGAAAGTGTGCCCTTAATGTTAGTTCTCTTGATGTGTTTATAGTGGCCTGTATACAACAGTACTTGTCTGCATCTGCATTTATGAAGAAAAAGATTTAAGGGCATATAAGGGTAGGAAAGCAAGTTTTAGCCTAAAAATAATTGTTGTTATATGTAAAATGTCTCCCATGACTTTAAGGGCTTCTATTTAATCCTGGTTTACATGTTCATAGATGGAAGTTACCTTGGGTGTGTGCTTAGAAGAGGGTAGGAAGTAGGAAGTATCACGTAGGAAGATGCTTCCCATAGACAGACTGCACAAATTAAGTGTGCTGATGGCTGCTACAGAATGGTGAGAGGAAATTCCTGGCTGTGTGTGACAGGCTTTAGCCAGACTAGAAAGCCCAGGAGCATTCCATCACCCCAGAGGTTTTTGTTGGACGCGTACGGGTCATACTTTACACAGGCACCAGCCAAATGCTGCCCTTACAGAGGCAGCCATGAAACCCAGTTGGAGAAAATTCCACAAAGCCGTTTCTGTCTGTGCTAGCCAACACAAGAAAACTGACATGTGCTTGCTCTGGATGCTGCTCACAGGGCAGCTGTGGGAAGTGGCCATTTCTCAGTGGGACATCAGAGGAGCCAGGCCAGGTGAGGGTGCTGAGACTAGGGCGGGGGGTCACTACAGTCAGAAGGTGTTGCCGTATGTCTTTTGAAGGCTAAATGAAAAGATGGTCCTACAAAGGCAGTCTTTTCCTTACTCTTGTCTTTCTTTTATGTTTGTATTCACAGGCTTTAATTCATCCTGCTATTCATCCTCCATCCATCCATCCATCCCTCCATCCATCCATCCATCCATCCATCCATCCATCCATCCATCCATCCATCCATCCATCCAACCTCCCAAAAAAAAAGATTCCCTTCCCCACGCCAGCATTTTTGTCTTTTGCAAAACTATAGGTAGGAATGAGCTCTGAGGCATAGATGTTCTCTCTCATTCTTCCTGTTCCTACTTTCATTGAGACACCTTTGGTTTCTTGATGGGCAAAATTTCAGGATGGCCAAGACTAGAAAGCCTAAGACTGAAAGACACAGTACCTCAGCCCTTCAGAGGGGTCCATTACCCATAACTCGGGGAGCCAATTGCATAGTTATCACTTTCACTTGGATAGATTGCCTGGTTTATGCTGAGTGCCTGGGAACATGCCCAGGCTGTCTACCCTGTTGAGTTGGTAGCACAATCCCAGCATCGTTTCGGAGCAGAACAGCTAACCCACCCTGACCAGTCGCTGGACACAGCTCAGTCAGGATTCACAATAAGCTGTGCCAGTGCAATCATCCTGTTGCTTCAGTGCTGTTCTCAGAGCCAGTGCTGGGCACGTCCCCTGTGCCAGCACAGACACAGGCCCTGGGGTCAGAGGACAACCTGTCTGCTCCATGACTACTCTTGTAGGAAAAGCTGTTATTGCAAGGAGGCACTAGAGGAGCATCTGTGAGGTTTGGGATCAATGCAGACTGACAGGAGGTATTCAACCACTCTGGGGAACGCTGATGGCACATGTTTGAGAAGAACATGGAAGTGATGTTTGTGTTTCAGGCAGGGTTGCTGAAGAGCTCAGTGCTGGAAATACAGGCCTCAGCAGCTGAGTGGCTGTGGCATGTTCAAACCTGGCAGCACAGCAGGTGACTTTCCTAGAGAGGAGCCTGCACCTGCACACCTTGCTCCGAAGCTGGCAGTGGTGGGTTTGTTCCCGCTCCATTTACTCAGCATTCAAATGCATGGTGGGAGCAGCAAGCATCAGGCACAGACAGCCCTTGGCATCCGAGGCTTTGCAGCACTGTTAGAGTGAGTGAACCCGACTGTCTGGGTCACTTGTTCACTGATTTTCTTTAGGGAAAGATGATTTACGAAATGAGAAAAGCATTCTAAAGTGAGTGCTTCTTTTGCACTCAGCATCACAGGTTGAAGCTCCAGACACAGTGCTATGCCAGAACCTGACAATGCAATAGTAGTAGTCATAAAAGCACAAAGGCATGAACTAACCTGCTCTCAAACTTCTTTTTTTAATGATTAATTTAATTTCTGATAACACATTTCTCACCTTCATTTCACTATTTCTTATCTGTCTTGTTATGTAATAAAATGTTGTTTCCTTTGGCTATTTGCTGTAAAAATTATGCTAGAAACAGATTGTGAATGAAGAACAACATGTGCCAGTTCTGTCAAAAAAAGGAGACTCAGCTCACAGTTTAGCAGTCAAAGGAGGAGCTCAGAACTGTGCCAAGGAGGGGGTCAAGCCCAAAATAGACCCTGGTCTGAATAAACGTGTAGTGATGCCTCTGGGCCAGGCAGCTTGATCATCTCTTTCTGCCTGCAGACCATCTGCTTGCCTTAAACCTGCAGTGTTCCAGTTTGTACATGTTTGCAGGGAGGGAGAGAGGAAGGTGGGAATGGCTCGTGGCTCTGTTACTGTAGGGACAAAATAGTTTCTGCAGTAACCCACTGCTCTTTCAGATAAGTGCTGTTACAGAGAAAGCCTTCCCTTTTCAACATCATCAGACAAATGTTTTCTTGCATCTTCTCATTCTTCCTGAAAACCCTCCTAATGACCTCTCACATAACTTTCCCTGTATCTTGTAAGCTCTTACAAACCTATCCTCCTAAAGCCTCTTCCAGTTCTTTCCTGATACACTAAATTACTGTTTGTCAACATTGCATGGTTGAGGCTGCCCACATCCAGGGTCTCCAGTGAGCTTCGCATTCTTGTTCTAATCTCTGTAAGCCTTGAGCATATTTGATGGTTCCTCTGTGTATGCTTTGATGGCTCTGGGCTCTTCTGAAGCTCCTCTCATCTCTCTGAACAAAGATTTATGTTGAACTTTGATTATGTCATCCATCATCCTGCAGCCTTTGTCCCTCTGTTTTCCGACTTGACTTCTTCAACCTAATCTAAACAGTAAGACCTAAGTTCTTTGGAGCAGGACTTCTTTGGACAAATTCCTGATTCACTGTGACATCATTTTGATTCAGGACCTATTGTACACACATCAGGCAACACTCTGCAAAGGTAAGGACCAGAACTTCTGTGTGTGCTTTGAATGGGGCTTTAATTCCTGCTTCCTGAATCCTGGCTTCACATTACAAAGACAATCCAACCCACAGCATGTGAGCAGCATGACTTGACTCTACATTACCTGTCTAATGAAGCAGGGCAACACTTTATGCCTCTGCAGATACTTCAGTCACTACCAGGACCTCTTGAGATGGCACATGATCTAAAAAACATATACAAAAGGCTTGTATCTGTACAGGACTATGAAGGCAAGGCCAGCTAACCAAAACTGTAGTCATTTGCAAACTACTCCTGATAAATAGCTAGGGCTGATACAGACAGGCAAGTTCCTGTTCTCAGGGGTGTTTCTTGGCCTGTTTAATTTCCTAGGAGACTTTCTTTACTGCTGTTCATCACAAAGATATTCAGCCTGTCCATGTCCTTCCCCAGCACCCCATTGTTTCCTATAGCAGAAGAACATTCTCTCACCTTCCAACTCCCTCTCATCTTCATGCTTTTGTCTCAAAAGCATTTTTTTCCCATGTGAACAACCTTACTTTCCATTCTACATCTACCAAGTGATATTCTCCTGTCTCCCTTTTCCAAGCCTCTGCTATGCCCCTATTTTCCATGTCTTCATTAATATTTATAGCACTGCTCCAGGCATAGTCACCAGCATGTGCTTTCACTTGCTGCACAGGCACACACAGGCACAGGTGTGTGTGTATGCCTGTGTGAATGCTAGCATTCGTGAGCAGCTTGGTGGGAACCTGGGAAAGGTGCAAGCTCTGAAGGTTTGGAGAAGGCCTGCACACTGCAAGCTTTTCTGGTCAACAGCTCAGTCTTCGTTTATTGCAAATTCGAGGCTCTTTCTGATGCTCTGTTGCACAGATGAACCTTGCCTTGGGCATTATCTGCTTTTAAATTTACAACTGGATGTGAACATAGCTGGCCCAACAGTCAGCACTCCCACAGAGATGGCAGTGCCCTTGGTAGACATGTCATACTGGTGCTTCAGAGACACACGTATGAGACACTGTCGCTGGTGGGTCCCAACAAATCCCATCACACAGCCTTGCGAACCAGGCACGACCTTCACACTGACCTTCTCTGCTCCACATAGCAATAAGGCACTACCCTTCAGAGCAGCTTAGCATCAAATAAATAAACCAGACCTGAGTTTTTAAGGGCTTCCTTGCAAAAGGGAATTTTACATTTCATCTGTTACAGACAGAATAAAGTGTTGCAACCCCAGGCAGTCTGCAGTGGCTCTCCACGAGCCACACAGTATGTTGTCAGGCCCAGGCACTGTGTCTCACACCGCTGTTCTCCTGGCTGGAAGACCTATTGCTCCTCCTTGCAATGGCTAAGGCACTATGATTCATAGCAGTTTCTTCAAGGTGTCCAATTAAAAACCCACAACACCCAAACAGACTGGGCTTTCTCTAAATGATTTATTATTCCAACCAAAAACATTGAACAAGACACAGTATCTAAAAGTGGCTGTGAAAAAAATATGTTTCCTTACAGAGTTTAATTTCTTTTTGATAAAAAAGAGAGGGCACAGTGTCAAAGAAGACTAACACTCCCATTTTATTGTCTACTATGACCCCAACATTCAGGAGCAGGTCTATAGATTCAAAGAGACGTGTATGTTAGTGGTAAAATAATTACAGAACAATGAAAATAACTTAAAAATGAAATGTACTTCATTTGGACAAAGTTCTAAGGTAGAAACCAACAAAACTAGCACTGTCCAAATTTTTTAAAATTGGTTTATACATTGGTATAAAAAAAAAAAAAGAGTACCATCTATAACACTCAACTATTCATCTCACTTGAAATCCATGGTTCAGAAGCCTGTGGGTTGTGGGGCTTGGACTGGGCTCATCTTGAGGACACTTCTAAAATATTTCACTGGTTTTACTTACTCAAGCAATGCTGTCATTTGTGATAGAGTTGTTGGCTTCTGTGATTGCTACTGTGCTTCTTCTGGGTTAATGTCCCTGCATACCCACCTTGGCTGATGACAAAGTTTATAGACAATTCATTGTAGTTATTCAGCCATTCTAGTGAATCAGTGTTATAGATGGCCTAAAAACTGCTGACATCCACCTATAATACTGTCAAGGAACAGTTATGCTCCATTATGAACTCAAATAGCTGAAATAACAGTGGCTTCTGTGGCACAACTCTCTAAACCAAAATGATATGTTAATGAAGAAATTTCACTGGTTGTTTTTCCCAAAGGAAAAAAGGTGAAAGGTTTTAGGGCCTAGAGCAAACTGAAAGGGAGACCTCCAGGGCTGAGAGATGACTGACAGACACTTCAAACTAAGAGTGAATAAATAGCTAGTTGCTGTTTGATTTCTCTCTGTTCAGAGAAACAGAGCTTCATTGGTTTCTATAAGTAAACAGAATGATTTAACATTAAACCTGATGGTGGGGTCATTTTGTTCTTTTAAGAGAAATAATCTTTAACAGACCAGAATTTGTCTAAACATTTGTGTTATAAGGTTAGCACTATTTATCTAAACACACTTCATTCACAACTGCCCAAATTCACTGTTCCTTTCATAGGTCACTGTTTCACAGAAGAGTGGGTGAAGCACCCAATTTCTATTCAGAAACCATCTCAGCCATTCTCAATCACCATCACCCTGGGAGCAAACCCAGGACCCACAGCCAGAGCTGATATCTGTGCTTTGTACTTGGAAATTATAGCAGGCTGCTTTTCTAGGGTTTAGGGTCCCTAGGAAAATCTTGCACTGTGAGTTCATTGAATGGGCTTTGTTTTGAAGGCAGCCAGTGAAAGATAAAAATGCCCACACAGGAATTTGTTTGGCACATGTCTTTGGAGGATTTGAGTAAATTATTCACAGTCATATCCCAGAGTGGAAGACCTGCATTGATTTTTTTTTTTCCTCTCCTCATCCATTTAATCAATGGAAATTCATAGCTGCATAATATTCTTCAGGTTACATTTCACCTTCTTTGTTCACCTTATGGCCCTCTTGACACAGTGCAAGCTATTTCTGAGCACAGTCATCATTAAATACAAGCACCATCTATTTTATTGGAGCCCATATTTATTTCACAACCTCAGAGAATTGCTGAAGAAATTACTGCTAACAGATACAGCCACAGAGACCATCTCTGGGGTACCTTTCTGAGCACGGCTCCTTGGAAGGTTCCTGTTAACCACCTGCTGCTCAGGACCAGGTCTGGAACACATCACCACTCCTATCCACTTCTCTTTTTGTTCTCTGTAACTTGTTTCTAATAAGGCATAGTTAGAAAATTACTTGGTCTTTACTCCTAGGGGCTGCCAAATATTTAAGAAAATCAAGATGGGGAATTTGATTTTGCCCCAAGGCAATCTTTCTACAAATCCCTCCCCAAAATGACAGCCCACTCCAGAGAGATTTATATTTTCTCAAGTGAAATTAAGAAAAAGCTTATAGTGTGAAATGAAGGGCAGTGTGGTCCTCCCACATCCATCCTTTCTTTCCCTCTCAGGCTGTTGAGCACAGGAGAAGAGAGTGACAGGTACACTGGCCATCAGTGATGAACAGTGTTCACCCAGGGGAGAATCACCATAGGGATTCACTCCTCTGGTATAGATGCCTCCTCCTCTAACTTGGTTTCCTCTTGATTAATATTTCTGAAGAAATAGATTTGAACAGTAAAAATCTGGTATCGTATCTTAGCAAAAGTTCTCCAACATTTTTATGACACAGTACATCAATGTGCTGATAGGAAAGACATGGAACATTTGGGGATGATTCATCATCCCCAAATAAATCTTCCAATGTAATTGCCTTCTCTAACTAAAAGAAGTGTTGTGGATGCTGCATTTCAACACAAGTACTAGGAGGGGTGATTTCAGAGTCGCTGCTTAGTGCTTAGTCTCGTCTGGGGCTAAGCTGCCTTTGGTGTCCTTGTGTCTCTCCCTGGCCAGTATTATTGCACAGGAAACCTCTGAGTAAACATCTGTCTTCGGTGGTTCTTCAGTGTCAATTCACCAAGATTACCTTTTCCAAGGAAACAAAGAAAAATCACAGGAACAGTAAATACTAGAAAATACAAGCTACTTCCAGAGTAGCCTGAAGGAACTGCAGCAACAGCAGTAGCAGTCGCAATTCTTGGATGGGGTAGGTAAAGGCCATTTACTCGAAGCAGTTGTCAGAAAACAGAATGAGGCACAAACATGATCCAGCAGCACAGCCACTGCATAGTTTTATTTCAAAGTTAAAAGCAATGTTTATTTTAACATTTTGTGGTCAGCGTGATCGCAGTTACTATGGGATATTTTCTCTAACAGCTGCAGCACAAACCTAGGAACTGAAGGAAACCTGGGTAAAGGAGCTCCTGAAGTAGAAGTTTGTTTCCCACTATGAACATATGAAATATAGTACACTAGCATATTGTTATTCTAATTTTTACAGACTACTTTGAATCTTCTCTGACTTCTCTGAGTGCTCTTTTATGCCACTATAGGCATAATTGTGCTAATAAAAAAGCTTGACATTCTTGTTGGAGTCCTTGAGTAGGAGATTTCTGCTTCTAATTGTTTTCTTATTGTTGGCTTTGAACTTCACATCTTTTGTGCTGATGTGTGCCTTGAAAGCCCTTCCCAGGGAATATAGTATTACTAATGTGAGATGTTGATCAGCCCCCATGGCAGGATGTTTATATACAGAGGACTGTTTTGATCTGTGCCTATAGCCTGAGTCTGGATTTTGCCTGGGTTAATTTGGATGCTGTTTTATTTGATTCTGACAGACTGCCTTCACTGTTTCTTGGGTTTACTCCATAGGTTTAATGTCTTTGATTTATCAATGGCCAGAGAATCATATTTTTCCTCATTTTTACAGATTGTATGGTAAGTGCTATGTTGTCAGCAATTCCTCTTTAACATGTAGAGAGTTTTAAATTTATGAGCAGCACTGTTGCCCTTGCTCTGTTGAATTAATAGCAGATGCCCCTGAATTTGGTGTGTTTATATAGTATTTGTAACTTTTGATTAAATACCGTGCAGTCCTTAGGACATGTGCAGTACTTATATTTGAGTGTTACCAAGCAACATCACATGATTTTTGTATCTGTGATAGTCACAAGGGACTGTGAGGTGCTGGCTCAAAACAAACTTGCTTCTGCTCTACTCAGGAAAAAAAAAAAAAGAGTTAAATTATTCCAGATTTACCATGCTGGCTTGAATCCATGGTTATGCTGGTCTGATCTGGTCTCTCCTGTCCAGCACCAGCTGAGAGCTACAGAGGAAAACTGAAACAAATAAACTAACAAAATCTGAGAGATATGTAGGCAATTTACACTGTGATTTACGAGATCAGAGCACTCTTTGCTGACTTACAGGGATGGCCTGGGGCAGAAAACTGTCATTACCTTTATTAAACTTTTAGAGCAGCAGATTGAAAGGAGTTCAAGTGAGGTGTGTGGCAGTTTGAGGGGAGTTGACATAACCCTGGAAGGAGAGGAGGGGAGAAAGGGCTGGGAAAGGCTCATTTGGGCAGCACTGGAAGATGTAAGAGAAGCTGGTGGATGCTGATCCTCCCGTGGCTTTGCACCTGCCTGTCACTGAGGCCATGCTGCTCTCAGAGAGGTGATTCTCTCAGCTAGGGTTAATTAGCACTTTGATGATGAATGGATGTCCCAACAGATAGGCAGAGGACTTCAATGCACCACGAGAATTGCTACTGTTGCTGGTCTCAGAAAAGGACCAGATGAAAGCTTTTCAAAATACTCATCTTGCTCATCCTAGATGGGCAGGAGGATAAAGGATGAGATACAGGATAGAGCTTTAGTACTGTCTCCTCAAGCAAGGTGCACAGTCTGTAAAGGGTGATCAAAAATCCTGGCCTGTGCCCCTGGGACCTGCTCTCTTGCTTAATTCCCTAATGACAAGCTAATTTCTCATGTACTCCTGGCCATGGAGGATGCCCCACTAAGATGATTACTGCCCAGCAACTTGATCTCTCTTGAGAAGAGTTCTCAATTCACTCTCCCCATGAGCTTAGGAGGACCTAGAATTCACATGTCTTTCATCTCCCTGTCCTGGTTCCCCAGATCCTCCCACCCATCTCTTAAAAAATCTCCCCACATACATGCTGGACCAGCAAAAACACAATTGTTTTTAAGGGCACTTGTAAGATCTTTCTTGTAAGATCTTTCAGGGGGGATGCCCAAAGTCGGGTACACTATCTTAGTCCAGAAAGGAATCTGATTATGGGTTTAAGCAGTTCAGTAATTTTGTCAAAGGAACCGGTTCTGTACTTACGCCACATTGCTGGAGTAACCACAACCATTCATTGCTGACTCCATCCAGAGTGTTCAGTGTCTGGCAGGATCAGCTCTACATGTTTGTCACAAGTATGTCAGCAACCCAGAGTCTGCCTCCAGACATTTAAGAAGAGAGTTTGAACCACCAGGGATTCTCCATGGCCCTCTGAGTCATAGTTGTCATGAATTGATCAGAAACGATACAGAACCAAGCAGGGTACAGAGATCTTCATCAGTCAGTATTTCTGGAGCATCTACAAGAATCATCAGGCTCTCATAAAACCCTTGCAAAGATGAAGACATGGTTCCAGATGATCTTTCATCACAATTCCCACCCCAAAGGCAGTAAATTCCATCCTTTACATCAGTAGTGGAGCAACTCCTTCTGAATATGAATTAATGGTGGTTTTTTCACAGAATATTTGAAATCTTCTAAGCTGTCTGTATGCTGGTGCTGATAGTGTGATTTTACAAATGGCCTCTGTTGCTGTGAAGATAAGCCAGGCTCTGCATTAATGCTGTTGCTGCCCATTCTATTCCAGCAAAGCACCTCCAGCTCTCTCAACCTCCAAAATAGGAGTTGTCAAACAGTTTTCTGTTCTGTCAAGATTTTAGGAGTCTTCTGGGCAGCAGGAGTGTCTCCTATGAGGACAAACACATTGCAACATTTTCTGAGTTTCTACTGGTTTTTTAGGGATTTTTACCAGGTCTCCCAACAGTGTATGGAGGTTTATAGCAACTAAGCACCTTATTTTGACAGAATGCTTCCATTCTACTTTCTTTCCTCTTCTCCATCATTAAAACATCCCCGACACATAGCCATAAAGATAACACTTGCAATGTAGTGTTTTCTAATATCAATTTAATAAGTCTCAGATCAAAAAAACCCAAACAATAACATATAGATAAAATCAGCATATTCAAAGGCACATGTTTATCTGCTGTAAATCCATCTGACCCTACTTTGCCCAGCAAATATATATGTGTAGCAATTAACAGCCTTACACACAGAAACAGACACAGAAACACAGTGGAAGAACTTAGATCAAGCCACTAGTGCCTGCATTTTTCTCTACAGGAAAATCATTTAATACCACTAGTTTGAGGTTTCCAGCAGAGCTGAATGACACAGTCCATGCTGAGTTGGGAAGACTGGGAAATGTCTCTGTGAACAACTTTCATATATTAATGTCACACATACAGCATTGGAAGTGAGTATGTGTGTGCATATAACATCTGGTTCTCAACACCATTACATGAAGTGGCATCATCCAGCCATTACTCCAAGTATTAATCCCTCTTCCAGTAGAAATCAGAGAACAACTAGGATGAGAGAAATCCTTTGGGAACAACAAATGGGAAAAAAAGCTTTACCTTCAAAACGTGTTTTAAGGTAAGATTTTCAAATGTACCTAATGGCAGAAGCAAGTACCAACAATGAAATTCAAAACATTCATCAGGTAGGTTTATGGGAGTTAGATCCCAGGTCAGCTTTGGGATTTACACAGAGGAAGACAAATCATGCCTTAGAGAGTGCCCTTTGAGGTAGATAGGATGGAGGGAGGGAGAGGGGGTCAGACAGGTCATTAAGGCAGGAGCTGCCAGCTCCCAGCAGCAGAGGTCCAAGTGGCAACAAGAATTTATTTGGGTTACACTTGGACAATACACTTCCCAGTCACAAGCCTGGTCTCCACAGGTACTCCCACAAGCTGCCTGGAAGCAGCCTGGCCTGCGGAGTGCCTGGGGTGGAGGAGTACCAGGATGGAGTAGAGCACAGGCTTCACGGGACACAGCAAAGATGAAGCCAAGACAGGGTAAGAGGGGACATGGTGGGAAAAAGCCCAATGTCTTCTTTGGTTGGATTTCCTTTTCTTGACGGGACAAAGTCTTGGTATAGAAAAGTTTTGTTCAACAGAAAACATGGAAGAATATTTTATTCTACTGGCTGTGCGCCACCTGTAATCCCAGTTGACGTTTTACAATGCCAGCATACAGCCTACATTGCTGTTTTCATCGAGGGCTTCAGGTGTCAGACTTGTACCTGAGGAGTAGTTAGATTTGCCCCAGATTTCCCTCTTTTTCACTTGTGCTAATTCATATGTCCTTGGCATACCTCCTTTCATTAAAAGGTAGCCCTCAGTTCCTGAGTGAGATTAGAAACACCAATATTTTTAACAAGCAGTATTTCTTTTTTCAGTACTCTCCCCTCTTCTAGGTGATGATAAATATTGCTATGAGTTTTATAGTAAGAATAAACCTTAATAAATAAAAATACCTGTATTTTATACGTGGACATGAATAATAATAGTACCTGACCACAACAATGGCAATAGGACAAGCTATTTCAAGAGCACCGAAACCTGGACACTTTCTATGGTCCTTTCCCATCCTACTTCCCCATCATCTGCTATTAATCCCTAATCTGCATGAGGGATGTCAGAGGATAAATACCTGTATTTTCCCTTTAGTATTTGTTTTGAACCTCTTACCTATGAATCTGCCTCATTCCTATTTAAATCTGATCTGGTTAAGCAGCTCTGAAAATTCCTGGGGCAAAAAAAAAGTAAAAAAAAAATTGACTACTCATTTAGAGTCATAAATTCATTTATGTTGGAAAAGACATTTGAGATCACTGAGTACAACCGTTAACCTAGGACTGCCAAGTCCATCACTAAACTGTGTCCCCAAGTGCCACATCTATCTGCCTTTTAAATAATACCTCCAGGGGTGATGACTCCATCACTTCTCTGGGCAGCCTGTTCCAGTGCTTGCCAACCCTTTCCATGAAGAAATTATTCCTAACTTATAAAGAATTACTTTCTGTTTTGAAAAAGTCCTGGTATTTAGAAGCTGGAAAGTTACCATTAAGACTTAGAGTTTGCTTCCAATCCTTCAACAAGCATCCAGTTTGAAAAGGACCTTTCTCCAGTCCCACAGCAACATAACTTCTTTCACAACATTCCGCATGGAACTTCATCAGAAGCTTTTTGCAAATCCACACTTGCTATACCCAAATATGAGTGCACCCTTCATTCACATGCTTCCTCTACCACCCTTCCAGAATACCACTGGGTGTTCACTTCTTCACAGAAGCTCTGTTTAGCTTCTCCCAAGAGAAAACATTAAACCCATTTGTTCAATGAGCCTGTCCTGCATCAGTGTTTTCCACCTTACCAGGGCTGGAAGTCAGAGCCGCTGACTGATAGTGACTTATTTGGAAGACCTTCATGGATAGAAGTTTCACTGGAAATGCACAAGATCTCTTGCACAGCGACTCTTTGTAATGAAAAGTCACACACCTTGGCCCACAGTCCCCTAATTTTTCACAGGAGCTCTTCAGCATCCTCAAGTCAATGCCATCCAATTCTCATGACTTGATAGGATGTAGCCTACTTGTTTAGACCACTACACCCTGTATCTTCATCTCTACCTGATCTAGCTCTGCTGACCTATTTGCAAAGAATCTGCCCAAGGTCTTCTATGGTGAAGACTGATGTAAAGAATTCACTGATTTTTGCTACTCTGGCTTCATTATGTGTAATTGTCCTTTTAACTTGTTGATCATCAAGCACCCCTACTAGTTTCCTGACTGTATTCCTGCTTTTGAGCTCCTCAAAGAGCTTTTTGTTATTCCCCCTTTTCAAGGCACACTTATTTCTTCTGTTGCTCTCTTATTTTTCTGTTTACATTTGAACTGCCACATTTTATTTCTGTTCCCTCTTTTGGGTAATCTCCTCTAGTCTTTTCCCTTTCATAGCTTTCTTTCTGATTCCGGTTGAGCCACATACAGTCTTCATTGAATGGCTTTGTTATCTTTTTACAAGAAGGTGTATGCCGGTAGATTTAGGAGTACAGACTGCATGCAGGATGGACTGGCCATTTGTTTTTTAATAATCATGTTACCTTCTAGAGGCCCAAACCTCCTACACTGTCATGCTATATCCTCAGTGAACAATGTGTTACACCTCCACATTCTCAGTCCTACTCCTTGACTCGCCGGGCCCTGTGCAGAGCAACATACTCACACCTGAAGCTGGAGCTGTTGTGGACCAGCAAACTGAGACAGGTACAGTTGCTTGAATACTTCCACCTGAAACCTGTGACATTTTGAGAATTTTTGATGGTTTTCTTTCCTAAAACGTGCTTTTGTGTCTGTTTCAGGTACAAGCATGGTAAAAACAATTACGAATCTTACAAACCAGAACACTGAAAAATTAGAAAGACTACAAGACGATTTACTGCATTATCCCTTGGCCCTCCTCAGCACTTTTTACTTGGAAGGTGACATCATCAGTTGAAAGAAAAATTGATTCTCCATATGTGTGAATGATCCTGAGGATTTTTTTTTCTTATTAATATTCTTTAGCTATGTAACTTTTCCTCTTGCAACTATACACAGGTAATAAAGGAGGTGTGATAATGTATGTTTATCGTTTTAACTTTAAAAGGATTTTTTTTACTGCATTTTAGAAATACAATTACTGTGCTTGATTTGTTGCTGCATGATTAGCAAAGAATTGCCAGAAAAGGTTGGTGTAATAAGGAAACTGAATTCAAAAAAATACATATGCTTTACAGGCAAGACACAATGAAGAATCTGATCAGTTCATGATTTATTTTATGCTTTTAAAGGCAAATTAATTCAAAGTATTTAAAGAGTGTTTTGTGTCCCAGATGTCCCGTTAGGACTTAATATGGTCTTCTTACTTTCTGGAATAGTCCTAAAGAAATAAGTGATATATCACAACTATAAGTGAAGGAATGCTGCATAATATAAACAAATTATCAGGAAAATGGGACCAGCGTTACTTGTCTAATAAATTATTTTTTGGCAAATATTTCACAAACATTAATTTTAATGTCTACATCCTCTGTTTTTGTTTCCTAGTGTTACAGTTTTATGATTGTGACCTCAACAAGGATCTCTTTTGATTGTCACCCACAGTTGTTTGGCTCCAGTCTCTAATCTGTCAAAACTAAGTCTGTTCCTGGATGTGGGAAGAATAAGGGAATAAGCCAGACCACTTTGTGAAAAGTTGTGCAAAGGAACAGCCATGATTTTTTACCTCTGACAGAATTGTAAGAGAATGCTATTTCAATTTAACCCCCAGTAGTGAGGTCCAGTGTATCTAACTTCAGATTAGATATTAGAAAATTAAAAAAAAAAAATCAGGTTCAGTTTAAGATTATATATTAGAAAAACATTTTCACTGAAATAATAATTAGGCATTGGAATAAGCTGCTCAGGGAGGTGACAGAGTCACTGTCTCTGGAAGTGTTTAGGGGCATCTGGATATGGCTTAGGTGTGATCATGGTGGTGCTGGGTTGACAGTTGGACTAAATGATCTTTAAGGTCTCTTCCACCCTTGAGGATTCTGTGATTCTGTAACTTGAGCCATGTTGCTCAGCTGTCAGCCTTAGAGAGCTACTGATGGTCCCTCAAGAATCAGTCAGGAGGAACAGGCAAGAGCCTACAAAGCAGGGAGGGTGATTCACCCTCTGAAGGTGCCCATTTCTGTCCAATGACTCTGAAGGGAGCTCATATACCAAACTTCAGATTCAGCCAACTCTTGGACTTCTGTCTTTACTTGAAATGGATTCCACCCAAAAGTTATCAGCAGTGCACATGCACATGGTGGCATTGTTTGCATCATGAGGAACAAATCATACACCACAGAGATGGCAGAGCTACATAAAACCCACAAATCACACAGTATAGTGCATGAGTATTTTTTTGTATCCCACAGTAGAGTCTTGGCAGGTAGACAGATGAACATATGCATGAATATGTGCAGGTGGACTGCAGGAAAAGTACAGAGCTGCCCCTTGCCTTAACCAACAGGTTCCCTGTGTATAGCACATGAAGTGTGCAATAGAGCTGGCGGAGAAATCCAGAATCCGCCAGATAAAACCCATAAGCAAAGGCTTATGGTGTCAGATGCCTCAATTTTCCTTTCCCATTTCAGTTTTTTTCCTCACATGTTGTGAAGTTTCTCAGAGCTGCCAGCTACAGTATGCCAAAAAAGTCCTAATTTTGTTAAAAGAAAATGTCTTTATTTGTGTCAAGAAAACTGCATTTTCAGCAGCACTGAAAAAATTGGCCTTGGGACCAAATGATGAAAATACCTTCTTCTTCTTACCACGTCTGTTCAAGTTCTAGCAAATGATTTCAGGGCTCCAAGGATGAGTGATATAGAGATGCTAATTAACACACACATTTAAAACAATTACTTTCAGCCCTCTTTGCAATGGCGGCAGAATTATATTCTTCCCAAGGACAACTCTGGATCATTATTTTTTTGTTATAACATACAGCATAAAGAAACTATACATTTAAGAAGATAATCAGACTTAGTTGTACAAAACTTACAGATTTTTAAAAGGATTGCTATAAAAACATTATTTAGTGTTTGAATGAAAGGTATTTATTTGTTGGTCTGCCTATCTTTTTGAAGAAAAGGCAATCTTAAAACTTTTTCTCATGAGTGGGTTTCACAGTAATGCAGCCAGCTCATATATGTCAGTTGTAACCTATACTCAATGCACTTTTGTTTAATCAGGCACCATTCCTGTTCTCCGGGATGCTCTGGAGGCTCAGGTATCTACTGAGACTGTGCTTCAGGACCTTCCTAACCTAGAAGACCCTAAGCAGTATCTGCCTGAATGCAAAATCAATATGTACATGCACGGAGTGCTTTTACATCACCTCAAAATTTTGTGGTGTTTGTGATGCATGGGAACTCATACAGGATTTCAGGGCTTGGGTAAATCCTCTGCAGTAAAACCAGTGGATGAGACTTGTACTTTTTGACCAGTTTTGGACCCCCAGTTAAAGAAGGATATTACAAAACTGCAGGGGGTCTGTTTGAGCACTACCAAGATGATCAAGGGAGCTAGAGCTTATGACCTACAAAGAAAGGCTGAGGACTTTGGTCTTGTTTCATCTGGTAAAAGAGAGGCTAAGAGGGGTCTAATAGCCCCCTTTGAAGGGGCAGTGGCAAGAAGGATGGACAAATGATTTTTGGCTACAGATTGTAGCTGGGCAAGTACAGGCTGAGCATTAAGAAAAATTCATCTACCTGGAGGGTAGTGCAAAACTGGAACCAGATACCAGGAGACTTGAAACCCCCATCTTTGGAGTTTTACCAGATTTTGCTAGGCAAAGCCACAGGTGACTTAGTCTAGTGTTGTTGACAGTGCCACTTGGAGTGGGAGGGGAGGCTGGAGTGGAGACCTGCTGGGGTCCTTCCCACCGGTATGTCTATGAACTTGTGAAATTAATTGCACAACCTTTATGCAATAGATCTTCTTTCAGCCTGGGGGCTCAGGGTTAAGGCTCCAGGGCATCAGTGCTCTGCTTGAACCTGGTGCTGTTTAGTCTGTCTTCACCCCTGTTTTAACCTTCTTTGGTTTGCAAGGGCAGTCACTCAAATCATTAGTGAGATTAGCATTCAATCCTTACCTCCTGTGAGCATCCTTGGCAGCGTAGGAAAAGTGTGCATGAGTTTACATATGGGCAAGCTTATGTCAAGGATCTGCTTTAATCTTCTGACAGTTGCTGGTCTGGCTGCAAAGGAGACCTGACTCTCCCCACTGCCATTGCTCTTCCAGTGACTGTCTCACAAAGAATACATCTGGGATGGGGTGTCAGTTTGGGATTTTAGTTCTTCTTTGGAAAGAGCTTGAAACGGTGGAGATTGAACCATACAAAGAAACCACTTGCCATCCATACATCATAATTTGGTTATACTCACCAAAGCATTTTCAGCTTAAACAAGTTCTTCCAGGGAACCTCAAGCCTGAAGCAAATTAGGGCAATAAATGTGTATTTCTCAATATTTTCTAGGCAGATCTGCTAGTTAGCAAGCATGCTGGCATCTGGGAGCTTGCAGAATTTATGAATGCACATTATTTCCATGAGCAACAATGATAACAGTGACCATAAATCCCTTCACGCGATTAATATACCACAGAGTGCTCTCTGCAGTTCAGCATGCTCAGCAGAGCAGTGAAGGAAGACAAACATTAGAAGTATTGCTTTCCACTCATCACTGGCAAATTATCATAAAGAACTACCCCTACAGTAACAACAAAAGCCCCAGATGATTAAGTATTTGCCTGGAGACATATATAAGGTCTCATTATTTAGCTTAATTATCTCAGAAATGTGATAAGTCAAAAATATTGTCTCAGCTACAGTTACTATGAGATTTCACTTTCTTACTATAAAGATTTTTACAAGTCTGAATTATTTTCTCTACTATGTTTTAATAGTTTTGAGTAAAATTTGAAAAGAGAAATACAAATCTTTTTCACCATTTAAAGTAGATTGTATTTGTTTTACACTGGGGGCTGGAATCCTGAATGCATTCCAGCTAAATATTTAACTTCTGTCTGCTTAAAATCTACTCTGAAGACAGAATCAATGAATGTATCCGTCTTCCTTCCCTGATCTGTGGTTCCCCCATGCTGCGATCATCTCAGAGGCAGCTGCATTTCCCCCAGCTGCAAAACTGGTCCAAGAACACCTCACACAGAACTTGTCAGAAACACAGGGGGGATGAAACAGGCTCTTGTTTTGACAGGCAGCATAGATAGCAACAGATTCAGTTAAAAATATCCTGAGATTTGCTGTTTCAAGGCTTTATTTTCAGTTGCTGATTACTGTTTCCAAGTGTCCAACTTCTTTTCAGCCTTGAATCTCTCCATTCTTGGTTGATTTCCTTTGGAAACTTTCAGCCAAAACATAATGTTTAAAAGGGGCTAAGGAACTTCCCCCCATATTCAAATGTTTCACACTGCAGCTTTAGCACTCTCCTGTGTTGAAGCAGACCCCTGATGTTTGGAAAGGAAGTTGCCCTGTGCTGTGACTAAAGTAACTCCCACAATTGATGGAGTCAGGGGCCTCTGAAAACCGCCATTGACTCTGGCAGAATTTAACAGTTAAATTCCTCCAAAGCTCTAGATTTGCTGTAACAGTAAGTAATGTTGCTGAGGTTGAGCAAGACCCCTGTGGTCACCCCAGCACCCACCACAGGTCAATCTGCCATGGCTGCCACTTCAAAACAAGGAGGGGTGAATGAAATAAACCATTTCCACCACAGCTGGGGCACAACCCAGTCACCCAGCTCCCCACACTGGGGTCCTGGTGTAAAAGCTGGAGTGAAACCTGGGGCTCCACTCCTTCCAGGGCTGGGCTATTCCTGCAGGGAGATCAGCAGCAGATTCCTACCTCCAACCTCTAAGCCACATGACTTCACTAGTAAACTGCTAGACACTGTGCCACAGGAGGGAATTTCTGCTCCTTGTAGTTTTGCGAAAATATGCAAATTGAAGCATGAGAAAGAACCATAGAATATAGAATTCTATTTTATTCAGCTTCTCTTTATTTAATGTAAGTAAATACTGCATCATAATGTACAAGCAGAGAAACTGGGTGCAGATCGCTCAGATAACTTCTATTCTGATGTTTCCTAGTTTTGCAGTGTTTAACCTTGCAGTCTTAATTTCTTCTTAATATCACTACTAGTACATGGTTCTTTAAGGGACATGATCATGATAGCAGTATAAGCGTCCATAGTTGTGGGAGCATTTTAATCCTGGGCTATCATTTTTTGCATGCATTGGAGCATATAAAAATAGAGAGCACTTCTGCTGTAAGACTCTTCTGGCTCTCCCCATCTGTCACACAGTCACTGAAGAAGCAACATTTGAGGCCAATCCACAGTGCGGGGTATCTGAGAGGCAACATCTGTGAGCCCAGGGGAAAACTGGACACATAACCAACTGAAGACAAGGGAGCAATACCCTGTTTTGTCTCTCCATCCCTCTGGCCCATATATATTCCATAGCAGAAATCTTAACATTTCCTCTATGCATCACAAAGATAAACGCATAGCCTACTACCAGCTTTCCCTGGGTTGTCCTCCAGCAGTAATAGTGGAAACAGTGCACTGAAGCAAAAGTATGGCTGTGTGAGCGACTCATGGTTTGATTTGGTAAATGAACTGGGGGTAAATAAGTCCTCTAAAAGCTCAAATGCCATTTTAAAAAAATCACTACAAATCCATTCGATTTGAATGGTGCATTTTGTTTGATCTGAAATAAGTTGCTTCATTTTGGTTTGGATCATTTTTAGTGAATACAGAGATGCAGACCCCATAGGGCAATGAGAAGATGGAGGAGGATGGGTGCAACATTAGCCTCAAATTCAAACCTCATCCCTAGTGCTGCATTCCAAGCTGGGTCTGACTTACTGCCTGCCAGTTTCCCTGAGGACCTTGAGAAATTCTCCAAGGGGCTTTTCTCTTTCTGCTTTTGAAGTCTTCCACTTCATGTATGAAATGCTCAGATTATTTGCTGGATTTGCCAGGTGAGTACTCTGAACATAAGACTGTTCTCATACAGCGGATATTTAATAGTCTTGCACAATATTGACTAAACTCTCAGAATAGTATAGCTTTGTCCATTAGCTGAGGGACTAAAATACTGTTTTGCAATGCTGGAATCATTGGTTGAAATCCTAGTTCCAAAAGGGGCATCAAAGGACCTTTCAGTCCACATCTAGCTAAAGGCTAATGAGCAGTATCTCCTGCATGGTTTGTACAGGGAGAGTGGATGTCATTACAAGACCTGCATTAGTTGAACCTACTCCTGGAGAGAATTTAGCAGCACTTGTCTAGGCATCCCCTACAGAGTAGGGTAAGGCAATCTAAAGGCTTTAAATCCCTTTTCCTGACAGTAAAGGGCTGGATGGACTTATATCCCTAAAACTGAAATAACATCATAGAGAATGAGATACAAAGGCTACATGCAGAGTCAAAATAAACAGAGTATTGGATACCTCCCAAGAGACAGGCCCTCGGGGGCAGCTCTCAGGCCCCCAGGGGTTCTGTATGCTGCAATGAAGCCTTTTGGCCTCCAGGCATGGGCCCCAACTGGCTGGAGGTACAACACCCTCCATAGTCACCGGGACATTACTGCTCGCGGTAAGGAGGGAGGACACGGCTTGTGTTTGTAGCTGGGACACTGCTGTCCTCAGCTTGGCATGCTGATATGGAAGGGGTTAGGTTAGCATGTGACCTGTAATGCCAGAGGAGTGAACACAGGGAGTAAGTGCCATTTCCACCAGAGGGGCTGGAAACCCCAGCAAAACAGCAGGGTAGAGAGAATGAAGCATCTAACCTCAGGTGCAAAGCTAAATCCACAGACGCAGTGATGACTTAAAGATATGAGAGAGTTATGCTCACAGTGACAGACAGTTTTGTCAATGTATTTTGGCATCACAAGGTTCCCTGTTGGGCACAGTCATTCACCAGGACCAAGTCTAACCTGTCAATTATTACTACTGCTACTAACAGAGAGCTCCATCATATAATGAAATGGCCATGTTTGTGTTTCTGCATTGCCTTCAATAACCAAACCATCTCAGTCACCATTAGCTGAAGCAGTTCTGCACAGTATTTTGCTGCTCCCTGGAGATGTACCTCGAACTCCACTGAAGTCCATCTGTAGATACCTAACTGCCTTGTTATTGAGTTAACCTTAAATCCTTAGGCAGCCTTTAGACACTAAGGCAGCCAGGCAGTAACGGTTCAATAAGCTTTTAAATATATAAATAAAAATTACTCCAAAGACTGCATATGCTTGCTATTTTGCTGAGAATAAACTAAATTTTCAGCTGCAACATAATGGATTTGTTTAAATTAAAGAGCTCTGGTCTTTCCGGTTTGTGATTGTTTTCTTCTAAGATACAAGCCAAGTGAGTATTAAATGAGCCCACTGTGGAGAGAAGAGGAAAAAGTGAAAATATAATTTATTTACATAGTGAATGCTCCATACAAGGTTCATAAAAACAAAGCATATTTTGAAAAGTGAATTAAAGCCCATTTGCTTCCAGGTTCAGAGAGTCTCATGAGCTAATTAAGCAATGTTTTCTCAAATCCAGCCCCTGAAGTCTCCAGAGAAGGTGCATAGCTGAGGAACACACTTTCAGACTACCTGCTCATTATTTTGTTCCCCTTCACAGCATGGCTCTGCAGCCTGAATGGCACAAGAGCAGTAACAGCCACTTTCCCTTCTTTGAGATCCTCCCAGGAAAAGTAAACTGCCTTGCAATCATCTGGTGTGTCTTGCAGTGGTCTGGTGTGTGCCATCACTGTCCACAGGATGAAGCCAGAGCTGCTCATCTGTGTTTCATAGGCTTTCTCTATCCAACAGGCAATGGCACTTTCCCTTTACTTCCTGGGTTAGGGGCTCATAGCAGAAGGAGGATCTGTTTGACATTCCCAATGACTGGGATGTGCACCAGTATGCCAAGAGTGAAGTCAGATAAGCAGGGATCATTAACAGCATTATGGCAATGCAAGCAGTTATCTGCAGCAGATTAAATCCTGTCAGTGTCCTATGTACAATCTATAAGTTTTTGCTGAATAGGATTCGGTGTCTCCTTACTAAAAACACTGTTAAAAAATCCTGCTGACTTTCAACAATGCCTACCACAGGGACAAGCTTCTCTGGCAGCACAAACTGGGACGACAATGCCTGGACAAACTTCATTCCAGGACTTCAGAAGAGACAAGTTTTGGATGCCACACTACTTTATCTGAGACTGTCCCTACTGTACCTAGTGCTGTAAATTTCTTTACAATGTGTGTTTATCTAGCCTTATGTTTTTCCTAATCTACATGTCAGATCCTGAGCTACTTAGATTTGTTTTCTTCAGTCTTGTACTCCATCAGTTCCAAGCACATGGCAGGAAAAGACCAGGGCTTACAAACAGTATCTTCAGCTTAGTCCTCTTCCATTGTTTTTTCCAAGTATTTTACTATAAAATCTTTCCTTTTGATGGATCAAACTATTTGAATCTTAACTTCATCATTTCTTTGAAATATAGGTCTGATTTCATCCATGAGCCCTTCACATGAAGGAATGCACTGTATTTCATGATGTCGGTCAAATGCACAACAAATTTTCAAATCTGGAAAAAAAATCTGAATGAATTGAAGTAAACTGTGCTACGGGATGTCCTTAGATTAAGGCTAAATTTCAGAATCTGGTCAATTTTTAAGTGACTTTTGGCAACACTTCAGGAAAAAATTATCAATAAATGGAAGTAGGTTCTGTGTTTCACAGAAATGTAATTTTGAGACTTTCAATATGCAGGTCTAGCTTTAGCCTGAAGACACTAGAAGGTCACAGCTTCATTGTACACCTAGTGTAACTAGCAGTCGGGAGTTGGTGAATTGAGAGTATCCTACGGTCTTCTGAAACAAAACCAACAGCACTGGCGCTGAAATGTTTATAAAGGTCAAGGGACTGACTTTTTTCTCTGTGCCTTTCTTAGGCTACTGTCAATAATAGTACAATTGTTTCAGAGCTCTGTAATTCTTATTTGTGCTTTAAAAGCAAGAAACATTCCTTAAATGGTAGGAGCAATATAAGAGTAATTTTCAAACTTCACATAACACATAGTAACATACTGGTATTTTTATGAATCATGGGTCAAGTATGTTTCCACACAGAGAATGATTTTAAATTCCAGTGGGTACACTTTTCATTCTGTGGTGTGTCAAAAGTAATTGTTCTCTAAGCTCCAAAGCACTGTAGCACACTCTCTCCAACCACGTGCAAAATGGAATCTCAGAAATTATTGTGAAATTAACTGTTTCAAGAAAAATTAGTCTCCAGCCACCCAAAGTCTTCAGATTGCAAATCCAGCCTTGTTCTAATACAACGAAATTGATTTCCTTTCATATAGGCTTCTAGAAAAGGATCTCATATGTCAGTGGTTGGATATACTCAATTCAATAAATGTAAATATGAAAAGAATTTTTATGCAAAGCTTTTGTTGGCTTGTTGCACTGGTGCATTAAAAATTGGCAGTTGCACCAGTTTCCTCTTTGAGAACTATTTTCTCAATTTAGATGTGATTTTACAGTCCTGTAAGACATTAAAAAATAAAAGCAACCATTACATCCTTTTCTATCATAACATGGAACTCCCAGTGAAAAATAATCTCTCTTGCCTTTACTTTGGTATTAGGAAAAAACAGGAAGGTAATTTAGGCTGAGTTCAGATATGAAAGAAAATCTTCAGAATCTGCAAATCTTCTCCTAAACACCCCTGATTTTATTAATTCTCAATGTTGTCACAGAAACCCCACCAAACAGCATTTTTCATGAGCTCTTTTGTCATTTATGCTCTTGAACATAAAGATGCAGGGGGGAAAAATCTGTTCTCCTAACTGTCTACTATAACTTCTTGTACAAAACTGAACATCAGCTCTGGCTTGGTGATATGCCACAGAAGAAAACATTTGAGTTTTCTTGTATCTATTCAACAACACCCGGGAAATTAGGAGAAACCTAGTAATGAAAACCCAACCCCTCATTTTGCAATGAGAGCTCCATTTCCCTCTGGGTTTTTTAAGACAAATTGGACCTGTTCCTACTTATTTCTTTTATCTAATATTAGGAGGTATACACTTAAAAAGCTAGGAAGCATGAAACCTACACAACACAGTATACACAGCAGTGCCCCTGTGAATACATCTAAAAGGAGATGACTGGTTCGGTGAAAGCAGGGAGATGGATGGATTTTTTTTTTCTTGTCTTCAGCATGGCATTCAGTGCTGTCTCCCATAACATCCTTGTAGACAAACTGATGAGTTAAGGACAACACAAGCAGACTGTGAAGTGGATTGAAAACTGGCCGGACTACTGCACTCTAAGGGTTGTGATCAGAAGTGTGAAGTCCAGCTGGAGGCCCGTAACTATCTGTGTATCTCAGAGACTGATACTGGGGCCAACATTGTATAACAGCTTTCATTAATGACCTGGATGATGGCACAGAGTGCACCCTCAGCAAGTTTGCAAATATGAAATTGGAAGGAGTGGTTGATGCAGAAGACGGTTGTGCTGCCATTCAGAGGGACCTGGACAGGCTGGAGAAACGAGCATGTGGGAATCTTGTGATGTTCAACAAAGGGAGAAGCAAAGGGTAGAAAAAGTCTCGCACTTGTGGAGGAATAACTCCAGGCATCAGTACTGATTTGAAAGCAACTTGACAGAGACCTTTAAGACCTTGGTGGACAAGGACCAGGTAGACAACATGTCCACTTTTTTGTGGACAGCTATGGACTGTTCAGGAGAAAAGGATGCTTAGGGGAAACTTAGTGTGTATCCAACTGGAGGATGTAAGGAAGATGGGCCAGTGTTTTTTCAGTAGTGCCCAGTGAGAGCATAGGAGGCAATAGGCACAAACTGAAATACAGAACATTCTGCTTAAATATAAGAAAGCATTTTTTTTTGCCATGAAGATGAACAACCACTGGCATAGGCTGCCCAAGGAGCTTATGGAGTCTCTGGATTGGTCATGGTCCTGGGGAACCTGCTTTGAGCAACAGTTTGGAATGGGCAATCTCCTGATGTGCCTTTCAGGCTCAGCTACCCTGTGATTCACTTGTGTGTTGATTTCCTCCCAGAGAGTATGACCCCATTACTCCAGGCAATATTCTCAGGCACAAGTTAGCATGTAGGCATTTTGGACAAACAGAAGCGCAAAGTTCTGGACAAAACCACAAAGCAAGTCTATTGATAGTGTAGATGTACCATAATTTAAACCCATATAAAATATAGACAGGGCACAGGCCAGCACAGTGATCTCTGCACCTTAGACTGTAAAGAAATTAAGAATAAATAAATGTATAAGGCTCTAAAAGCATTTGATTTTCTATTTTGCACAGCAGAGCTCCCTCTATGCTTAAGTACAATGTAGTAGGAAAGCATCTATCTCCCACCAAAGCTCCTCTGCAAATTAAATGCCAGGCAGAGGCCCCTTACTTCCATCAGATCTCCAAGGCAGTTCACTTCCTTGGGAAACTCTCAGAAATGTCTGTGTGTCTGCCCTGACTAGACAGAGAGCAGAGAATAACCAGCTCTGATAGAGGTGGCCACATTGGAGTTGTCCACACAGATGAACTTCACCAGTACTGACTATAATCTGAGATGCCACTCCCCATATAAGTAGCTTCTTAGCAGCTCCCAGCACAGCTTTCAGGCCTGGCACGCAGGTTTGTCCCACAGAAGAGCTTTGAACTCCAGGAGGCAGCAAGGACCATGCAGGGCATGCTCATCTAGAAAGTCCCTTTCTTAGGAGGGGTGTCACTGTGTCTAGGAGGTAGACAAACATACTCTGGTGATAAGGGTGAAAATTTTGAATTAAACTTCCACTTACATCCTAACCTAATTTTTGATCCAGAGAAGTCTACTTCAGTGTCACAACATCCTGAATCTACTTCAATTAAAACAATTACTGAAGCATATGGGCTCTCCAAGCTTGCAAATGTTAGATACTAGAGAGTTAATTCCAACAAGAATGATAAGCCAACAAGGCTGTACAAAGACTGTAAAGACAACAAAACCATCAAAGTCTGGAAAAGGCTGAGCAAAATGCAAAACCTTTCCAACTGTCATGATCTTTAAAATATCTCCATTCTCTAATACTTACTTGGCTTTGCATTTCTGGGGGAGAGTCAGCATGAAATCACATTTCATACTGAGACTAGCAAGTGACAGTCCCTCCCATATTCCTGTCAGCAAGGAATAAATTGGATTAGTCTCAGACAGCTTATGGAGTTCTAAAGATGTAAACATATGCCAATAAGAAGTAACATAACTCTCCAATTTAAACAAAGTAATGCACAAAGGAAGCCAGCAAGAGCCATACCAAACTTGTGTTAGTCATAATAGGCAGCTGCAGAACATGGGATGCCAGCAGATTTACCCAACCCCTGGTGACCATTAAAAATGTTATAAACAAGAAGGGCAAACTTGTTTTGCTGAACCTATAAATGACATATAACATCATATGCTAGATCTTGGAAGGAAGATATGGGGGAATAAAATTCGAATGCAAGTCATCACTTTGAATCTGATCTGTAGCGACTGCAACTTGCTGTGATGCAATGACCAGTCAGTAACACATAAGTGGCTGTGTTGTAACTTCTCTTTGTTTTTCAGCTGCTATGGGCATGCAGAAGAGAAACAGCCATCCTGGTACTGGTGGCTGTTATCGTGAACTGGGATAAAAGGTTGACATTGGAAAACTGATCTGTGCCCTCACCTTTCACAGAGGTCAAAATTGGATTACACTGGACAAGGAGTGAAGGAATAAGAAAATCTGCTCCTGCTGCTCACAGTGGACTAAGGACCCTGTTTTTCAAGTTCCAAATTCAGCACCAAACAAATAATTCTTCCTGCCATCCCTAATCAAGAGTAATGTTAAAATAGATGCTACTAAATAAACAGATTCTCCACATTCACACCAGTGTAAACAGAGGGTATTGACATGCAAGTACTTTATGTTACGTTACTAAGATTTAATTTTTTTTAAAATCTTGCTACCTACTGCTCGGTCCATTGCAAATGGGCAGGTTTTTCAGCCCTTTATGGGTGACCTGCATGGGAAATCAACTCTGAAGAGTGTGAATAATCTGTGGGAGCACTCCTGGAGGATAGAACAGCTGGGCAGTGTTATTTGCTCCTAGCTATGGACCATATGTTGAGCAGAGTCTATGTGCACAAACACAATTCACTCCTCCTATTAGCAGCTGGGAAGAAATTGAGTTATACAGAAATGAACCAAACCTTCATGAGTCTGCATGAAATCCACAATATTTATGTGCCTAGATGATATTCAAAGGAAATTATTTTGCATAAAGGCAAAAAAAAATCTCTCAGAGCATGAATGCACAGAAGTTAGTATTTTGATCCCATTCTCACTTGTTTCACCAACTTTTTGATGCCAGAGTGTTCTGTAATGATAATGCAGGAAGATCTAACACATTTTAGTTTGGTTGGCATCACCAATTAAGAAGCTTTCAAGACTACTACAGTGATAATGCTGTGCCTGTATGAGCCAGCATGACAGCTGTTAAGTTTTCTGGAATGGCTTGTACCCAGGCTTTTACATTAGAGCAATTTCCTGTGAGGCAGAGAAAATACTGCCCAGGACATCAACAGCATCCTTAGACGTTGAGAACAAAAAGCTCCATGGAATGAGCTGCTAGATAAGAGTCTCTGTTTTTGTTTAACAAAATAAGCTGAAAAATACATTTAGAGCAACAGCAATATCACCAGGTAGGAGGCTGTGTCTACAGCACTGCAGTAAATACTCAAAGTTTTCTAGCCTTTCTTCTCCATCTATTCTAGTGTTCATCTGAACAGTGCATATTTTGAAATAAGCTTATAGTAAACTGGATGTGGATTAATGGTCCTTGCAGATCTCTGTCAGACATTGCAATGCACTTTTCTTTAGCAAACCTTCACTTTGTTAGCAAGCATCTTCCTCTGACAGCCCAATGATATTTTAAAACACTGTATGCCACTTTGCTAGGGATGGTAAACAACAGCCCCCATCAATAAGAGCACCTGATAACTATTAATGGATAGTGTCAATTTAAAAAAACCCCATCCGTTTATGTATATGACAGATAGAGCAGATGATAGAGTCAAAGAAGAGAAGGGTGTATCACAAGTGGTGTTCCCTGGGACACAGTATTGGAGCCAGTTCTGTTTATCTTGAAATGCTGCTTAGGATAACAAAAGCATCCTTAGATGTTGAGAACAAAAAGCTCCATGAAACAAGATGCTGAATAAATACTTTCTGGTTTTGTCCATCAATAATCTGGACGAGGGGATCGAGTGCCCCCTTGGTCAGTTTGCAGGTGATACGAAGATGAGTGAGTGTTTATCTGCTGGAGGGCAGGAAGGCTCTATGGAGGAATCTAGCCAAGAATAATTGTATGATATTCAACAAGACCAAGTGCTGGATCCTTCAGTTGGGGTGCACCAAACCCATGCAGCACTACAGGCTTGGGGAAGAGTGGCTGGAATGCTGCCCAGAGGAAAAGGACCTGGGGGTGCTGATCGACAGCAGCTGATCACGAGCCAGCAGTGTGCCCAGGTGGCCAAGAAGGCCAATGGCATCCTGGCCTGTATCAGCAATAGTGTGGGCAGCAGGACTGGGGCAGCGGTATTTCCCCTGCATTTGGCACTGGTGAGGCCACACCTCAAATCTGTGTTCAGTTTTGGTCCCCTCAAAATCAGAAGGACACTGAGGTGCTCGAGTGTGTTCAGAGAAGGGCAACAGAGCTGAGGAACAGCTGAGGGAGATGGGGTTGTTTATCCTGAAGAAAAGGATGCTCAGGGGGGACCTTATCGCTCTCTACAGCTACCTGTAAGAAGGTGGTAGTAGGGGTCAGTCTCTTCTCCCAGGTGACAAGCAACAGGACAAGAGGATACGACCGCAAGTTGCACCAGGGGAGGTCTAGATTAGATATTAGGGGAAAATTTCTTCAATGAAAGGGTTGACAAGCACTGGAACAGGCTGCCCAGGGAAGTGGTGGAGTCAGCATCACTGAAGGTAATTAAAAGACATGCAGATGTGGCACTTAGGGACATGGTTTAGTGGTGGACTGGGCAGTGCTGGGTTAACAGTTGGACTCGATGATCTTAAAGGTCCTTTCTAACCAAAATGTTTTTATGATTCTATGATTCTGTGTTTGGAGATAGGGGCAGGGGGAAGAGAGAAAGAAGAAAAACCATTATTTATGGATTCCCAGAATAAAGAGCAAACAGCAGTAGCTGTACCTCTGCTCAGAACAAATGAGAAATTGACAGCAGTTAGTAGAAATCTATGGTACATTTTTCATCTGCTGCTCTGGATAAAATCATACAATAAAGAAAGACATTCCAGTGCTGGCTGATGAAAACTGACAACTGAAATTTTGGTATACCAGTTCTGGCACAGCTATGTTTTGAACTCTTCAGGTAGGATTCAGCTCAAAGACTAACATGGCTAAATTTAGAAGTGTACATGCGCACTAGCTATCTGCTCCCTTTGTTGTCACTGGAGATATAATCAGATGGGTCACAGAACCCAGAGAGATATTCAGCTCACCATAAAATAGATAGGGACCTGCATGGCTATCTGGACTCCACTGACTGTACTGGCCAGGGCTTGACTCTTCCTTACAGAAAAGCATCTTGAGCTGCTCTTAATTATCCCACCTCCAGCAGTTATCCCAGCAAACAAGTGTCTTTCACAGGTCCTCTGTAATTTCTACCAGGACTATGCAACTCTATGGGATACCTCAGAGCACCTAAATCATCAACAGACACACAAATTTAAGCAACTGAATTCCATCCTAGAGCTCCACTGCTGAGATATGAGGGTCGGATCCAGAATCCTGTAGACAGAAAGGTAAATAATGTTTTAAAAAAACATGAAAAACAAATGTCTTCTTATTCTTACTCTACTATTATGTATGCTTCAGCCCGCGTTTCTGCATATCTACCTTCATGTTTTTCAAGAATTCCACAGAGCTTTAATTATAAGTCACATTAAAAACAGCACCATATTTATTAAAGTATCACACATGGAAGAGGTTAAAAACCAAAAAGGCATTTTTATTTCTGCTTCAAATATAGCTATATTTGTTCCTTAAATAAGAAAATGCAAATGTACTTTCATGCAAATGTAACCTTTGTGCTTGTAAAACATGAATGAAAAAGGTGTCAGCAACAGTTGGCTTTATCATAAATTTTATGGCATCTAGAAGTTGTGCAGAAGGAAAGCTGAAGAGTTTTGTTCCAAAATTACCAAGGAAAGAAAAAAAATACAAAATCTATTTCTACCTTTCATCATGCAAGTTGTTAGTAAATGCTGCTAGGCTTCATAGTGGTGGCATAGAAACATTTTCAGGGAGCACACTAGAAAGTAGCAAAATCTGACAAAGATAGTGACATGTTTCTTCTGTTCCACTCAGACAAGAAAAAGACTGTCAATTAGCACCTTCTTTAACGTCATTTGAATGCCAATGCTTAAGCCATAGCCTACAATTCATCAAAAGCTTCAGCTATTTTCAAAGATCTCTGGAACTGACCCCAAGAAAATAAATATATCAAAACTAATAGGTAGGTCAGGCTGAGGAATTTAAACTCACTATGATTAGATCATTGCAATTTTTTATTGCAACTTCATAGGATTTTATTGTGCTTGACACACAATAGTATTCTGAAAATCTTCATGTCGGTCAGTAGGTAATCAGAGACCCTGTACATTCTTCACAGGGAAGTAAAAGAGCAGCTGTGGATAGCCTGGCTGTAGTCCAGCTGCAGGTGGAAGGTAGGCAGGAGGAGAGGCCTAGGCTTTTGGCATCTGGTAAAATTGCAGAGTTAAGGGAGAAACACTGAAAACAATTCATAAGTGGAACAAAATGAGAGGAAACCTGCATAAGGGGATATCAGTCATTTGAGCTGGTAAGTTCTAGTTGGTTCTTATGCAGGGCTTACCTTTTGGAAATGTCTATGCAAATTCACTTCAACACTTTGGCTGGCTTGGTACTCCATCAGAGGGGGTGAGGAGTATTGAGAGAGAGCCACAGTAATTCTATTTTAAGCCCACATTTGAGCAGCAGCAGAAATCCAGAAAAGCTCAAGCAGAGCACAGCTACAAGAACCTGGAGAGAGGGCAGAAGGTCAGAAATATCTGATGAAATGCCAGTTGCTTCATGTGAGTTGCAACATGTGAGTTGCTTCATTGATTTTAAGGTCAGAAATAAATTTACAGTCCAGACTGATTAAGAATTTCACCAAACAACTTCCACTGGGAACAATTATTTACAAGGGTACAGAATTCAATTTATGCGGCCATTGAAAAGATATTGTGAGTCACCAAAATAGAGATAATAACTGAAGCTGTGTGTGCAAATTATGGCATCTAGAATTAGTCTGAACATAGGAAAGAATGGACTGCAAATACAGAACAGAAATGATTGATAGAAAGCATAAATAAACATTAAAATTATTTCACAACCTCTTAATCATAGATCTATTATAGCAGGGATACTTACAAAGAGAGAGTTGTTAGCATTTGTACACTTATAATCTGGCAAAAAACTACCCTTTCAACAAAATATGGAAGTACATCATGAACAGCACATTATTTTATTTACTAGGAAGTCTTAAACGGACAACACATTGCTTGTCAAATTACATGCTTACATGTAAATTGCTCTACCAAAAAAGGCATCTGGTTCAGCTGCCTGTTTCTGGCATCAGGACACATAAAAACATGCCTCATAATGCACCTGGACTGCTGTGTAAAGCTGTCACAGGGAGAAAATCTCAAGCCCCAACTGAGCTGGCAAATGCATTTTGCCTTCAAGTAGGAATCCAGTTCAATTCCTCCAGCACTCTTTATTTCACTTGATGCCTTATATTCTATTTAAATCTAGACTGGAATCTCTTAAAATCTGGAAATCTCCTCTCATTTAATTCCTGTGCCAGTCCAGGGAGGGTTTAAGTTTGCCTTTGGGACAGAGCAGGACAAATTGTCATTGTCACTGTGCACAGCACTTTGTCAGCATTTCACTGCCTGACTTGGAAGGCTATCTACCATCATAGGATTAGACAAACCTATCGCTGGTTAGGACAGTGCTTGTGGTTTCTTTCAGTTCTGTGTGAGGCCAGACCTTTTCAGTGGTGGGTAACACTTGAGCTTTTGACCCAGGTTCCTCTAATATTTCATAAGGAGATGCTCAAAACATTTTTGATTGCTTTTAGCTTGTTTTCTGCTGAAAGCTGCACCTGGAAGTGGGGCATTTAAATGAAATATTCCCGTGAGATCTTTCAACAGAAAAATGGCTGCAGGTTTTGTTTAGACAAAGACAAACACCACACTGTGAGGTTTTTCTTCTAAGTGAGTTGTTTTGATGCATTTCAGTTTGATTGTTTTCTGTAATAAATCAGTGAGCTAATAATGGGTTCTACAGGACATAGCATTTGATGTTAAATAAGCTGCACTGTGTTTAATATTGGAAAGCATTATGAAAGGCAAATTATAGTATCATAGAATTATTAAGGTAGGAAAATACCTCTAAGATCATTGAGTTCAACCATTAACCTAACACTTCCAGGTCCACCACTAAGCTCCAGACCTACTAACTCAGGGGCCTCCCCTGAACAGCAGCTGTTTGAATGGTGTCTGTCCTGTACTGGGTGTGCAGATGTAGCCTAGTAAGTACTGAGTGGAGGGGGATAATGACTGCTCTCGACCTCTGGCACTGTTCCTGTTCATACAGCCCAGGCTGCCATCAGACATTGCTGTTGATGGGACTTGCTGCTGTTTTGTCCCCAGTGTACTAATTCTAATGTTCTTGCCACATGATATTTTCTGCCATATGTTGCAGTGAAGTGAGAGCTGTGCTTCCTGTGTGTGAGTACCAGTGGATGCCAGAGGCACACTTCCATTACATGTTCATGAATGAGGAGAAGCTCACACACTAGATGTGTCAGAGCCAGCTGCCCAGGGAGACACAGGAGGCTGCAGAGATCCATACTGCTGGAAGAGCAATGCAAACTGAAACCCTCTCCAGGACCTCCCTCTCTGGCTAGGCTGAGCATGGTATCACCACGTGGAGCATGTGTGCAGCCAGTGAATAGAGTCTCAGTGATACAAGTTCTGTGTGCTGGGACATGGGCTCTGCTGGTCATTTCCAACAGGATCTTTTCCAGCCTCTGATTTGAAATAGTGGAGCCATTTAAGCACACACAGCAGCGACTGGACTGAGCAAGAGGATTGCTCACAGGTAGGGTTCGTTTCTTCCAACTTCAGCCATGTGAAAGATAGGAGTTTAATTTAAGTTGGCTGTTGGGATCCTGCTATGGAGAGAGAAAACCAGAGAAGGAACCTGAACTTATCCTTCCTGCCCTGTTTCAGGATAGGATGGATCATGCCTTGGAAGTGCCTGTCTCTCTCCAGTGATTAGAGGAGATCAAACATGCTTAGATTCTCCCTCAAGTGGCTAAATTTGGATGAGGATGAGGATTCTTCAGCCTGTGTAGGAATAGTATCTATTTAATGAATGAGGTCTTTTACTATCACTGCAAAAATCGGAGCTCTGATGGGATCAAGGGAGACTCTTTGTCTCAACAGCACTGCTGTCTTTCATTCACCTTGCTCCCTTAGTCCTCAAGCAGGCTATTTAGTTTGCAGACTTTCTGAAGCGAGGACCTGGCTCCTCTCTGCTGGTAAAGCAGCTGGCACATGGTTAGTCCTGTACAAACAAACAATAATAGTGCTTTTTGGAAGCAGATGTTTGGAACCTGTTCTCAGATGGAAATGGCTCCAGCTAATTTAACAGAACACAAATAATGTGTTACATGCAATTATCTCCATATGAATGTTGGACTCATTAATTAAAAGGGGACTTGGGGAATTCATTGCACACTACGTCAGTCTGGCCTGACAGGTAGATGTTTTCCATACAAATGATTATGGGTGTCAATCCTGGTCTTACTAACATCCATCGTGAAAATGTCACTGAATGCAGAGTGAGGCAGATTTGGTTCTCCCCTCAGAGGAATGACTGTGAGGATTCTCTTTTTCCCTTAATATGAGTTTAACTACAGAAATATTATTAGGCCAGTGAGTATGTCTCTAGATACAGATAATTTTCTTTGCTATTTTTTAAATCTTTAAAGATTGTGTATCAGTACTTCAATGCTGGTGATGTTTCTCTCACTTCATAGACAGATTATACAGCTCCTGAGCTGCTATGCTGACCATCAATCAGGGCAGCTCTCAGCCAGCAGAAAAGCAAAGATGTGATACAGGTGGTATTCATTCTGCTCATGCCATATTTCATCCTGGATTTTAAAATGCTGACTAATATGCTAGCTGCTGAACTGGAAATGATCCTCCCTTTGGTCACCCATATAGACCAAACAGGGTTTTTTTGTAATCAGACTCTCTAGAGGCAATGTCAGAAGATTGTTTAATCTACTGGAATTTAGTAAAAAGGGATGAACTATGTGCTTTCAACATAACAGAAGATATCTGAGAAAAAATATAGTATGTATTTATATGCACACTCTAGAATATATAAATATAGAATTTCAATGTAACAGACTTTTCCTTTCAGCTGAAATCGACACTTAAACTTCCATCATCCCCAGCAGCCTTTCACAGATTTAGATATCAGACCTGTGGGTCCTTAACTTACCAATCACTTCTGTTTACAACTGCATTGACTTAAGTTATTAATCATTAACAGCAGTATAAGTCAGAGAGGAATCTGAGCTAGCTTCAATTTTCTAATATGATTACCTACAGATTGAGAGCTATAGATGGAAAAATATGTGCAGAAACAATGCTGCTGAAATGTCTTCAAATTCACAATTTCTGAAGAAACCTTGATAATGTTTGTATAGCCTGACAGTTTACACTTGCTTCGCTTAGTGAATTCTAATTCTGGCCATCACAAGTTCTGGTCAAAACAGGCCTGTCCCAGAAAAAAAAAAAATGTTTTGAAGAAACCATATTTTTTTCTGCAATCTCATTTATTTAGCACCATATTGTGTGCTAGGATCAAATGTTTTCAATATAGATGAAAATGCTCCAAGACATCATTACTGTAAACAGTTGCACCTCTTGATATTACACAGTGCTTATCCTTTTTTCTCATTCAGAGTATAGCACATTTCATTAAAATATGAAGGGAAAACCATGTGATTTACAGAGAAAAAATTTTCAAAACCATGCAAAATTACTTTAATATTTTATGTTCTGTATAATAAGGTACGTTCTGGGGACCCCTGGTGGTCTAGTGGTTAAGATGCGGCGCTCTCATCGCCGTGGTCGCAGGTTCAATTCCCGGTCCTGCTTCAGGGACACTCCCCCGGGTAGATGGAGCTCGTCAGCCCCTAAGGCCATCCATCTAAGAGAA
>JAWWLV010000001.1:43713136-43754906 GCA_035041135.1 Platyrinchus mystaceus
CTGCTTGGCCCGGCAGATGAACCTCAGGATTAAAGGGTGGGCTCAGTTCAGCGCAGGCTGTGTCTCACCTAAAAAATTGGTTTGAAAGGTAAAAAGACCTTTCCCAGATCTTCGTTCGCGAAGACTGGCCACGAGATAACCGAGATAATAAGGTACGTTCAAAATCCTGCAGTTCCACGCTCAGAACAAAAACAAATACTACAGTGAGAAAAAGCTCAATGGATGGGAATTCTGAATTCTGACCAGATCTATTAATAGTTCTGAAGTTCTCAGTAAGCTTAGGCTGTAGGTCATAGAGCTGGGATTGTCACCATATGGAATTTGAAAGAAAAAAGAGCCTGAATATTATCAACTATTAACTAACTGGAAAGTTCATTACACTGGAACAGCATGTCAGAAAAACTTATGGAAGATCTTGCCCTTGTAGCACTGGATATACAGTTGGATGAAAGCCCTTAGAAAGCTCTGCTACAGACACGACAATCTGATAGATTAATCCATCATAACAAAACATTTTCATCTCTACTATCTGTCCCTGTCAGTGAAAATCAGACACTGTGTTTTATTAGGAAGACTAAGTTTGATCTAACTGCTACAGAGCCTTTTGGAGTTTCATAATTTCAGCTTCCAAAACTACTTAAGCTAATTCAAGAAATTTCCCAAACCCGAATGTTGCCTTTCATCTTTCAGAGGAAATTATTCTGAGCGCTGCTTGAGAAGTATTTTCAGCTCTGTGAGTTTAAACTTACTGCAGTAATTGGAAATGCAAAATTTTTAAAGTCATCTAAGTGTGCTGCTTGAAACTTTACTCTCTGGGGTATGTTTCCACATATGCTCTTTTGCAGACGCAGTTTGTGCCACATTCTCCAGTCCTACCACGTGCTGCAAAGGTAGCACTTGTACCAGTAAAAATGGTATGACTGCTGTTCTGGATTTCTGGTTTCTACTAACAGTTCTTTAAGCAGTTGTTTACCTCCATCCAAGTAGCAAAGTTATTTGATACACATAAAGTATTTTCTCAATGAAATTTTAAGGATAATCATTCATTCTTTTGTTCCATTCAGTTCATATTTTTCCAGTTTCTAAGGTGAAAACCATGTGATATGAATAGTAAACTCATTGCCAAAATTAAAATATATTCCATTCTCAATTTCTTTGGAACTCAATATGATTGTATTGTACTGCAAGAAATGAAAACTTGACTTTCTAAAAACGAGGAAGTGTCAGAGGCCCCCAAATCACTTAATTTTCTATGGTTGGTTAGAAGATTCCATTCCCTGAAAACTGTGATCTGGCCATTGCCTTCCACAGTTTTATTATCTCCTTGTTGCATTGCAATATAATAGTCATGATGTCAACAATGTAGTTGATGAGGCACATAAATAAACAATGCACTGGATGTGACTCTGAGGATTTGGAAGATCACAGTCAGCACACAAGCTACACATCTGAGATATCCTCAGCCACACTAGCTCTAAGGAACCAAGCAAAACTGCTCTCACTCTAGCACACTATCTCTCACAGGTTTCCAGAGTAATAAATCTGAAATCAAGATCCCACATGGGTCTCTAAGGCACACTGCAGCCTGCACTTACTTCTACGTCAAGTCTCCAGCTGCAAATTCATGTCTTCAGCACAACAGAATTTACTAAGGCAAGAATAAGAACTTCTCTGTACAGTGGGGAACAGCACTGTATCTTCTCAGAAGACATCACTGAATATTGAGGGTATACTTGCACTGAAACTAAAGTTAGTCCCCAGCCCCCCTGTCTGCTACTGTCAGGACAGAGCACATTTCTTTGACCCTGTCTCCTCCAAAAAGAGCCACACCTATGCATATCAATATATCCTCTTTAGGCATTCAAAATTAAACTACCACCTGGAAAATTTTCTTCAATGGAAAGAAACAGAAAAAGCACACTACAGTTAGTTAATGTCAAAGCATTCACTGCTAGAAAGTGCTGTGATGTTGAGAAATCAGCTTAGCATAGCATATTTTAGCAAAGAAGGCAAGGCAGGGCAGTGTTTGGCTGATTTCAATTAAATTCAGGGAAATTATCCAGCTCAGATCCTCCCTACATATATGAACAATCTCTTTATTTTCACTTTCTATCTTAAACTGTCATGCACTAGCTACAACAGGAGAGTTCTACTCGAAAAGTGAATTCATTAAGGAAACAAACTGCCATTCTTACTATGCCTTGCCTATGTCAGTGACAATGGCATGAGTTTTAATACTATATTTATGAAATACTGACAAATTTTTTAAATCCAAGTACTGGTAAAATACAAATACACCTGCATTAAAAATAGATTCCTTGTTTATGTGAAGGAAGATTATTATTTATCTGTCCAACTGCATCAGCCTTGAATTCTAGGAAGATGAAAGCTTTTAGATTAAATATTACCACAGTTATCACTGAAGCTATTACCTTTGTAAAATGTCCTTTTGCACAGGTCAGGTTGTTTCATACCAGCTGAGATATTTGCTTAAAGAGCTATACTCTTACAGAAATATAGCACTGAAAAGTTCCCCGTACGTGGGCTGGTGTAAGAAGCCTGTTACCATAGACAGCTCAGTGGTGCTTCTGACATTTTTTAATAGCTGCTATGAATAGGATCCCTAAAGCCATTTCCTTCAGTTCCCTGTTTGGGAAGGCAGAGAAGTGATGAGAATGATACAGAAAGCCATGAGAAGTCGCTTTCAACTCTATTTTGATTGGACTCCACGGGCAGCAGCAGCATGGGTAACAGTAAAGAAAAGGTAAGAAAACACCCAGTATTACGGTAACATACAGCAAAACATAAAAAGGTCTGCTAAGATTGCTAGAGAAATAAAGATGAGCTGCAAGGGAAAGCAATGTGAGCAGGATGCTGAGCTGAGAGCCTACAGATGCGGCTTTCCTCTAGGACAGCTTGTGAGCTCAACAAAATTCACTTCATTCCCCTGTGTCTTGGACCTCTTCCCTGTAAATGACTTTAAGTGACCATTTCTGTAAAGCACTTTCAACCTAGTAAGAAACAAAATTAGGTAAGAACTAGACATTAGTAAGTTATTACTCATCCACAGGAAATTTGTTATTCAGTTTTCATGGGTTTCTTGAGACAATACTGGCAGTTGCTGCCAAACTGACCATGAAAGCAGGTAAAAAATAACTCTTCTTTATCAACAAAATGTTGGCCACGGAACGCTGTTCCCAGGAACACATTATTGACTAATTCCTGCACATCAAGCTCTGTCATTCCCCACCAGTACAACTTAGTAGATACAAGCAAGCAGAGAGCTGGAGGCTCTGCCCTCTTTGGCTCTTCCTGCGCTGCACAGTGTCATGCTTTCCTTCAGAGCATACAAAGCTGCTGAGTGAAACATTTACCTGCTGGGTCGAATTTTATAAGCTACATCCTCACATCCTAGATGTATCATTTGTTTAAAGTTCCTTTTGTGCCCTTTGACCCCATTTCTTCATCACAGTCACATAATGTGGCTCTCGCAGCTCTGTTATGGATCAGGCTCCTTGCACAAGGCAAGGAGAAGCAGATATGTGACTGACCATCACAGCAAGATTCCAGAGGGAAAATTCAAAATATGGGGAAAGAATGAGATGAAGAAAAAATAAATAAGGCGGCAATTACAGCACAGGGTACGAAGAACATAGTACAAGGATCCAGATCAGGAGAAGCCAGCTTTAAATGGAGACCAGGAATATGGCAGGGGAGAAATTTAGTCCAGAGGAAGCAACCTTTCATCAATTCAAAGCCACTGTGGTTGGCCAAAGGAAGCAAACTTTCCTCCAGTCAGCAGCCTTGCTAATTTCAATGGGACATGTAAAGTTGGTATAGCTGTAGGCCCTGAGCTGTCCTTGAATTATTTATTATCTCTAATAGTCTGTAAGGAGCAGACTGTACCATCTCATAGTGGTGCTCCACAAAGATCAAAGTCTTTAGAAAGAATCCACCTACAGGGCTGCGGATTTTGGAAGGCAAGCCTAACCCACTTAGAACTCTGGGTGTTACATGAAAGCCTTCTTTGTCAGAGTAGGTGAGAGGAACAAGAGGGATTTTATTGTCTGGTAACAGCCGCTGTGGGAAGCTGAAATATTAAGATTAACCGTAACTTCGGTTTCAACAATTAACAGCAGGACTTTTTCACTTGTATGACTTGTGTGCTTTGAAGCATGAGCAATGCAGATAACCATGCCATGCATTGAAAAGCACAACACACAAAAGAATTAGGAAAAGAAAATGTCCTTTGAGCAATGGAAAGGCTGGAGTGACTCGAGAAGCAAAATCACAGCCTTGTACCATTGGATAGCCAATTCAGCAAAAGGAAAGTAATGGGTATGAAAGCAAGCACAGTTTTTAACCACACCAAGTGGAGCATTGTGTAAAAAGTACTGTGTGTCCCTTGGTACATTTAGTAGATTTACTCAGCTACAGAGAAGAGAAACGCACTCAAAACCTCTTAATCAAAGGAAGTCAAGGTACAGATTTTGGGGGCCTTTCAAACCCTAAAATGCTCACCAAATGTTGACTATAAAGCCCACAGGAATGAGTGATCACCTATCTTTTAATTGGGAAGGATCATCTCTCAGTTATACTGACGCTTTATATCCACAGTGTTGGTTTTCCTGACGACAGTGACATCTCCTTGTCACTTTTTCTAGTGGAGAAAGCAGACATATCCCACCCAGCTCTGCTCTGCAAACCAGCTAGCTTCATACAGGGACCCTCTCCTAATGAAACAATTATTTAACCATGGAAGACAATTAGAAGAGGCAAACTCTCTGTCTCAAGTTTGTTAGCAAAGAAAAACTGCAAATTTGACTTCTCTGCACAGAAATCTCAGATAGAGTTTGTTAATTAATTCTAGTTAAAAACAGTCCATTTCCCAGAAAGAAGGGCACGGGCTGAGGATTTGACTATTATTGTCAAGAACAATTGCTGATATCTGCTACATAGCAGCTCCTTAAAAAATATTATAATTCATACAGCAGGAAGAAAAGTGTTCTGATAGTCACTTTAAGTGACATGCACTTGATTTTTTTATGCTGCCAGTACTAAGTGCTGCCTAAAATTTCTAAAAATGTATCTCTCACCTTCCTAACTCGTGGGGGGGAAAAAAAATCTATATTAGGCTTCATTTTGAAACAGAAAATAAAGCTAATTATAGAAAAGGTTACTTCAACTGGAATGGCTGCTCCAGAAGACATGCTTGTGCATTGACTATAGTTCATATAGCAAATGTCTTGACCACTAAACATGGCACAAAGCCAAAGACTGTTATGCACTAAATCAGTTTTGAGAATGAAGTAAAAAGACATGAATGACCATTGAGAGGAGCTTAGAACACTTCCTGAGGTGTACAAATGGCCAACGTCCCAGAGAAAGAAAAAGAAAACAGAAAGTAAAACAGGGATCATGGTAGCAATGCAAATAAGCATATCCACATTAAATCCCAGAAATTTAAAAAATTAGAAAGGAAAATGAAGCCAGAAATACACTTCCATGGCCTTGAAACTTACAAATAACATTCTGGGTTTTAAGCATCTCAAGAACAATACAAACTTTTAAAATAATTAAATTCTTGTGCTGTATATAAACATTAGTGTTGGGCAATTACAAAAACTAGGCAGAAGTGGTCAATAAATGTTTTCATTCTTCTTTGGGTAAAAAAATACACTGATAATCAAACGATGACAAAATATTTTTATTTCAACAGAGCAACAAGTGACAATGTCAATCAGCAGTTAATAAAGTTAAACATTTATTTAAGCATATCTGTCTAAACTGCACATGAGAGTTTGAAGAAGCCAGCCCAGGAGTTCTCTGGCTTATTCATGCTGAGATTTTTGGGTCAGTCCTTAAGAAATGTGGATGTTAAAAGATCTAGTGCCTTTTAAAAAGCCTTGACATTCAGAGAAATAGTGTTTGGCTAGTGTGACCTGTGCACTTACAAGCTTGTTAGCTTGACACTGATCCCCAGAAAAGTAGGAATTCAGGTGTCATACACTCAATCAATACAGAATGACAGAAATTAATGCAATCTTTGAATATCGGTGTGGATTTATAGAAAACAGATTTGGTGAAACAGCTGAATGAAATTTTTTCATGGATTTAAATATTTGGATGATAAAAAGACAAGTGTTGATGTAATAACAGCAAACTTAAGTAAACAAATTGACTTAAGACTGCATGACATTTTAAACAAAATATACCCACACAATATCAACATAGCCTGTATTTTGTGGACTAAAGGCTGCCAAACCAACAAAATCTCTCAATTTTCCAAGAAGGATATTTTAAAGAAATTTGATCATCATTTTTTCATATTTCAGAAAGTGTCATAATGGGATTCTTTGAGAGTTAGTTCTATTTTTCTTCATTATGCTGAAAAAACACAAGCAATAAGGATCCAATAGGTGAAAGTGGAAGTTAAATGCATGAGCAATTCCCCATAGGAATGGCTTCCTAGAGCTTACAGTGGAGTCCTCCTCTATGCATATTTGAAAATTTACAAAAACATTGCTCTAGATCAGGCATACATGAAGTCAGCAAAATCCTATGATTTGTGGTATGAAAAACTTGGACTAAAGGATGGCCCCATCTGGCCTTAATTTATACATTGTTGGTGTCAGAACACATGCCTAGGTAAGCCTGAACAGTGTGTGTGGATCCCTAAACAGCAACACAGATAAGGGAAAAATTGACTAAATTAATTTTGCTGCTGGCTGCAGTGAAGGCAAGATTAAGCAACTGATAATCTATCTGCCCTGATCGTCAGGTTTGCTGCATAGCCATGAGTTCCAGCAAAAAAAAGTGTGGATTCATCAGACAGCTTTACACATCTGCACATAGTCCCTGATGTCCCCTGGGCTCTCCAGGAGGGCAGGTCTCCCAGAGAAATAGCCAGGATCAGACAGCAGCAATTACTAGAACAGGTTGCCCTGAGAAGCTGTGGATATGCCATCCCTGGAAGTGTTCAAAGCCAGGCTGGATGGAGCTCTGAGCAACCTGGTCTAGTGGAAGGTGTCCCTGCCCATGGCAGGAGGGTTGGAACTAGATGGTCTTTAAGATTCCTTTCAACACAAATCATCCCATCATTCTATGATTCTATGAACATTATCTTTTTTTAATTTGCAACAGAACTATGAGTCTGTCTTGCACTTTTGAAGTTATAAAATATATATGCAGATAAATATATGCATTTTTACACAAGTAGAGCATTAACGGAGCACGAACAAAATCAGTGCTAAAAAGGCACATTCTCACCTATGAGACAGATAATGATATTAATAGGGAGGATTCTCATCAGGGCATGAAAAAAAATCATTTCTGCTTGAATACAGGAGTCATCAAGGACAAAGCTGAGTTGACGGACAGTCAGACCACATGAAATGTAACCTTGTGTCCAAAGCTACCCAAAACCCATTTGTTTTTTATTTTATTTGAGCCCCTAAGTGTGATATAAGAAAGTCCAGTGCTAAATAGAATTCAGAATATTTCCTTGCTTTATTCAAAGAAATTGTCAGATGTATTTCATCTTGCAACAGGCGGCACGTTACTGTGAAAATTAAAAGAGATGTTATCTCCTGGTGGCTGAACACACCTCGGACTACATTTTAAGTGACTGAAAGCCCTGTCATTGCAGTGAGATTGCACATATGGAACAAAGCACAGGTTTTTTGACTCCTGAAGAAAAATTAAATATCTCTTAAAGCTAAAGAAAGAACAGTATCGTGACTATTGCCTGACATTCAGAAAGGGGGCCTATCTTTCCTTTTTTCTGTGTGAATCCATATTAGCAGTGAAATTATTCCAGTGTGAAGTCATGGGAGAAAGCAGTGAGGCCCACATACAAGAAGACAGAATTAGCCTATTTTAGTGAAGTTATCGTGTACCAGGCAAGTGAAATATGAGAAAAAGAATTAATAGCAATTATTATCTCCAAGGCACTGTGCTAACAATGGCATTAGTTCTTACAGCTGGTTATGCTCATGGCTTCTACTGTAGTAGGGGAATTCCATCTCTACTTGGGCTTTTATTTGCTTCACTGGCTTAATGGGAGCAGGCCATATTAAATAAATAATTAGATTTCATTTCTTCTGCATGTCCATTTTAGGTTGCTATTGAGCTTTAGCCTGGAGAAAAACCTCAAAATAAAAACTTCTGAAAAGTATTTGCTTATGGCTGTCACTGAACTAAAACCAATGTGGGCAGATACTTTAGGATTCTTATGCCTACATTTAGGTAAAACATCCAGAGGTGAACATAACAACCATATAATAATGCTTTCACACCATTTTTCAGCTGTATTTATAGTGTATGAGTTCCTAAGAATCACAGACTCACAGAACAGGTGAGGTTGGAAGGGATGTCTGCAGGCCACTTCGTCCAAGCCCACGTTCAGAGCAGGGTCACCTACAGCAGGTTGCTCAGGTCCATGTCCAGCTGGGTTGCCTGACAAGTTGCTTTCCAGCCAGCTGGCCACCAAGTCAATTTTTTGTCTGCTGTTAATAGATAAACACAGTTCCACTTACTTCACCAGCACCTACTGTGCTTTAGAGTATGTCTATAATTTCAAATTATAGAGGATGCATAATGACCTCTAGGTATTCTAACGCTGTTCATGCAAATGTACATTACTGTAGGAAAGCAAGTCTAGATTAAGTACTCAGACATCATTAACACTGATCAGATAAAACAGATAGCTTTTCTTTAATGAAGAAATATTGTACTGAATTACACTGAAGCTTATTTTAAATGAATGGCTCATTAAGTGTGAAATGGAGAAGTATTTATCAGCTTGAATAACAAATGATACAATGTAGAAGCAGACTGGCTTAATAAATGCATATTATTATTGTTTTTACTGTGATGGTACCTCATGCAAGTACAGTGGAAGAGGTCACCAGAGAGAGGACAACAGATAAAGAACTGAAGGATCAACGAAACTCAGAGGCAATGTTACTCATCCAGTCATACAGCTACGAAACTGAAAGCTGAATCCAAATTTCCTGAATTCAAATCTATTCATGTTTCTGAAGCTACACATTAAAAAAGTCCCAGTGGAACAATTTTCTTCAGATTTTGTCAGTGTGTTGCACTGAAAACACCCACAAGGAGGGCTAGATTTCAGTTCTCTTCCAGTGGAAACAAGCTATAAATCTGTTTACGTTTGCCACAGTTCGTCTGTCTTGCTCCAAAGGCAGATTCTGATTCCCAGATAAACTGGGGTCCAAGACCCTAATGCAGCCTCCTGGATTTTGAGGTAGGAGCTCTCCTGAACCAACCAACCTGACACATCTGCTGAAGTGCCATTACCTTTTGTGGAAAACTAAAGGAAAAATGAGATCAAGTAAAATCAAAGGCCTGTCTTACAATGGGATGGTTCACTCCTTGTAGGAGCCTACCCCTCTCCAGAACAGGGAATGAGAAAGCCTTGATGACCAGCTTAAACCATACCATGCCTTTCAGGTGGCTAGATGATAGAAGAGGTGAACCCAACAGTATGTATACAATACAGAGGTCTCCTCATGATTGCCAGATATTAATATAATTATGAACTGAACTTTCAGGCTAATATCAGCTGGAAAACAGTGTACAAAAATCCTTAAAATGACAGATTAAAAGAATAAGGCAGAGGAGGAACAGCCTCATTGTTTTCTCATACCCATTTAAAACAATTAAAAGGAATGCTTTGATCACTTCTCCTTCAGATTAACTACACTTCTAATTTGGAGAGATCTTTTCCTGGATCAAGGAGATGATAGGAAAATTACCTTGAATGAATGCAGTATCAACTTTATAGGAGCAGTTAAATAAAGCATAATTTTTCACTTAAGTTTAATAAGTTACTGTAATTATAGATTACTCTTATTCAATAGCACTTTGCTCATATACAGCATGAAAGTCTGATCTTGAAGAAACAAATCAAATATCAATTCCCAGAAGCCCCATCTCCGTGTGCTGCTTTTCATCTCTTCTGAAAGACTTGTTCTGCCATCGTCTCTGCACATCACCAGAAGAACCTATAAAGGTCACCGAAACTTCACAATAAATTCCTGTCTGTCATATGATAGCCTTGGGCATTCTTGCTGAATTCAGTAGATTTTAACGTGTGTGCTCTGAACAACACAAGTACTCATGTAAATTTGGAAATATCTACCAGTTTAAACCCATTAACACCTTATTTAACTAACCAATATTATTGTCTTCCATGATTATTTGACTATGGGACTTCAGTGATCTTCTTCAGGTGTGTTCAAAGGACTTGTTCTTCCTCAGGTACTGTTCTTAAACCAAAATAAAAGCTAAACAAAAAGCAAAAAATATTGCTAATAGTAAAGCTCTTGACTGGTCATTTTCCCTTAGTTGTGATGCACACACTTTTCAAAAGTATCAGGCAAACGTCACAGTTCTGGACCACCTTTGAAAAACTGAGCTTTGGGGTCTGGGGGTTTTCTTTTAAATACTCTGTAATCCTCTTTTTCATGGAAAAATCATTTATATCAACCTGTGGATTGCATATGATGAGTTTTTGACAATGGAAGAAGAAAGGGTGCAGAGAAAAAGCTGTCAGCTTGCAATACTATGTCGTGACAAGTCAGAAGTTACAGGATTTATGGAAAAGAATGCTTTTTCACACCAGGGGGAATGCTGATCCTCTAATAAATATGCTCAGAGTAGTAAACTGATGTCAGGTTGTCAGGAGAAGGTGCATTACCTGCTTGAGTGTTTCCTCTGGTAGAAAAGGAGACCAGGGTATGGATCTGCATCTTCTCCTTGTACTAATGTTTTAACTCAGCTTTCAGCCTGAAGTGAAAAGAGAAGTTAACTGTGAATATCCTCAAAAAACAATGTAATCAAAGGCAGAATTGTTCACTGTCATAAACAGAACAAAAATAACCCTGTCCATGCCAACAGGCACGTAAGCCAATGTCAGTTGGAATTTGGTAGGATAAGAGCTAGGACGTGTAACGGTCTGGTAGGTAGATGGGAAAAGCATACTGAGAAATGTACAGGGTCAGACAGCACAGGCTGAGCTCTGCTGCTGCACACCCTACCCATGGCCCTCTGAATGCCAAAAGGCACTAGGAGGAGCCAGAAACAAGCAGTCATTATGCCTGGTAAGATACAGCATAAAGAAAGGTCAGGATGTCAGGATGAGCAGAGCTGAAGCCAAACTCACCAGTGCTTCCACAGCACTTGATCTCCAGCTGCATTCCTGAGACATGGCACAGCCTGCAGCTGACCTGAGCCAACACAAAGAAACATATCTTGGAAGGCCCAGGCCACAGGGAAAATCCCGGGAAGTGCTTGACATTGTTAAGAATGTCTGTATTAGGAGAGTCATGAGAGGGTAGAAGAGACTAAAAGGTAAAAATCATTTGGTTTAGATCATGAAGTCGATTTTTAAATGCATGATTTGCTATGCACAGTCTTTATCTGTCACATGAACACAGAGATTGACACAGAGATTGACACAGTGGAAAAAATCAGTCCAATTTAATTAACTACTTGATGCTTCAGAGAAAACAGAATGATGAAATAGTCTTTCTACGTCCTGTCACTGGCCTATGCATTTAAGCATAAAGATTACTAACTTTAACTCATCCAGTTTGCTTGTGGATGGCTTAATCTTCCATATTATTCTTGATCTCTTCCACCCTCTTGGCTCTCAAAAATTTACAGAAATTAACAATTTACTATATTTCAAAATGTAATCTATGTTTTGCCTTTCACTTGAAAAAAATTGCTCTCTACTGTGCTTGCCCTCCTTGACAACAAAGAAAACTGGGCAAAGGGATGCTGAAATATCAGTGAGGGCTACTCAGGTCTTCCTCTGCAAATTACAGATAACTACTTGATTTTTCTGGTGACTGCAATCCAGTACAGGGAAAAAATCTCCTGTTAATCTTCAAGTGATATATAAAATATTCTCAAATTGTGTAGCATCCCATAAGCATGCTTTTCTAGATATTTCGAGTGGCTAGTGGACTTTAATGCCTTATTTTGGAGATATCTAAAGATGCCTCCTTTTCAGAAAGCAATGACTTCTCCCCTCTGTAAACTGGATGCTGCATGTGTTTGCTGAACACAAAAGACAGACTCAAAATTGATAACAAAATTAAAATAAATACAAAAATTAAAAAAAAAAAAAAAAAAAAAAAAAAAAGATTACATCTACACTTCTAAGGTACTGAAGTACATTAATTCTCTCCACTGTACTATTTCCTAGGTGTCGCTTACCAACAGATCTGCTTGTAGAACATTGGAAAAATACTCCTTAAAACAAGCAGTGTCATGTGCTTCAGCACAAAGCAGCACCCAGCATCCTCTGGAGATGATTCTTCCCAGGAAAGCCTCCCGCTGTGCTGGGCTCCTCTGAAACAGCTTATCTATTTGCTGAGACCACCTAGGAATATGGACAAGGACTTGAAAATTTGATTCATTGCCTATTCAAATAAATAGCAATTTCAACTTATTCCTACAGGCTCTGCCTCAGCATATTTAGCAAACAGCTTTTAGTTATTAGCTTGGCTTGTAGCTAAATTATTTACTTAACAGAATTCCTGCACACTGAATCCTTCTGCAGCCTGCACCCCATCTTGCAGGCCCTGGTCTTGCTGGGCATTGTCTGCATATAACAGGAACAGAAATAATTTTGGGAGTACTTTGAATAAATTAACCTGCCACTAGAAATCTGGCATCCCCTTTGCTCTTGTCAGTCTTCTTGATCCCATAGTAAAAGATAAGTTGTTGATACCATTGACAGCTTTACTATTATTAAGTGACAGCATGTGTCAGAAAATCAAAAGAAAGCACAGCAAGAATATGAAAAGGTTGAAAGCAGCAGAGACAACATTACTGTTGCCATGGTACAGATCAGCATCTAGCAAAGCCAGCAGGGCAGTAGCAGTGACAGCCAGTGCTCCAGCAGTTTCCTTGTCTCAGATAATTCTAATGAAGCGCCTGGAAAGAGGCAGAGATCATCCTGCAGAGCGAGGACTCAGCAAGAACCATGCCAGCAGCTTATTCTGAAAAGTCAAAGTTGATGAGGAAGAAATGCTGAAGTCCTCCCTGAGCAGCAGGGACAGCCACTTAGTTACTTATCTCAAGGGCTGCCAACCACATGTTTTGGCAGTGGCTCTGATAAACTACCGAATATATTTTATCACTTGCCAATTCTTGACCAGTGCATGGAGCACACTGAAAGAATAAGCCATTAATCACATCAAAAAAGAAACAAACACGCTTGGTGTTTGGGACTCCGAAGGCCGTAGGGGAAAAGCAAGTCAAAAGCAGCTTGTTTTCCAGTTTCTGAGCTTTCCAAAATTCTTAATTTAATTTTTCTGAAAGTTTTGCCTGCTTCAGGACATAAATACGGCAGAAAGCAAAAGACATAATTGACTTAATGTCAGTGGGAAATTAAACCCGGATAAAAAGTTGTATCATGAGTTACTCCTTATAATTACTTTTATTTCCTACTATTTTCACCTTTTGTCTATTTCTTGTTACCCCATCTCAGAAGTATTTCTTTCTATGGAGGGACATAGCAGAGTCATCCATCTGCAATGACCTTACCAGCTAAACAAAGAAGAATTATTATAGGAACAGGTAAATCTTTTTATGCTTCTGACTGAATCTCCCTATACTCAAGACCATGGCAGAACATCAACCTTCCTGCAAACAAAGCTGTACTCAGAATGACTCTGTTTGAAGAACTGAGTACACTGCTTCAAACAAAATACTTGACTCCAACACAATAACAGAGTAGTCTTTAAATTCATTCCTATGGGAATAACACATGGAGATGTTTTATGTATTCTAATTTTTTATAAAAGCTTTTACCAGAACAAATGCATCAGCTCACTGGCAGAAACAGCACAAGCAACTTCCCAATATCTTATGAAGGCACAGAGGGCAAACCCAGTCAGGTTCACAGCATTGTGTTAGTTCACACCTATTGCAAGGCACTACAGAGAAGAGGATGCTTGTATTTCTTCTTCCTCATCTTTGACCTCACCTACCTTTTCCAGCTATTAATATCACACTGGTGTGTCATGAGGACTCACAACACTGTGAAGCAGATCAGTCTGAGAAAACCAACGTGCTGGGCAAGACACGGTCTTCAGTTTTAGAAGTGCAGAAGCTAGAACAGCCTGATCCACCTGAAGACCACCTCCAGCCTCTGCCTTCTAGGGTGATGAAACATTGCTGGCAAAGCCAAAGGCCATTAAATCCTCCATACAGCACCCCACACTCTCAGAGTGGGACAAGGGACAATAGGACTTTTTAGCCTCCCACCTCAGTGCTGGAGGAGGTGTGGTAGGACAGCCTTGTACACCTGTACACCACAGGGTAGGGTGTACCACAGCCCAGTCTCTTCCCTCAGCCAGAAATTTTGTAGTGCATAGGCGTTCAACCATTGCTTGCCCTTTAGTTTGTCATTCTTGTGTCTCCTCTTCATATTTTCCTAACTACAAATATTGGGCCAAAATGCATTCTGTTTTGCAGACAATGCCTCTTCTTTGATGCTAAATGAAATTATACCTGGCAAAATGAAGCAGAAACTGATCATTTGTCTCTAACCTACCTCAATATGAAAGTTTCTCCCCATTCATAACATTTTTTGAAGAGTGCCAATAAGTAAATTTCCCATAAAGACCCATGTAACATGACTCAGACACCTTCACGTCTTCTTTGAAAATCCTGTCCCAGCTCCCAGTGTTCTGCAATGCCATCAGGAACACAGATGAGGCTCTGGGTGTATATGTTATTGCAAAGTAGTTAATCTGCTTAGGGACCACAGGAGTTCTGATTATCACAGATAAGGAAGGAAACTTTTGTAACAATAGAAATTTGGGATCATCACTTTCACTGATATTTACAGAAGCACCACATGAAAATACAGAGCAGCTTGTACTGGCAGTTCAGTGTGTTTCTTCCATATTCTCTTTGGTGTAATTCATAGGCTTTGCAATCAAATGAATGGGGATCTTATTTCTATTATGTCATCAGACTGCTTCCACAGAGGAAGAGCTGGCTTTGAGAATCCAGGCCAGACTAAAAGAGTTATTTAGATTCAAATCCTTCCCCTCACAAGGATTTCTTAATCTTCAACTCAAGAATGATTTTTGAACCTACCTGCCATGATGCCATTATCAAAACTCTGCAGCTTTGAAAATGTCCCTTGGGGTCAGTCAGTTGGAGGCATAATGTGCTGAACATTCTCAGAATCAGCTAGATGTAACACCAGTGTTTGACTGAGTATTAGCAAATCACCAACCCACAGAAGGATGAAATGTTCTTTTTAATCTGAAATACAAAGAAAGCATAAAAATGTGTAGTTTTTTCCAAACAGCAGACATTGGCTGCCCAGGGAGGTGTTGCAGTCACCATCACTACGTGATGTGGTCTAGTTGACATGGGGTTCAAAGGTTTGACTCAGTGATCTTTGAGGTTTTTCAAACCTAAATGATTCTTTGTGATTCTATGAACTGTAACTTGTGATATATCAAGAGTTTTGGTGCAACTTTGATTGGAGCATCATGTCCAGGTTTGGGAACTGTACATGAAGAAATAGTCATCACTGAGAAACTAGAAAAGAATAGACTGGAAGAAACTCTATTCTTGTGGGCATAGTGAAGCACTAGAAGAGGACAACTGAGAAGACTGTGGAGTCTCTACAATCAGAGCTTTCAAGAAAATGTTGAATAATTAGGAATCACAAATTACATAGACACAAAATAATCCTGTCTGAGGAAAGAAAGATAAGCTAAACAGACTCTCAAGGTGACTTTTTTGATTTCTTTAAAATGCCAGGGTTTTATGACAGTCCACATACAGGTTAAGAAAAAGTCCTTCAGCATTTTAGTCAAGCCAGGTTGCATAGTGTGGGGAAGGGAAAACGATTTAAACAGGCTTATTTTTTTATATAAACAAAACAAGAAAATGGCAGAGTCTACCCAACATTATCAGGTCCCAATCCAAAATAGTCTGTAACCTGCATCTTTGAGGGGTGCGTAGGAAATTTGTCTGGACTTCAAAGAGACAGCCTCACTTAGTTCCTTCTCTGACCCAGGTATTTCAGCTGAGAAGTAGGACAAAGGGGGTCATTTTCATCTTCAATATTAACAATGTCTATTTAAAGCTTTTTACCATTTCAGCTGAAGTAGGACTAATCCAGACTGCTCAGCAGTGGGTCATCAGTTGCTTCCAGCTTCCTTTACTCTCACAGACACAAATGCCACACACCGTTCATAGATTAATTTCCTTCTTCCTCATCAAATAAAAGCTATCTTTTCATGCTTAACTCTTTAATTAATAGATTTCTAGATATCAGTATCTCACCCCTCTCTATTAGATATGCCATTACTACACCATCTGATTTCTATCTCAAGGGATTATGGCACTGCTGCACACAGGAGACAATAGGAGGCAACTGACTGGCCTAGGAGCACACAGACTTCAAGCCATTAAGGGAAGAGGGTTGCTAAAAATTACAGACATCCATCTGCCCTGGGACAGATCAAGGACTAGATTTCCTAGAAGCTGTTCTCCCAGAAACTCTCTCAAAATCCAACCCAGCAATCCATTATGTTTAAGAGTATGCAAGCCAGCAACATGCCGATGAGCCAGCTCTCAGACTCAGTAATGACTCAATTCAAAATTATTTATGCCAGATGCATATAACGTCAGCACAAAATCAAATCCCCATAAATCTGGGGAAAAGGATTCCAGACAGTTTTTTTTTTAATGACATGTATTTGCTAATACCAGAGGGGAGAAAAAATTACAAACCTTGCTCAAGATATTTTTTCTACTATTGTATAACACAGATCTTCTAAAATTGGTGGATCGATGATAGACCTCGCAGATTACAGGACCTTAACACCTACAGGCAAATGCCTTTTTGATGTCTCAAAATCCTCCCTTAGTGATCCTATTCATTTCATCCAGCAAGCTTTAGCTCATTCTGTGCAGTGTGAGCAACGACTTCATCCCTCCTGGGAGCTACCTGGCATTTGTCTCTGACTCCTCAGCCTTCCCAACACTTTTTCTGGAGGAAGAGTCCACAATGGAAAGTTGTATCTAGTCTCTTAGGCTGCTCAGCTTATAAGTCTCTTGCTTGGCAAAATGGCAGGTCTGATTTTTTTCTGAAACAGTATCCAGTTACCATATATTTAGTGCTTGTTTAGCTGTTCCCATTCCAACATTCGTCAAGTAAATCCTTCTTTAGTGATAACATGGCTCTAGAAAAAAACCCACAGTAATTCAAGCTTAATTCCTTGGTGTGAATCCAAAATGTCTCTACAGGATTTCTCTGACTTCTCCAATTCATTTGATTCATATATTTTTCCAGCAAACTGATGCCCCTTCTCTGGGTAATACTGGTCCAGGTCAGTATCTTGTTATGGGAGGAACCATTAGCCTGGTTAGGCCACTATTGACAGCTGTAATTATGTTCACATAGTCCTTAACATGGAGCTCCCACCATGCAGCAGGGCATGTCATGTAGTGAATATACTTCCAGGTATTAGAGAAGATGTGACTGACGGGCTACCAGGAAAGCTGGCAGGAGGTTGCAGGCTTCTGAAGATAGAGATGATCCCTCCTTCAGGTTGGACCAAGCCTGCAGACTGCCTGGGGGCCTCTACTTCCTCTTGAACCCTTCACTGGGCACCTCCTGGGCATCAGTCCTTCTTCTGCAATGGCTTTCAATGTGACTGCCCAGGGAAAGTTCCTTTTCCCTTACGGTCCCTGACTTACTCCTGAGCATTAAGAAACTGTCCTGTGTGTATGTCCTGTTAAGAAACTGTGTATGTGCTGGCTCATGGCATACATACAATGGCATCACCTCTTGTTACAACAACAAAAGACTTGAACCTAACAGTTCAGCTAAACCACAACTTTAAAAGTATTTCCATGTATTGATATTTTGAGTCCTTCCCTAATTGATGTCAAAACTAAAGGAACTGCTAAACAGGAATCAGAATCAAATAATAAAAAAAAAGTTGCAAATCTCAGAACCAGATAAATTGTCTCAAAATAAAAAACTGTGAAAATTAAGCTATCTTCAGCAGAAGAAATTCTCCATATTTCTGTCCTAGGCATTTCCAACAGAACTGAACTGAGGGAAACCATTGATAGAGTTAAGCCATGCTTGGGTAACAGGAGATATAATAAATAGCAGACATGGTAGCAGAAGCAATAATGTTTTTATACTGCCGTCTGGAAAAGCTTATTAGTATTTTTTCCATTTTGCAATTTTCTCCATAGCAGTGTTAAAGAATGACACATACTCTACCTGTAGGGTTTATGAGAAAGGGACCACATGCTTTCTACATGAGAAGATATTCATAGTCTTTGCACCATCAAATCAGCAGTTTCCCAACTCCATATAACTTGTTGACCCAGCAAATATGTGTTCTGGACAGCGTATTTGCCAAATGCTGGTCACTGGGTTGTTAGTGCCCATTGTTTCCTGCCAAACAAAACTGAAGTATGTGCTTTTTTAATGAAATTGCAGGGAAAGACATGTTAGAGCTTTCCATTAAGAAAAAAAAAGGAGACTCTAGATGAAATCACAGCTCTTTATTCAAGCAGTATCACAATCAACTTGATAATGTTTCAGTTTCTCTATTACTAACAGCTGTGCATGCAGAGTAAGTCCAAACTTCATGTAATATGGTCTTTTTTTTGCCTAACATTTCATATGTAAATTGTGTCCAAAAAGCTTCACAGAAGTAAATATGCAGCTACAGGGGAAAACAGCAGAGTCTGAGAGAAGTGAAAAAGAACGGCAAAGAACTGAACACTAAAGAGGAAATAGATACAGCCTTGGAGGCAGTCACTACAGAGGATTACAGTCAGAAAGACAACAGATAGGAAATAGCCCCTGCATAAAAGTGAAAGAAAAGGTTCAATTAAGTTTAGCGGGATCCCCGAATCTATGGTCTAACCCTTTATCATTACCAAACAGTTCTTGAAAGGTATTTCACTGGGAACGAGGGCTGCTCTCAGCAGATCAAGCTGCCAGGACATCCTTAAAACAAGGTTCCTGATGAAGCAGAGAAAAATTAAAGGGAAATAACTTTTCACATAATCCATCTAACATAAACTAATAAAGGCAAGTAAACCATACATGTATTTTGCAGCAGTAAGTGAAATTAATTAAGCAGCTGTGAACCCAGAACTGTGTCTTGAGTATACTGCTATCTGTGGGTTCTGTTTTTGCCATATGCTTAAACAAATTAGATGAGATAGTAACAGAACAAAACAGTCTACATTTACTATGACTGTCATTACAAACACATGACAAACTGCTAGTAAATAGGTATTTCAAAAACAGCAGAGCAACACTAAATTAGATTCATTCAGCTATTGTGCAATGTTACATATAATTTAAGCATAAAAGGAAAATTCCTTAGCTAATTTTTATGATTTACATAGATATCAGTATATTTGGCAAAATATTGGACATAATGAACTGCTGCACATTCATAAGGAAGTTGTTCCTGTCTTCCTCTTAACACAGAATAAATTAGAGAAATTTACCATAGACATTTAAATGCACCTGTCTTTAAAATCTCAAAAAAAGAAAAAAAAATTAGAAGAAGGGATTGACTTAATATATTTATACATGGCAAAGATACCCACTTTCACTACAAAGCAAATGTTCTAGAAAAAGTCTTCCCATATCTAGTTTAGACAATGACATTGCAGTAATAACACAAATGCCAAAGGGCTTTGGCCTTACATACATTTAGATTTCTGGATCTTAAAATTAATACCCTCTGAGTAACCATAATGCAATTACTTAAACAAGATTACTTGATTAGAATGGTATGTTAATATAAAAATCTTGTCATTTAGATTTTGCTCTCAACTATCTTCCCTTTTTCCCTGGGTAATCATCATTATAGTAATGACAGCGATAAAGGCCCATATGTTTCTTTGTCTCAAGCACTGCTGATTGAGGGAGCATGGTGCAAGTTAATGCATAATGAGCTTCACAGCACACTGTGCCAGATAAAGATGCCTACACAGAATTATGTGAGAGCAGCAGTGGCCCCCAAAAGCAGGGCACCCAGTGCATGGAAGGCTGCCAGCTGAGATGGGGGTACAGTTTAGCAGGCACTGGGAGGGGACACACTTCACACAGACTGTGCCATGCAGTTGCTTCATGATAACCACAGATACCTACATTCATTAAGATGAAAGAGGTTAATGCTGTCTGATGGGGTATAAATGTGCAATCTACAGGAATCACACGCTGCAGATGTCCCATTTTTTGAAAGCTGGCAGCTCGTCAAATGGAGGCCATTCGCATCCGTAACCCACCTCTTGTCCGGGGGCGCATTTTCCACTGGTGCACCTGTGCTGATGCCGTTCTCTCAGGTCAGCAGGTCCATGCCAGCACTGAATGACTTGTTCAGCAGTACTGCAAGTTGGGTCTGCACCAAGATTCTTAAAACCAAGATAGCCATTCCAGGGGCTCAACTTCAAGTGCAGGTTAGCTGCCAAAGTATGAAAACTCAGTACACATTCCTGACCTGCACCTGTGGCTTCTGTCACATGGACCACAGTAAAGAGCACAGATTGAGAGCGAGGTTTATGAGAAGATCTGGTGTCGTATAACAGGAAAATCTTTGCAAAGCCTTTGTTATCCAGAAAAGTAAAGAATGTTTTCATGACTGTATTTCAGCCCTTCTGCAGCAATGCAAACAAACAAGTATCTTTTTGCTCTTACTGTCTACCCACAATGGGCCCTGTCATACAGCAGTACAAGCTGTTCACCCACCTTCATTGTCTTGCTGTGCCCCTTGCAATGGAAGAAAACAGAAGGTGGTTGGCTTTTTCTTTTAAAGGCTAATCTTCATGTATCACTTCTTGATGCTGAATGTCCCTTGTGTTGTACACTGTTATTTTTACCTAAGCAATATAAATTTAATCCAGACTGTTTAGCAGAAAAATCCTGTGCACGGGTGGCAATGGTCATGTGAGTGCATACACACGCTGTGCTGTCCTGTATGCTGTAACAACTACACAATATATCACCTGCTAATATTACCAAGACACCTTGGAAGCAAAAATACCTTAATGTCACTGCCCTCGTGCTTAAATTTTTCTGATGAGGAATGATTAAAATTGCGCCTATGAGAAACAGAGAAAATAAAGAAGACTGGGAGAAAGAACCATTACAATGTTAGATGAATTAAATTGCCTCTGGCATTTCAAATACTTTATTTGGTTCAATGTGTTAATGGGAAAATCAGTGGCTAAACATTGCTTTTCATGAATTTCATTCATGTAGAGAGACACTTAGTTGAAAATAACTTGGCCTTGGTTTTTTCAGAGGTGTTGAGAATCACTGTTTCACATTGACCTGAATCTCTGCTACGGATGCTTCACCCTTTTGAAAACCAGTCCCATACTGGCCATACAACATCTTTATTTGCACCTGAATATGGGTGCCTTGATGTGGAACAAATAATCAGATTGTTTTTTCCCAGTGTTCAAAAGAAGAAAGGTAAAGAATGTCACCGGAGTTCAAAGTATCACTGGTTTGATCCACATCTCAGTGGTTGAACTGGGAGAGACTTTCTCTTCCAAAGAGAAGCTGGCCTCATTAATGCTGATATTAATCCTTGACAGCAAAAAGGAAGGACTGGTTTCTTAATTTAAAGCAGATCTATTGATTGCATTCATAAACAAGAAGGAAGAGCTGGGGTTTCTGCATGACCTTTATCCTCCCTCTTCATTAAAAAAAAAAAAAAAGGCAAAATAAAACAATTTTGTTGACCTCAGCAGTGTAAAGTTTGTGGGTTGGGGTGCTTCACTGTAACCACACAGCCCATCTCCCTTCTGCAAAATCTACGATTGATTGTTAACGGTATTGATGGATTGACCTTGATTTTCTCTTTCCAAGTGAAACCTCATATGCTGCCTGGAAAACAGTCCAATAGCTTGTTTAATTGTGCAAGGAATAGCTTTGGGGTGGAGGCTGCACTCCTTGCCAACACCAATTGCCTTGTGGAAAGCTTTCTGGCTTAGGAAGCACTGAATGCCTCAACACCCATCACAGCTTTTCCTCTTCTTCCTTAAAAGACATTTAATCTACACTTGGGCAGGTACTTTAAATGGAGTGGGAGATCTTGCTGGGAAATGGGAGAAGACTTCCTTATGAAAAAACCCTGAAAGCCTGTAAGAGTCTGTTCTGAAGTCTGTAGATGACAAACCTCTATTTTTGGCATGACAGAGGGAAGTCAAGTCCAGCACTAGCAGAGTTTGCTAGTTCACGTCACAGCTGACCTCTCTCAACAATATAAACTCAAAGCATATTTGTTGTTTCTGGAAGAATTATGTCTGACAGAAGAGCCGTCTCTTGAAAATTCAGGGTATCTATTCATTACAATAGATGTCAAAAGCTGTAATCATGACCACTCAGCCAAAGCCTTCTTTCTGACAAAAAGCATTTTCTTTAATGATGCAGATAAAGATGACAGAATTGACTGATAGTTGTTGTTCAGTTTCATGCTGTTAGTATTTACCTTCATTTTACAAAATAATCCTGAATTCACAGCACTTCATAGTTTTCGTGTAAAGAAAATAAAAGAGATTTGAATTTAAAGGCTTTTTTCCCAATATTTCTTCATCTTAAAGGGAATAAAATCCTTGTGATATTTTGAAGTGATTTGGTGAAGGCTGGCCCTTCAATTCTTTGCTACAGTATGAACAGAAAACGTAGCTCAAGGTAGCATCACTTTATTCAGTTTTGCTCCTCTATTCCTGCTTAAACTTACAGAGAAAGGGACCAGTATGCTATAAGTCAGATCTGTAGTAAATCAAGAGAGAAGAGAGAGTCACAGAGTGGGTCAGATATCCTCATAAAAGTGCTTTAATTTCCAGGGCACCCCTTTGGCTGTCCAAGCCTTGTGATTTTTCCGTAGAAACCACTGATGTGTATAGCATTAGCAGTGCTTTCGTTGTCTTGTTTCTTTGAGCATAAAACATTTCTTTAAGGCAACAGAAGACAAAACTTAAGAGTATTTTTTCCATAGGAGTGCACAACCGGAAAGGATGTTCAGGGTCACTGGGTCTGCCTTGCTCTGCAGTTAGTGTTCCATAAAGACCTTCATGAAGTGAATTAGTTTCACCTTTAAATTTGCTAGGTATTTTGGCTCCACTGTTCTTGTTCCAGAGTCTTCTTTCCATTATGGCAAAAAATATTCTTCTCATTTCCCACTTAAACATATTCTTGTAGTAGGATAAGAAGTAGGTTGGCAACTGAAGAGGTAGGAGAGGGTCTGTTAAACACTGGTAAGGTGGGCTAAGGCTTTCCTTTCTCCCGAAGAGCACAGGAGGAAAACAACAAAAACTCCCCATCTACCTACAGAGCCTTCCCCAGCCCATAGAAATCAATGTTTTCCATCACCTTACCCAGATCCAAAATTCCCCATCAAGCTATGGCCATCCCCCCCAGTCACACAACTTAAAACCCTAGAGAGACACTGGACTATTATCTGACTGAAAGTTTCCCCTAAAATTTTTTTAGCCCTACCTCCCACAGCCCCACAAGACGTGGCCAGCCCTCCCCCCACCTCCTCTGACCCAGTACAGAACTCCAGAACCTCCTCTGAGGTCTCCTGGTGCCCATCTTTACCTGATCTTCTGTGGCATCTACTCTGCTATTACTGTAAAACTGAATTATTGCCTAAAGGACCATCATAATTTTATCTCTGTGACTGAGAATTCTCAAGGCAAGACTCGGTCATGTCCTCCTTTCCTTTCAGCCACCTGCAGTTAAATTATGGAAAGCAATAATGCCTACTTTTTATAACTTCAATTCACTAGAAGAAACTAAGATACTTTTATTTTTCTCGAAGAACATCTCTATTCCATCTATCGTGCAAACAACCCTTCCCTGCGTCTGCTCCTCTGCAATTAACTCCTTGAGCATTCACAGCAGAAGTAACACTTCAGGGGAGCACTTGTTGGAGAGATTATATCCAATGGAAACATCTTGCTTTGTTCATCATGGGAACAAAATGGTGTATTTCAAGGCTATAACACAGTTATTGCTCATACTGGTCACATGATTGCTGCTAATTACATCCAGTGCTAAATAACACAGCTCTTTTTCTTTAGTCAGGTCTTTCTTAGTGATGACTTCCTACATTACTGCAGAAAATACTTTTCTATTACCTCCTAGCTAGACAGTTCTGTGCTGTGTATTATTGCCCTTTTTTCCCCCTTTTCTGTTACTGCACTTTTGAAGAATATCCTTTTTCCTGTTTGACATATAGAGGACCGTTTGAAGTCAGTCGCTTCCAGCTTGCCTTTTTGTAGCCACAAGCCACTTCAACAGCCACCCCATAGTGATTCTGCAGACCACAGGCCTCCACATCTTGTACCCTGAGGCTGCTGCAGACTTGGAGGTGAGAAAAATGAACAGATATCTCCCTCACACTTTCTTACTTGGCACTTTCACGTTTCTAATTTAACTTCTATCATCTGTTCTCTGCTAAACAAGAAAGGTGATTGCATTGACACAGGCCATCTGTATACTGCAAGGTGTAAGAAAGAAAAATCTTCTTCTGCCATCATAGAAAACAGTCCAAGGGAGTTGTGCTTTAGGTATTGGAGTCAAACTTGTCTTTGGACAAGCATACATTTGGAGTTTTCTGTTACCTCACAGAAGTTCCCTTCACTTTTGTCCTAATACTGTGCAACTACATTTTAAAAGAGGCTTTGGGATAACAGGTCTATTTATCTTAATCCTAATAATAAACACAACAAAAACATTTTCTCTGCTTACAAATATCTCCCCTCTGAAATTACTGAAAGTCCCTTGCTGACATCAGCTCTGAGGAATTCCTGATGCTAGTTAGTTAGATTTACATCATTCACTATTTAAAGTAGGGGAATTTAGCTAGAATTACACCAATATAACAATCCAAAAAACTTGTAGGCTAATTATTTGCAAGCTCAATACTATAGATTTAATTCCAGGAACTGTCATTTGCTCAATCTGTATTTATTTGCATTCTGATTTATCTCTTTACACTTACTTGAAGACTTAAGTTCTGTAAATATGAACACATAAAAATAAAATGGTTGTTAGCAATGTTTTACTTAAATGACCTAAAGAGTTTATTTTGAGAGAAGTAAAAATGGTTGGGCAAGAGGACTGTAGACCTAGGATGACATTTAAGGTGGCGTAGAGATAAGTGTTCAAAGGATGGAAAGAACATCACCAGAAACTAAATGAAAAACAAAAACCAAATGCACTATAAAGAAAATGAGGCAGATGGAACTGAAATAAAGCTGAGAGGACAGGGCAGCTTTTGTACATCTCTTTCAGACACCTCACTTCAGTGCTAAAATAACCCAAAGACACTCTCTCTCTGCAGATGCCATCGAAGCCAGTAGTAATGAAACACAAGCACCACTGGGCCCGAGAGAGATTTGGGTGGGCACCAGTATTACACACCAGTATCTGCAGCACTTCTGATTATAAATGGATTTATTTCATGACACACCCATACAAGGCTTCCCCACGTGCAACCTTTTTGAAGAGAAGGAATGAAGACTCTACTAGAATGGCATAACATATACATACACACTGATTCTTAAGTTGTTTGGCTTCATAATGGTGAAGCCTAGAGGTAAGAAAGAAAAACCAAATGCTGTGAGATGTTTTCAAAGATGATAAATACTCAAGCACAAAGTGATTGAACAAAAGTGTTAACCATTATTAAAAAAAACACATTTTTTAGAATGCTTATTGTTATATGCCATTTTGAAAGGTCCCAGGAAAAAAACTGGTTTTCAAAAATGGAAGAATTCTTGTTACTTGAATAGGATGCCTAGGACATAACATGTTTGATTGAAGTAATGTGATATTACAGTATTTTTGAAGAAGGGTGAGTTCATTTTATTAATTAACTTGTAATTCTTTTCAAAGCTCCTAATCCACTTTAATGTGATGCACATCAACAAAGAGTAAACCTGACTTTACTATCTGACAAGGAATGCATAAAAGAAACCATATTGTCTTCTGCTATGTCGTTCTTGAAAATATAGGTCTAAAGAATTGAATTGATCAAAATATGCAGCAGGATACAGCTAAGAAAGAATGACCCCATTCAGATATGATATAACAAATCCACTGTGAGATAATTTGGGCAAAGAGAACTAAGTTTTACTTCATTTAGATGATAGAGTTCTGAAGCAATATTGACAAATGCAGTTAAATATCCCTATCACACTGTGTTAAAAGACTATCTAAGCTCCACAAACAACAAAATCAAATATGTTTGTGAACTTAGTACCTGGAAATTATTTTGTTACATCAAACAAATGACTGAAAATTGTAAAGAGAATAAGGAGAATTGTTTTGCAAGCACTGAAAATAACTAGCTCAAGATACCTCTTGAAAAGGGAGTTCATAGTATTCAGTGATGCTGATGAATAAAAGTATGAGACAACTTAGTCATATGCAAATGTTTACTCAGATTTTGGAAAAGGTAACATAATGGCAATCCTCCACTAGCCAGAATTATCCATAACTGTGTTATCAACAGTAACCCACGGGCTTCATATGTTCTGCTATTTTTAGTATTGATCTCAAAACACTAAACTATCTATTTCAAGATCATGAAAAAAATGTGCAAAGTATGCTTGAGCTTCAACAGAAACTATTTTCAAGAATTATGTTTGAAAAATTAAAATGTTTCCTATTACTGAAGAAACTTTGATAATAAGAGAGGATTTTCACAAGAGTGCTGACAGTAATTACGGAACATGGAGGTATTAAGCAACTTGTTCAATTTATTTATGTCATGAGAAGTTTAACCATTTTTTATTTGGAAAAAAAACCAAACAAAAACAAAAAATCAGAAAAAATATCAGAAGGATACAGTTTATGAATCCTGATAAAGTTAAATTTACAGTATTAGAAATGCAGAATTTTGTCCACTTGTCTATAAAAAATGTACAGGTGGAGAAGATGAAGTATTAGATGAATTCATTTTGTAACAATTTGATAGGACTGATATGGGAGAACAAATAAAAACTCTTAATTGTGAAACACCAAGTGGCAACATCAAAAATTAAATCCTAAGAGCCTAGAAATTCTTGTACATGAAATTTTTACCACTGGCAATGTGAAAGTTTTTGAATCTATGTATTTCTCTGAGAAGTTGTTCTCATTTAATACAAATAAATGTCTTATAGAGTAAATGACTGTGACACCTTTAACTCTCAAAGCAGCCACATTCAGGTACAGGATTATGTAGGTCCACAGAAGAAGAATAACTTTCCATTTTTCATTTGTAGATAATGAAGTCAGTTACACGGAACCACTCATAATTACATTTCAATCTATGGTTCCTTGGGTTTTATGAAATTAATTTCTTCTGATCATCTGAATTTACAGGCTCCCGTACCTTCTGGAAAGGTAGTCTCAAAATTTAAACAAACCCTTAAATTACTTTTGTTTGAACTATTCCTGTTATACCTGGTCAGGAATCACTCTACAGTCCCTATTTGAATTTTAAAACAACTTTTTCATTCAGTGGCTAAATGAAGTGGGTGAAACAGATGGTAGACTATATGAGGAAAACACAAAAATAGCAAGATGTAGAAGCGTTCACACTGGGCTCGTGGAGGAAGCGTGTGTCTCCAAATCCAAGAACCAAGTCAGAAGGCTCTACCTTATCACTGCCAAAACTTCCAAGTTGGATGGGTGAGACCGCAAGTTCTCTTGCACACTGTTTTGGTTCATACTCTGAGTAGCACAGTGCAAAAGCTCAGTATCTTCCTTAAGCCCATTTCAGACCAGACAGTAGGCCCCTCATGCCGTCATTTCTATTTCTGTTTAAACACCGGTAGACAGAGTTGTAACTGTGCAAAGTTGCAGATGTGCAACTTCTGCAGGCATGTCAGAGCCTGAAACTGAGGTAAGTCGTGCCCCAGCTTCTTAGCAGGACCCTCTAAATAAGCAAAGCTTTTCATATGGATTTGAAAGCAGTAAAGCATCTGGCTTGGTCTAAAGCTAGAGGAGGTCCATCAGAAAGCACCATAAAGCCCACGGAAAGCCACTTGCCAATTTCAGTGAGATCTGGATCAGGCTTTTATTGCATTACTTATAGCTCTGGAATCCACTGGGGCAAAGAAGTCCTGCACACAAATCCTTAAAAAAGGAAATAGAAAGGGAACACCCTGTGATTTCTCATTCCAATTACAAATTTTGAAGCTAAGGCAAATAGTCAAAATAAATAAGTGTTTTCACAGCTGCTCACGATAGCTTAAAATATATAAAACTTGAGTTATAAGTTATTTTTCTATTTTAGAAATGCATCATAACTTCCGCCCCCACATGCATTTGCTCAGAGAGCCTGCTAAAAGAATTTGCCAAGAAAGGGAGTGTAGTGCCATCTGCTAACAGTCAAATGAGACTGGAGCAAGATCAACCCACTTCTTTAAAAAAATCTTATCTTCATATTGCCATCAATTTATGCCCATCCTCTGACTTGATGTGACCTGTTTTCAGTTTCTGAATTAATCCTTTCATGACCATTGAGGTCATGAATATCAGGGAGACTAATAACTTAGGGAACAACATTTGGATTTGGCAGAGCTAGGTTAATGGTTGGACTAAATGATTCTGTGAAGTCAGAGAGGAAGAACACTAAGTGGGCAACAAAATATGCCTCCTCATAACTACAGGACTGCATTTACATTTTCTTATTTACAGCTGAAGTACATTTTACAGCCTGCCAGTTTTCAGTGTTGCAAGTCTCTGTGTTCCTCCTGCTTCCTTTCAGAAGTGATTCTGTAACCTAACCATTCTATTCCCACAAAGCATTTCTTCATATCATGTGTGCATTTAGGATGACCTTTGACATACAGATCTCATTTGTTGCTTACTTAGGAGAATTTTCGACTGTTCTGTATTATATAGCTGACTCTCAGAGGAAGGTAAGCTGCAGCACTTCCCTCATTGCCAAAGTTAATAAGACAATGGGCTCTGAACTTACCTAAGCAGCATTTCTAAATGAGATTCCAGTGTGGAGCTACACTAGTAATGAGACCTTTCTTTTTCACAGTGGGAACCGTCTCACCCATCATGAACAGCAAACCAACTGTTCCTAGTACTGCTTATTTAATGGTTCTGGTTAGTGAGAAGAAGTCACAGGACTTCTGTGGCATAACACGAAGACTCCAGCAAGCTACACAGCCCAAGGCTACAATCAGATTCCTTCCGTGAGGAATATATATACATGTATTATATATATATATATTTATAAATATATATATACACACACACATGTCAGATAAATAAAGGAAACTGGAAAGGTCTCCACTGTGTTTTGGTCAAGAAGAGTCAGAGGAGAAAGTGGGAACAAAATCAGACCCCTAAATATACAGCTGAGATAATGTATCTCCAAAACACCCATGCAAAGCGGCAAAGATGCATCTCCTTGGGGCCAAGAGTAAATACATCATCTTCTGCATGTTTTATAGGCATATAATTCTGAAGAATTACATGCAATATATCTTATAAGCAGATATTTCATTAGTACAATTAGGTATGGCAATTCTAATTCCTAAAAACTGATATTATGATATTATAGTATTACATTTTAATAAAGCCACATCAGGTATTGTCTGGTTATTTCTTATTTACACTCACTTTCTTTCCATTGTGCAGAAGCAGAAAAATTTTCCCAAACTAGTTTAAAAAATTGAGGGGACAGAAGAGTTTATTTCCCTCACTGTAGTTCAAACATCAGAGCTCACTGTCACTCATCTGAGACGATCTGGGAAATCAGTCTGCTCAATAGCAACCTGTTTTTGTTTTTTACTTCACTAATCATAAATTTTGACCGTGATAGAGTCTGAAAAGATTCATAACTTTATTTCTGAATTGTTGATATCCACACAGCTTATAATTATATTCTCACATTTTCCTCATTAAATGATTACATTGGTGATCCAGACTAGATGGAATAGTACCAGAGGTCAGAAAGGTGAGACAAGGAACAAAAAGGCTCCTCAAATCTTTCTGTTTTGACGTTTGAAATTTAACATACTCTGTTCAACTGCTGGGCTTCCAGCAAAAGCTTATAAGCAAACAATGGGTGCCACACCCTTTCAGACTTGATTAGCCAGCTCATATCATGTTCATGGATGAGCCTTAGAAACAAGAGGCCTGAAATGCCAGTACTGCCTGAAGAACAGGAAGACACTTCACTCTGTACATCATGTGATGTATTGGGATATGTTCCTGTTGTTTTCAGTACTATTATTCTTTCCAGTATTCCTCTAGCTGAAAGCAAGAATTACAAGCCCAAAATTTCAAATGCTCTTGGTAATTTGGTGCCCCATATTTTGGAAGTCATCTGGATGACCTTAGGAAAAAACAAGACACTCATAAGCTAGAGTAGGGTTTTTTCATAAAATTATGTGTCTAGAACAACAGAACTGCTTGGACTCTAGTTGACACAAGTGACTATTTGCATCACAGTTTCTTTTCCAAAGCGTGCATAGTCCCCTCACTTGGCTTCAGGGACATGGGGGAGGGCCAAGTAAGCATTTGGGTACAAAGTCTTAGAGATGTCAAGTCTTGTAGTGTAGCCTTGAACACGTGTCAGGCATTTATAATGTTCTGAATCAAAAAGGGGATCAAAAATGGGAATTGGGCTGAAATTTTATGCATCATTATTTCTTCACTAGAGACTGATGCAGGACCACATCCTGGGGTTACTACACCGACAGATATGGGATTCTTGGATTTAAAGGTAACAGAAATGCTTTGCAAACTGAAGGTTTGTAAATCTTTTCCTTTAAAAAGATCACTTATCAACTCTACTGATTTTAGTGTTGTTCTTAGCTTGGCCTGTTGTAAAGGAGAAAAAAAATGAAAAGCAGAAATTTACACAAACAATAGTTCTTGTGATGATAGCTGCAATACTTTGTCAGAGTTCAGGTACACAGAGAGAAGAAGTGAAATAACTGGAACTGAAACAAGACAAGGAATAAAAACACTACAAATTTTCAAACACAGTAAGAACAAAAACGTATTAGAGACCCTGCAGAGACAATAGGTGATGAAGCTACAACAGAAAGACTCAGAAAAAAAAGGTAATCGTAGCAGAAAAGCTAAGTGTATTTCTTAACTGCATTTGCAGGGGAAAGAGCAGGGGTTGAGGAGAGGACGAGAAAACTGTTTTATGCTAAGCACATGGAAGATCTGTCAAGGTGTCATTAGCAGTGAAAAAAAGAAAGAGTGGTAACAACTGGACAGGACAAGACAGTAGGAACTTGTGATTTTTAAAGGTACTCTCAAGGATAAAAAAGCCAAACCACTAAATCCTTTAAAACTGCCTCACATCCAGAAAGTAGCAGCAGTTTTTACAAAGGTTCTCAAAAAAGATTTGAGGAACTATAAGCAAATAACCTCAACATTACACTGATGAAATTAGAGGCAACTCTTCTAAGGAATAGCATTAGCAGGTACAATGAGGGGAAGATCAACACAGTCTTCACAGAGATCAAGCATCACAAATGTGCCAGAATTCTCTGATTATACTTTAGTAAATGTGTGGACAAAGAAGATGCATTTGATAAAATCTACTTTCATTTCCAAAACACAATTGGCCTTACTATAAGATACTCCTATAAAAGCAAACTAAAACGGACAAAAGGAAAGGTCTTCACATGGCTACATGACTAGAAAACAAAGGGCATGAATATTTACTCAGTTTTCATGATGTGGCAAGTCCCTATGAAGCTCTGGGCTCTGTGGCTTAGGGCCACACTGGTCACCATGTCTCTAAAGAGATAGATAATATCCATAAGGGTCATCAGTGTTTGTTAACAATACCAAGCTGAGCAAGGTAATACAGCTGCCAGCTGACTGCAGAAATGCAGAAGGGTCTTACCACTAAGTGACTAAGGAAGAAAATGACAGATCAAGTTCATTACAATTAAATCTAAAATTACACAAAAGAGGAAAATCACAACTAAGAGACATTTTCGATGGTTAATATAGCTCATGTCATATCCCAGGGGTTGTATCACAGTAATTTCCAAACCCTGTGTGTGGTAAAAACATCTGTGAAAATTACAAACACCCACCCTGAAACGGGAATCTTGAATCAAGCAAAATTACCTTTTGGAAGTGAATGACCCTTCTTGAAAATGAGCCAGAGGCCTGTAGATGCAAGTGGAGGAAGAACTTGAATTGCTTTAGAAAAAAAATGCAGTAAGAGCAAGTGTTTTTCAGCATACTATGTACCAGAGCTGAAATTTGACCATTATATCCACTCAGTCCTCTGAAACACAGTATATTCTATTATTTCACAAATAATCAATATCATTCTTAATAGTGTGAATTTCTCCTAAACACAATTAGAATGTTTAATAACGAACTGTATTATTTTCTCTTGTGCGTCTCTAATGGAAAGCAGTATCTTAATTTGACACTTTGGGACATGACAAGTAAAACTTAAGCAAAATATGTAAGAATAAGGGGTGACTAAATATATCTCCTCTTTACTACCAAATAAGCACACAAAAATCTGAGTCATATATATAAATTGTAGAAGCTGCCAGAGCCTTGACTAGACAAGATGCTCTTAACGCCATATCTCTATGATTTAGAGAATCATAAGGACAGAAAGGACCACTAGAGCACCACAGAGTTCCTGCAGAGGCCAGTGCTTTCAGGTGATGTTAACAGCCACTGACTTTCTCCAGGGAGAAGGGAATCTGCTGAGAGGGTGAAGATAGCTTTCCAGCTTGTATTTCCCTAAATGCTTCAGGAAAATCTTCAGGTGAGATGTGCTGAAGAACCAGGGGATGCTACATACATACCAGAAGATACCTTTGAGACTTGTTGCTGCCTGAAATTTGCAATGGAGGGGGGAAATGGTTTGGCGCCTGTCATGCTAGGGAGAATTTAAATAAGTTTAACAACAGAAGGAAAGTGTGCATGCCAGCGGCAAGGATATAAAAAATTTAAATGGTCAGCTGTTTTTCTTGATTTCATGGTCTTCTCTTTCAGCTTTTAGACACATCTGTCAGTCCCCTTGAAAAGGCTGCCTCATGGAGGGAAGGCTGCCACTCTGCACTTCAGAACCTTCAGAATCCCCTGATACATTTCATAAAGAACAGACATGACCAAAACGCTGCTTGCCAAAATCTGGACAGGAGAGTGTCTACCCTGCCAACTCAGACAGAAAAAGGAAGGCCAGCACCCTATAAACTCAAAATTTCAACATGAAACAGCATCACCAAATCTCCCTTGAGGAGCCTGCGTCTTTTCTCAGCAGCCACGTTGCCCAAGCACTACCTGCAAGATGCAAGCCCCAAAGCCCTCTCAGAACTGCAGTTATGGGAAACTGGCTTTGGAGGTACAGTCTTTGCTTTAGAGGGAATTGGTTAATTTGACAATGATGTTGTCAAGCACACTCTCAGAGCAAGGCATGACGGATGCTTGGGGAGTGGGACCATGGGAGCACATAACAGACATGGATTTTAGAAAACAGGCCTCTTGTTCATTGTTTTGTTCTTTTTATTTTTTGACAGCTTTATTTCAAAAAAATACAGATTTTTCAGCTCTCTTACTTCTCTCTCTGTTAGAGGTAATAAAAACACACAGCTGAGGTAATAGGTGTTACTTGGAGAAATTCAGAGCAGATACCACATCATCTAAAATCCCTTGTGCAGTTCTTTATTCTTTACTTTGGACCTTTTTCCTAATTATTTCAGTCTTTAGAGGTTTGACAGGTAATACATATTTTTAATATGTGTCCACGACAACATTTATTTTGTTCGAATACTGTATATGCCATGCTGGCAACAAACTGACAGTGTCTAAACTAATACCAAAAAATAATAATTACACCTTTCCACATTGTCAACAAAAAGATCACTATCAACATCCCCAGCCTTAGCTAATTACGCAGTCCGCTCCTGTGCTTAATTTTGGTCTAAAACTAACCTATTGCAGGAAACATCTAAGTGACTGTAAAGTCTTGTATTGTAATGCACTGTTGCACTAAAGAGTCACCAAAATAAGTCTGTAGTGAAGTAAGAAATCAAGTGACTATGAGACCAGAGGACTTTACCAAGGATCTCACATTCACATTTCAAAAACAGCATCAAATGACTTTTAACGGAAGTAGTGTGGCTGCATTCAGCCTTCTCACACATTAATACAGTTGGAATAAATTCCTCTTCAGTGCTTTTTAGATTAATATTTACTTTCTTGGGCTATTTCTGTGGTATCAGTGGGATTTGAAATGCCCCTGGCCATGGCCTCATTCTCATCTAAACAAAGGATAATTATGTATGCTGATTGCAGAGTATGTTTCCTTCATTTACTGCCTTCTTTTCTGGATCCTGTTCAATCCTTGCATGGCCCAATGCTCTTCTCCAGGTTAACTCTGCCAAGAAAGGATTTTGTTGTACACAGTATATACAGTACTAATATACTGCTAATGCTTCTAAGTCCTGCCTAAATACATGCTATTTCCCACATTCCTTTAGGAGTATGTTTTACGTTTTTCCTGGAAAGCATGCCAGCACTGTTCCCAGCAGCAGAGTGACTTCCTTGCCAGGTGAAGACAGATTTGATATTCTGCTTCTTGTTAGGAAGATTCAGTACAAATTGGCAGATCATTTGCAGAGCAGTTCAATGAAAATTAATTAATTCATGTCCTACTCTAAATGGACATTGTTGCCAATGTTGACTTCTAAAACTGGACCACTCTAGAAAATATCCTTAATGCATAACCCTTCCTCCTCACTGGAAACTGGATATCTTATTAAATATGTCCTATCAGTGTTAGACTTCAGCACCTTTGGCCTCTCACACATCAGGCCAGGTAGAAAGGTGTCTAGCATCATGTTGAAAAGCATATTAATCTTTACTTGGATATTAATGAGGTTGTAGAGATCTGGCATATAATTCCAGCCCATGCCTCCAAGATAAACATGTGTAAAACAGTTCAGCCATCAAGATGAGATGATTAAAGATTCTGACTAATTCTATCTGCCACACACCTGTCGTACTAGCCCCATTTCCCACACTTTATTAATGAGTGCACCATTAGAAAATCTGTTATCAATGTTCTTATTATGCAAAGGTCACCGACTGCATTAGCATTTGCCATACAGTGGTTTTTTTCTAGAGGTTGTGCAAGTCAGTCACTTGCCAGACAAGCTACCATACAAAGAACCCATCATCTTTCTCACATTCACTCCTGCCCAGGCTCAGAGCAGAATCTATCAGAAGTCAAGTATTTCATGAGCATCAAGAAGTCAGTATTATCTATATTGCTCAAACTTTTTCTGCAATACTCATTTTCTACAAAAATGAGATGTGGAGATCTGAAAAACAGCACAGTTGAAATTATCTAGCTGCCAGCATGTCTCAACAAGTTTCTATATGTTTGTTTTCAGGATGTGATTTTGTGCCTGCCACTGAATTCTCAAACAAATGTCAGCGTTGTTCCCAAAGCAGCAGAAACTCTACTCAGAAGACAAATGGGAGGGAAAACACAACAGCTTTTTTTTTTAAAGTTAACAGTCTTTATAGAACTCCGGTCAAAGGATGATGACATTCAGATCTTGATAATGAACATGACATTTTCACAGTTACATTATCTTCTCTAAATGTCAGAACAGAGTACTCCAGTCACAATATATCAGTGCACTCAGAGAGGATCTGCTCTTCCATTCCCTCACAGCCGTTTTGTACCAGTTTGACTTCATTTACATTAACAGAATTGTAAAATAAGAAATAAATTTAAAAAAAAAATGTTTAAAAGAGGAATACAGCAGAGGGATGGAGCAAATAATGATTTCTGAATTTCCATAGGACACATTTCTCTAGGTAAAATATCTTGGACAGTTGTAAAGACGATTACATTTGAGGAAGAAATCAACTCAGCCGTTCTCTAATATTTCAGACAGTACAATGTCTGGGGCTGTTCTCAGATGTAAACCAAAACTGACACTTTCCCTGGTGCTTTGTGCCTCTGTAAATGACCCTGAAAATTTGAACCAGACTTGCAGAAGGACAGTTACAAACTGGTAAGCAGAAAATGGAAAGAGCAAACCAAAAAAAAAAAAAGAAACAATCCCCAAAATATTGATTCAATTCCCTTCAGCCCTTCAGTCCACTCAGGTCAGAAACTTTAGCCTTTTAGCTCAAAATACTTGTTTAAAAATATCAGACAAGTATGGGTACACGGACAGAGGAACTATACTGCTAAGACCATCTCTTGCACCACTTTTTGGTGCACATGCAAAACCCCTTAGCGAAGTTAACACAATCTTTGGCTCCTTACCTCTATTTATCTTTGGCACATCACACTATTAGATTCAGAACCTTTAGTACAAGAACAAAGAATAAGAAGGGAGCACTCAAACTTTGGATTTCTGCTTGTTCCCACCCCCCCCATACTGCCATAACAATAACTCTCATAATGATATTTTTTACTTGCGTACCTTTTCAAAGGTATAATCAACTAACTAAATATGTAACTTTGACGAACCTGTGTGTCTGCAAACTTGAGTGAAAAATCAAATTTGTGTAATTTGGCAGATGAGAAAGCAGAAAAAATGACAAGGGTCTGATAGAGTAACCAACTGAATATGAGCTGAGAGCGATTTCATTTTAGCTGAGGGCAACTTAATTTTAGCTGAGAGCAAAACGCAACCTCACAGTGCATTAAGAGACACTACACAGTTGAAGTGGTGAAGTGGTAATAATTCAGTACATACCATGTTGTCATACAGACAAACATTCAGAAAGCTGTTCAAATGACAGTGGCACATCCAGATATAGCTTTGTTGTCAAAGAATTAAAAGCATGACCTATTCCATTCCTCTAATGGAAGGTAAACACAGTTGTGTTGCTCAGTCTGTAAATACCTATACAGCAGAGAAACTCCTGAAAGTAGACAGATCTTTAAGTTCACAAAGACATCATGAGATTCAACATGTAGATACGGAAACTGGAGACTTTGGCCTAAAAATAAGTGGAAACCATTTACAAGGAATTTAAAAGTTTTCTTATAAATGTGATGTGTTTTCTTTAATTTACAGTATTTAAAACAAACCTAGGTGCAGTTCTAAAAGCTTTTAACACTTATGGCAATTAAAAGGTAGCACAAAAGACAGTGAAGAATAGTAAGAGGGGGTTTTTTTGTAAATAACTGGTTTACTTCATTCAGCACATGTTTAAATCATGCTTACCATAATTAGTAACAGAAGTTACAAGATGTAAAAATTATTGCAAGGAATTTCAAAACTACAGTATTATGGAATTTCAAAACTACAGTTCACCTAGAACATATTTGGGACAGTTTGTCTTCCAGTTGACTACTCTCTCAAAGCCATTGTCTTCTCACTCCTTCAAGAAAATCACACATTGCAAGCGTATTTCCACAACTGCTCAAATATGTTTTCTCTATTGAGGATAACCACTAGCAATAGAAATTAAGTAGTCACATTATGTACAGAGAACAAGCAACAAGAAAATGTCCATTCTCAGATGGGACAAATGGAGCAAAGAAGAAGAGGAAGAAATTCCAACCAAGTTAATGCTGGTCCAATAAAAAACTTCACCTATCCAACAGCTGGACACACCTCAGCAGGATGCACAGATATGAGGGTTCAGGCACACTGAGATCTCACCACCAGAAAAGTAAAAACTGTGAGCAGTATCTTCTCCTTGCTTCCATAAATAATGTGAATTGCTTTTTTACAATGAGCCTGATCTGTTCAAATTAGTTCTGCTTGGAACAAACGGTAGTTCTGGTAGATGATGTCTTATATTAGCATAGTATCAAGATAAAAGCATTAGCTGCTTTTTATCTTGTAAAATATCATAATTTTTGGCCTTCAAATTCTTTTGTTTACAAATATTAAGTTACTCATATCTGCAAATTCAACATACAGTGATGGACACAGAAAGAAAAATACAGAAATAAAAAGAACTGGTAAGTACTATACTTATTAAAATGCTTTAATAAGTATTTTCTAACATAGCCATTTAGATCTTAATGGTATTATTTTGAAGTGTTTGTATCACTGGCAAGTAAGTATTCTCATTTAGTTTTACAGAAACCCCTTCTACATCACTTGTCAGTAAAAAGGAGACAGGAACATACAATGCCTTCCAAGCTTAAAGATCAGCTCTAAATGCATAAAGGTGGTCTTTTTCTCACACACTTTCTATTTCCCACACTTTTCATTTCTCTCATAACTTTTTAAGATACCCATTTCAGCACCCTGGGAGGAATCATCACTCATACCAAATGGCAAAACTGCAGATCCAGTTTAGTTTACAAAACCAGTATGATCACTGCACAGCTAACAATAAACGTGACTGCATAGAGCTGTGTATGTATTCAGTAAAACTCACTTGTTAGACTGCCTTCGTCGTTGATTCTGACACCCAAGCAGCTCATTACCAAATTTATCATTTTGATCCAAATGTTTTGTTCTAAATTCTCAAGTATATGGGGAATGCTTTCAAGATGTTACATATTAAGATGGTAGGAGCACTGAGACCGCAGACAGCAGCCCACTGAGAAGGCTACAATAAGATCCCTCACCTATGCACAAGAACCCTGTGCTCTTCACGAGTCTGCTGGGGACAGCTATAGCTAAGCTGCTGGAGGCAAATCCCTTGCTGCCTTAAAGACAGGCAATTTTACATCAACAGGACAACAACCTGCTCCCAATGGATTGTCTGCTACAGGATCGATCTGACAATATTTTGTATATCTTTGTGCATTGCTCACTTTTTGGAAGGGCAGTTAGTTCCTGAGTGGCTGGTAGCCTCTGGCAGACTCAGTATTTCGAGAACTTTTTCACCTTCATGCAGTAAGAAGTATGCTACTCCACTTGGAATTAATTTCTTTATGCTTCTATAGTTACTACTTAATATGGCCTGCCTGATATTACAAGGGTTTATACGGAATCTTCTGTTTATTTACTTTTCTTCCTGAACCTTCTCTTTCTTCCCTGTGTTCATTTTTCATCATGAATATAACAGTTTCACATGAGTTATGTAAGATGAAAAAAGATATCAAAGAGAATAAAAATATAGTAAACCTCTTAGTAGAAAAAGAAAAATTAATCCAAAACTTTTGGGCAATAAAATAACAGTGATCTTCTCCTTACCCAGTCCAATCCTGAATGCCTGATATTATGACAGTAAAGGTAATTTCCTTCTTCCTAATTTTTTAAATTAAAAATCCATGCTAAACATTAGATTAGATTAGATTTTGCTAGCTGCTAAATTTCTTATGTGTATTTATACGTGGAAGGATGCATTTACGAAAATCCATCCCCTTGCATGTTGGTTGTCTCTCCTGCAATGAGCTGAGTGCTGGAAGCCACAGTGTACGGCAACATAAGTGTTTAAACTAGCTCTGAGAGGAAAGGCTGTCAAATAGACAATTGTTACAAAAAGATTCTGTCTTTTGTTTCTCCACAGAGACATAGTGGAATGCCTTATTTTCTTAGTTTTTTAAAAATAAAGCTATTAGAGAAAACAAAGTGGATTAATTCTCAATGCTTGTCCCTCCTAACCTATTCTACCTCCCAGTTTCTTCACAAAGGTCTTCTCCAGGGCCTTATGCACAGCAGTATTCTTGGGGTATGCACTGCACTGTCCTGAACTACAAGAGCATACCGAGTAGCTTCTGTGCAAGCCCTATCAGCTCTGACAGCCAGTACCAGCATGTTATTGGACTTGTGCATGCTCTCCTCATCTCTCCAGCACAGCAGGCCAGCCTTCATGCTCAGTCCAAGCAGCAGAGCTCCCACCAGGAAGATTATGATGGTGGAAATGCTGAGAGATGCTTTCTAACCTTCTCCATATAGACAAAGCAGGATACTTACTCCAGCCCTCCCTTGTCCCTTAGGCTGAAAATATCCATCTGCTTCAACTCTGTCACACATGGGAAAGCAGTACTCCCTGCACACTTGTCATCCTGTAATTTACAAATCAGCAGACTCACAAAGGGCCAGAGGAAGAGGAAATGTGTGAAGGTAATGCTATTAATGCTTTCTGGCTCTGTAGGACATTGGGTTACCACCTCTGTGTCTGGTTTTGGCTGTTGTGCATGTACCTCATCATCTTGTCAGTGTAATGAAGGGAAAGACTTTCAAAGGAAATATTTTATCCTAGTGAAACCTCTTTCTCCAAAGCTGCCTCTATGGACACTTCAATTTTGCTGAAAGGACTACATTAATGTTGAAGTGTAGTCTTTGAAAGTCCATTGCAGGCCCTCACTCATAAATTCTCACACACAGGCCCGTCTGCCTTTCTTTCCATTGAGCCTCAATGTGAGTAGAATTGGCAGATCTGGGTGTAACAAGGACAGAGGTGAGTCAGACTGGGTAGCACACCTGCAACCCAACTTGTGGCACCATAAACAGCCAGCTGAGACAGTCATGTAGGGACAGGCAGGGAAACCTACAATTTCATACGAACATAATGGCTTGAATTACATGGGCCCGTGAGAGCTGTGGCTACAGAGCTGTGACCAAGCTAAAGGCCAAATGAGTAGACTTAACTTCCACAGCCAGCCATGTATCTCCCATATAATGCATGGAACTTTGACAGAATTCAGCCTTTCTAACATAATTTCTCTGAGTTCCTCTATTTCACACATTTGTTTCTTATTTTTCTAATTTTTTCCTAAGTCAGGTAATTTTAAAAATTGCACAAAAAAAGCTGGAGTACTTCCTAATACATTAAGTTAAACAAAACAATAATGTTCCAAATTAGTGAAGAGAAATGCAATAAATTAAAGTTCATAATGATAGCTCATTTTAAAAAACAATATGGATTGCATCCAACATAACTCAAGTTAATCCTTACCCAGGTTCTTTCACACAAAAACAATCTTTACTTCAACTGGATCAGGACCAGTTACAAAAGCTTTGTTATTTTTGGTAGTGATCACAGTAACTGTAGCAGTAAAAAAATAGCTTTAGTAATTTAAATGGCATTTCAAGCATTTTTAGAAGCACAGCTTTTTACATTATTGAAAATTCATTAGTTATTCATTTTGTATTTTTTGAGGAAAGCTTTAAGAGTAGTTGTATAAGATTGTAATACAATATATGAATTAGATGGTGTTGTCAAAGTATAAACATATTCTAATATTAGTCGTTGCATTGTATTCTTTTAAATTCACATGACTTTACAGAAAGGCTTTCAAATGTGTGAGATGGTACAATACATTTATGTAGCTATAGATAAATATCAAGACCTCTATAAATCCACCAATAACCTTTTTTTTATGTGTTAGCATTTTTCAAGGTTGCAGAGAGCCTCACAGACACGAAGCAAGTTCATCCAACATTATTTTCCCACAGTCCTAACTCCTCCTTCATTGGAATATCATCTTTAAAGTATGTGAAAGTCATCTGAAATAAAAACTCTCTCATCGAAAGCAGTCATATTAGTGGTTCAGGTAGAGTATGTATTGGAGTGAAAATAGCTCCATTAGCAGTTGAGAGTTATACCATGGAAGGAAATGCTACAAAAACAAGACAGAAGCCTTTAAAAGACAGTGAAGGGAAAGAAGAAGCAGATAAAAGTGAAGAAAATACAGCAGCAGACCAGATTTTCTCAGTGATCTGCAACTGTAAACAAAAGGCACTGAATATTAAAAGGACCTAAGTGTTTAGTTAGTACAGAAAGTCATGTTCTCCATCTGAT
>JAWWLV010000001.1:43772168-43783851 GCA_035041135.1 Platyrinchus mystaceus
GGCTGTGTCTCACCTAAAAAATCCATTGCGCAGGCTTGAAAGGTGGGAACACCTTTCCCAGATCTTCGTTCACGAAGGCTGGCCATTTACCTAATTAGTGCCCCATGTTGCCACTTCTGTTCCACCCTTTTGTCTACATACAATGTAGGAGAAAGCAACTGATGCATATGAACCCTTTGTCAGCTCCCACATAAAGACTTAAAAGATTTTTTTTAAAGTAAATACAATTTCACTTTGCCCAGTAATACATGAGTTATGAATGTATTTCTGTTTCTACATTTAATAAAATGTAGAATGAGTCTATGTTAGAAATAAAATGCACGTGAGTCTGTGTTATGACATGCTAATGCCACTTGTTTCACAGAAATCTGTATTTTGGACAAACATTAAGTGCGCTTTTTTTTTAATTTATGCAAAAGCTAGAGTGTGGCCAGACTTTTTTGTCCTATGAAATTCAGGTTTAGCATTTATTGCAAAATGAGTCAAATCTCTGGCATTTAGGCCCTTCAATTAAACTTTATTGCAAAAGTCATTTGTAGAGTCTGGTTCAGTAATGCAATATTACAAATTTTGCATAATAGTGGGAAAAATACTAAGAGCAAACAGGAAATCAGGATTCCTTTTACTAGGAGTGCTTTTTATTTATTACAAAGGTGCACTTATGGCTGCAGAACTTATGCTTGGAAGCTCTTCCCTTAGATGTCGCCTTGCACAATTTAATAGCTCTTGTTTTGAAGCTTGGTCTAACTGAAATGGAGGGCGGGGGTGGGCACTGAAGGGGAAAACAGATTTATTGAACATTTTTTCCTGGGACTTCGCTGTAACCCTGTATTTGAACTTGCTGCCTTTTTCTCTTTGAATCTAGACCAGACCTTACTTTAAATTTGGGCTATGCGATGGCAACTCTAAAACAGAAGCAAGGTAAACCTTTATTAAACTTTTTTGATGTATTTAGCTGTCAGACTGGGAGATGACTTGACCAAGAAAGCATTTCCAAAAGTTTTGGTTGGCCTGATTTTTTTTTTTTTTTGATGTTCTTTAAACTTTACTAATGTGTTCTCAGCACGTTTGTCTCATACTGTGGGAGCACATTGAGAACAAATACGGTTTCATTGAGAGGCAACAAACAAATTGGTTTGGCTTGAAAACGTGTGAAGACTTTAAGCACCGTGGTGAATCGTTGATAAGTGTTCAGAGGGAGAGAAATGCCGGGCTGTGGTAGCGAGGACTGTACCATTAAAACACCTCCTTCCCCCGCCCCCTACTGATGCCACTGCACCTTCTGCTTAGATAACCAGTCACAACTACATAAAGATCGATGCCAGCGATGTTCTGTTGTGTTGTCATATCTAAATTACATTCACTTGCATATTTGTCGAGTCGATGTGAACCTGAAAGAAGTCTTAAACCGGGTGTCTTTCCCTCCAGTGCTATTGCTGTGGAGACTAATGTTTGTACAATAGAGGATAGTCCCAAACAAGTCTTTCAGACCTGTTACATAAAGGACCTGTTCTGAAAGGAAGATGTAGGAATTTTATCTTTTGAGTTTGGCACATGTAACGTGCATTGCTAACCTTGTCCAAAGTGGAATAGAAACTCAAGATTTCATATGTGGTTGATCTCTGCAGCAGTGCTCTCAAGATCTTCTTAGCCTGTCAGAAGGAACAAAATGAGCACAGGAAGAACAACACAGTGCTTCCTTCCTGGAATGAGGCTACTTTTGTGTTTTTGTGAAAGTGTTGTCAGCTGTTGCAGAAGAGCAAGCATGGGTGATCATACAGCTGAATTTAATAGCCTTCCTAACAAGTTGCCAGTAGATGGTTTTGATATCATCTGTCGTGTATTCCAAAGATTTTAACAGCACAATCACTATCTGAAAAGAAAAGGTTTGGGCTACAAATGAAAAATTAATCCTGGAATGTTAATAGACGTGCATTTACTCTCACTGAGGATAAGAATCGCTACTAACTATTAAGGTTTTGTTTAGCCTTGCAAAAATTGTAAAATGAAAAATAGTTACTTTTAAGAGGATTCTAGTAGAAAGCAAATTTTTTTGAAAAGTAGGGTATCTGCTGCATATCAGTGTGAATTCAACTGTTTCAAAAACAGGTGTGAAAGTATTTAATGATAAATTTTGAAATACATATGTAAAGTATTTGTAGAAAGTTTGATATTTTATTTAAAATGCATAGGTCTTTTCCTTAAAAGATTTTGGTTTGCAGGCCTTTCAGTCACAATACTGAAGAGAAAAATGTTCATCACCTGTTTTCTTCAAATGATGGGCTGAGGGATGAACCAGCTCTAACTCCATCAGCTGACATGGTGTGTTAACACAGAATTTTCTTATATTCTCACTTGTTTTTGTATATGCATGGTTAATACTGCGTTCTTAAAACACAGACCCCTGCAGCCTGTAATAGTTATGTGCTATTATTCCATCTTATCACAGAACTGATGTGCAGCTACAGTATTAAAATAACTTGACAGAATGAGTGCCGCTCAAATCTCTGAATGGGATCCTAGCTGAAGAGTGTTAGTTCTATTCAGCTGGCTGTGAAAATATGTATTTTAAATTTAACTTTTCTTACAACATCCAAGGCTTTACAATATTGGGTTTGGGACTTCTTTTTTAGTTTTTGAAATAGCTGTATGGCTCACGCCTACCTCCTTAGAGCAATATTTCAGGGCAAAAGGTGGTTGAATGAAGGGATCTCTCTTTAAACATTCTGTTAAATTTCCTAACCTGATCTTTCTGAATGAGGTTTGTAAAGTTTTAGGCCAGGGAAGCTAATGTTATGGATATTTTAAAATTACAAAGTAAACGGGAAAGGAATGATACATCCAGTGCCAGTTGTGTTTTCTTCTGTGGAGGTTGTCCTGTACACTGACCTGGAAAGAATCATAACTTGCAGATGTCTGTCATGGTTTCTTAGGTGGTTTGGTTATAGTGCCCATTAAAGTTTGAAAACTATTGTCTTGCATCAGCCTAATACTGGGTGCTTACTATGTTTTTGGTGGGGTTTTTTTTCCCCAAGTGATATTCCTAAACACTTTACTTTTTTCTAGGCTGCAGTATTCCCATTCTTCAGTCTTCCATGTTTTCTTTCCTCTGTATTAGTAACTTTATTTTGCTTTTCTTTCATGTACTTCTCATTTTGTGTGTGTGCAAGTAAATTGTGTGTATTTAAAACACAACTCTCGAATCTGTTTCGTAAATACTACAATGTAAATGTTCGGTGAAATTCAGGTGAGCCAAGTATTTTGAGCCTGTTGGCCACTATAGACATGCTCAGAGTATAAACACACATCAGTCACCCACAGATGCCTCTGTCAGAATGGCAAATGGTTACAGACCATCTTGTCCATCATACAAGCAACTTTGTGTTCATTAGCAAATCTTTCCTCAGGAGAACAACAGTGGACAAGATATTGAGGAAGCTTTGTGCATAGCTGTTTGTAATCTTGGCCACTTCCATGAAGCAGACAAGGTGGGTGAAAATCAGTTAAATAAATCATTAAATATTAAATCATGTCCTTTATTGAAGGCTTTTGTTACAGGTAGTCAAACATTAATATGCAATTTAAATGTGCTTTTATTGCTTTTGTTTTCGTATCTCTTTTGTCCGTCAGCTGTTCATGTTATTTCTGTGAATATACAGCCTTAAACTCTAAGCTTTAGCCTGGAGGAGTAGTCTGTAAAGGAGTACACAAGGTAATTTAAAGTTAATAAGTCAATACAAATATTTGACAGAACCATGTGAAACCATTCTTTAAATACTAAGTTTGTATTTCCTTGGGTCAGGGTAAAATTCAGCATTTAGTTTTGCTCTAGCAACTGTGCTAACTTTCTACTTCTGCTGTGCTTCTTTCTGGGTTTAAAGGCAGAAAAGAAATTATATAGGCAACAGGAGTAGAAAAGGTAATGTACAGAATATGCAAAAACATGTAAATCAAGTAATAAATTTTTTAGTACAGTATAAAACATAGGAAGAATCCTGAAATACTGGATAATGCTGTTACTAGGTTTTATTGAGTAACTTTTGAACTTCATCAATGATAATTATTTAAACTTAAACTCATATTAAATGTGCTGTAGAACAACTTGCAGTTCTGTGCCACTTACTTAGATTTTATTTGTATTGTAAGGGACACGGGTATATAAGTATTTAATGATTCAAAAGCTTAGTTCCAAGAATCATGCTTTAAAGCCTGTTCTCCATTCCATTTCTAACTTACTTTGTTGCAGTGGCCAGTCTGTCTGTGAAGCAAAGCTATGTTGAATTCCTACTGATATGCTAATAGCATCTTGTAAAAATGTACCATTTAAGCAGTTCTAATATAATAACTCATGGGTACAACAGTGGTCTTGCAAGAGCTTTTCAACAAAGATTAAAATTGCCAAAGCAGTGTTGCGTATTTTTTCCATAGTCCCTTCATTAAATGTAACTATAGTAACAAAACTGATATTTAGCCAGAGGAGCAATTTTTTATTTTATTTTCACTTTGTGCTCACAGTGAGTTTTAAAAAATAGAAGAAATCTCAGCCGTGCTAGTTTTCTGTGTATGGTGCTATGCTTGAACGTCAAGTAAGGAAAGTGAGGCAGTGGGCCCAAGATCTGCCTGTTTCTTGCCTCATAATCCTAAAGGCTTCAGTTTAGGAGATTCCAGACAGTGCCAGCTGACTTGAAATTAGAGAAAACTAAGGGCTGTAATGAGCTGTAAGTGGTTTAGTGTCACTCTTTCTGTGGAGTATTGATCATCATCTTACTGTTCATTGCTTCTGTTCTGAATTTTAAAAAAAGTCATGTGAGAATAAAATCATGAATAATGAAATAATAAATGCATGTTTATTCACACTGAACAAAATAGATGCTGGAATGCTTGGAGTTGAAAGTGAAGCATGAAAGAGACAAAGTTACAGAAGCTGCAGATAGAACTCTTGATGAACTTATTACTCTCCTCTCAAGGTAGTAATCTAGTTTTGTAGTTTGGCACGGGTGAGCTACTTTTATCAAGAACCTGTTTCTAATTCAAGTAGTGGAATTCTTAACAAAATTTTAGTCTCTTGTAACATTATTTCATAATACTTTTGTTTAATTTTTATGCAGTGGTTTTTACCCTTTCATTGTGGCCTCTTGAAGCAGATTTGCATGGTTGGAAAACACTAACTTATGTGCTCTGCTCTGTAAGAAAAAATAGTTATAATGTTAATTTTCTTAAAAAGCTCCATTTTGAAGGTTTTTTTAATACCGTCATTAGTGGAGGATCAGTTTAACAGCAGGAATAATTTTGGTTTTTTCAATTAACTTTCTGCAAATTTTCAAGCTGATAGAAGCCCAAGGACACTTTATTTCCTTATTTTCAAAAATATTTGCATATTCAGATTTAAGGAAGAGAGAGGTGTCAAAGCTTAGGTTACAAGAAGAACATCTGAAGCCGGGGATCTGGTATCTTAATGGGCTGAATTGTAAAATCTAACTGTTCAGTTTTCAGCTGAGTGTGTTTGGAAATATCAAGAGGCTTAAATGGGAGAGTGCTTCTAACATTTGATAAAAAAATATTTCTCTAAAAAAGTGACTTTTCAGTGTGAACTCTTTTGTGGTTCCTCCAATCATGGATTGTGTTTCCCATGCTTCTGCTTTCCTCTGTTGGGGGAAGATGATCTGGTATGTGAGATGTATCCACTTTGTACTGTGGTATGATTGGTAGTTGTCTGTTACAGTTTGAATCTGTACAGCTGAGTGCATATTAAATTCTGAAAAGTAATGTTTCTAATACAGGAGAAGGAAATTGTTTGCAGAATTGATGGAGAACATCAACAACTACAGTGCTAGTATTGCAAAAGCTAAAGAAGTCATTGAAGAGAAGAAAAAGCACTTGATTCGTGCCATTAGGACTGCAAAGGAATTAAAATTCTCACATTCTCTAAGAAACTGTTGTGATCTCGCTAAGGTATTTACATTCTTGTACTGTGAAATAATTTATTTTCAAGGAATACATTCAAAATTGGATTGAAAGTGTCTGTGATCCCAGTTTGCTGACTTCAGTACTAATGTTTTTGCAGTATTGTATTCTTACCCCACCTTACACATCTGGTGAGTGATGTGATGCAAAAAAAAGTTGAAGAGTTCGCTGTCTGAAACAACAGATGGAGGGGGAAGACAGGAAAACTGTGACACAGTACTGATCAGTGAAAGGGTGATGTCTTCATCACTTCAGAAGTCTCTCAAACCTTTTCCATTCCAGAGCTCTCAAAATTTCTCAGGGAACTACTCCAGAATTAATAGCCACACTCTCCTGATCCTCTTGGTCCCAGGCCTTTACTTTCATTCTTTCTCCTTATCATATCTGCTGTTCATAGAAGCCTATGCTACCTGCCATGCTGTATCAGACCAAAGATCCATCCTGTGAAATCTCCTGAGTCTCTGACAACAGAGAGGAAAAGATGCTTGGGGAAGCATCTAAGAAATTGAGCATTTAATGAGCATAGGAAGTTGATGTAAAATAGCTCCCTCTGTTCTTTCAAGATGTGCCACCCAGTTATTTCATTTGGAGCCTTTATAGCTCTTGTGTTGAGAGAAGGAATGAATAATTGGTCTCAACATTCTTTGAAAAAGTGTGCTTTTTGAAGTCATGTGCCCTGCATCCGTTCATCGCTTTCCATATGAGGAAACTGAGTCTCTCATCTGACACAGAAGTCTAATCCCTCCTTTTCTTTTCCTGTCATTTGCTTCCGCCTTACCCAGTGTGATCTTTTTGGACCTGGCACCCACCACTGTCCTCCCATAGGCCTGCCTTCTTACTTAGAAATCACTTTCTTCCTGTTTGAAACAAAAGGGGTGTCTGATTTCTACTTCTGCTTACATGCTAACATTACAGAATAACAGCCATTAGTTCTTAGCAAGGTAAGAAGATCTGAGAGTTGGCTAGCAGCTAAATTCTGGGGTTTTTTCCATAAAATTAAAGGTGTCCTGGCTTTGTCATATTGTAGATCATGGGAATCTGTGTAACCTGTTTTCTGTATAATGGAACCTAAGATTGTATTTTTTAATTTCAGGTTATTTATGACTTAAAGTTGCCAGTTGAGGCTGAGCTCTCGAGAGTGAAAAGTTTGAAGGAAAAAATATTTTCAAGGTAAATGACTGGAGCAGGAGATATTTGGAGGCAAAAGGATGCACCAGTTATGTTAATTACAAAAACTATTCATGTTAACAGCTAAACAGCAGAAATTGAGCTTCTTCACTTGGAGTTTACTGAAAAACTGCTACTTCAGCCATCAGTATAAACTCCTCACTAACTATGCAATAGCCTTCATCTGAGGCATCAGGGAGAAAGCACATACAATTTTGCTGCCATGTAAACAAATACACATGCATTTTAAAAATTCTTGACAGACTTCTGCCACTTTAAAAAAACCCTTCTCCTTCCATTATAAGTAGAAATAAAGTGGGGGAATAATGGCTTAATTTTTTTTTTAAGTACTCAGTTTCTGACCTTTGGGAAACATTTAAATGCTTTTTTGGAGTACTGATGTCTGAAGAAATCTGTGAAAAATCCCAGTTGCCATGCAGCCCTCATTGGAAGTGATAGATATTTCAATTCCAGGAGTAAGAAAATAGGTCATAGCTGTGGTATACCTGACCCTAGGCAACTTTTGATCATAAGGCTGGTCAGAGTGCTGCAGTAAAGGCCACATTTGCAGACAGTGAAGGAAGGACAGAACAAAGATGGTGCTAGTTTGGAACATCTTTGGGATCCCATTATATGTCAGGACATGGAAACGCTCTGGGGAATAGAGTGAGGGTGTGCCCTCAGATTCTGACTGGCTTGAAGTTGATTACTTGCATGCACAAGCAATTATTGTACAATCCTAGAATCATTTAGGTTGGAAAAGGCACTTAAGATCACTGAGTCCAACCATTAACCTTAACCACTATCAAGTTCACCTTTACTGTGTTGCTAAGTATAAGGTCTACATGTCTTTTAAATCACAAAATGGGTTGGGTTGGAAGGGGACTTTTAAAGGTCATGTAGTCCAGATCTCCAGCAAGCAAAGACATTCTCAATGAGATCGGGTTGCTCAGAGTCCCATCCAGCCTGAGCTTGAACCTCTCCAGGGATGTGGCATCTACCACGTCTCTGGGCAACCTGTTCCATTGTTTACCCACTCTTGCTGTAAAAAAAATCTATGTGTAGTGTGAATCTACATTCTCTTAGATTAAAACCGTTACCCTTGTCTGACTGCAATAGCCCCTATCAGAAAATCTGTGTGACTCCTTGAAGGTGTGTAAGGTCTTCTCCAGTGCCCTCTCCAGGCTGAAGATCTCCAGCTCTCCCAGCCAAATGCCTCCAGGGATGGTGACTCAACCATTTCCCTGGGCAAGTTTTTCCAATGCTAGACAAAAATTAAGATGACTCCTGTCACATTGAGTTCTTCAGTTAGCATATGAATAAAGAAGTCTTGAAAATGGTCTTTTACCAAACTTAGGCCCTACCTTCCAAGTCACTACTTTGAAGACAATATCATTGATGAATCAAAATTTCACAGGAGCCCATTGAAATGCACAAGGGCAAAGTCTCCCAACTTAGAAGAAAACTAAAATGTTACAAAATCTCATCTTTTTGCACTGGAGAACTCTTTAAGAACTTCAGCCAAACAGAGGACCTGATGAAGGATGAATATAAAGGTCTTGTGTACCTTGTGCCACTCCAAAATAACACCAAAGGTGGAAAAAAATCACAACTAGAAGGTGCACAGAAGTTGGAGGCACATTCTGTAGACATGAAATGTTGTAGAACAAAGAGTAGGTGCGTTCCTGAAGGGGAAGTGGGAGAGAAGCACAGTTTACGCTTCAGTTTTCATAAACTAAGTTTTTAAAACTGGACAGCCAAACTAAGGATTTGAGTGAAATTATATTTACAGTTCTGTTAGCCTTAATGTAAAGGCTTTGCCACTTTTCACTGGTAAAGAAAATAGTTAGTAGTGTAACAATAAACAGAAACGTACATTTTGAACTTTAGTTACAGTTTCATTCAGGAAGAAAATTGTTTTTCTCTGTGCAGAGTAATTATTGAACCAAACTGAGTATAGGTATGAAAACAGTAAGTGAATGTTGCAGTACTTCGTGCATGAGGGAGAATGCAAAAGGCAAGAGAATTTTGAAGTATGAATGTGAAGATAAATGAGAAGCCAAATCTGTTGTTCATAGGAGTGGAAGAAATAAAATGGAGTATGTAATTAATCTCTTACTGTGCTGAAAAATACCATAGATCTCAAATTGTCAGAGTGATTTAGGTATTCACGTCACCTTCTGTAACACTTGTTCTCTTCTCTTTAGCCTGTTCCTGAACAGTGATGAGATTATATCTTCACTAGAAAATTTAGGCAAGATTAAATGGGAAATGACAGAGAAGTAAGTATTTTTCTTATAAAAGAGGATAGGTAAGGTAACTTACCTGTTCTTCTACTGGTCAAGTATTTCTTGGAGATAAAATTAATTGTATATGCTTATGGAATTCTAAGAGTATACTGAATCAAAGTGAAACTTTAGATGCTTAGGTCAGCATTCCAGTTAGTCTAATTTGTGTTTCAGTTCTGCCACTTCGGTTTTTGTGTTTCACTCAAGTATATTTTGCTGTATCACTTAAGTTACCGAGATTTCTTTTTTGCTGAGTGCTTTTCAACTTTGCTTGGCATGTAATGATGCAATCATAGAATTATTTATGTTGGAAAAGACCTTTAAGATCATTGAGTCCACCTGTAAACCTAACAGTGCCAAGGCAACCATTAAACTATGTCCCTAAGTGCCATGTCTACATGTTCATATTACGTGTAATAGAGACGTTTATCACTTAAGCACATGAAAATTCCTTCATGTAAATGTAAACAAATCTGTAAAATGAACAGCAAATACTGAAATTGTAGTATTTTCAATTCACTGTCGAAATTGCTTTTATTTTATTAGTCCCCTTTTTTTTTTTTGTCTTTGACAAAAACTTGAGAAAATAGTTGCTGTGAGGGCTGTTGTAGATAAAACTGACTATGTTAAGAAAGGCTTATTGCATACTGTAATATTTGAAAGTTCTACAGATTAGGATGAAGAGTGTACACTGTTAACATTTTTTCAAATAGTTTGTATTTGTACTTGTGCTTTCTGATCATTTAAGCAGGGCTAGCTCGTACACTTGAACTGTGCCTGAGAATATGTGCTGTGTCTGTGCTAATTCTCTTTAGGTTTCAGAAAGCATGTCACTATTTTTGTTGTCTTGGTATTCAAAAACTTAAGACAGTTTATTCCTAGCAGCTCTTATGAGGTGTTTTCTTAACATAGTGATGTGTTCTTGATAAAACCTCTGCTTTGACTCGAGGTTTTCTGGAAACAGAATGAATTATATTAATTTGTCTTTAAATAAATTTTTTCCCAAATATAGCGAAGATAAGGGACGAGACACGTTTATCCTCGATGACCAAGAAGAAATGCCCGATGTCATAATAGAGGAAATACTTGAAGATGACTTGGAAGGCAAGTTTCTTAATACCTGATGCTTTCAATGTTCCATTGCCAAGCATGATGTTATTTTTGTGCCTTGTATTATGTTGTGTGTTTGTAGTTACATTTGGCTCATACAGATTCTTCAGTGATGTCTGTTTTAGTTCCTTTGAGCTAGCACCCTTTTTTTTTTTTTTGTCCTCTTTTTGTGTAGCTTAGTGAAAACTTTCTCACAGATTGTCTCAGAGGGGTCATGAGTTCTAGTATCTGCCTCAGTGATTCTTTTTGACTTGTGGTTGTTGCAGTCCCCCTCAGAGTTTCTGATATTGGCTCCTGGAGAATTCTGTCAGTTCCCTCAGCTTACTGAATCTTCTCCCAGGCCATTGTCCTACATTAGCTGTCAGTAACAATTAGGTTCCTCAGCTTGTCAGGTTTTCCCTGGACTGTACCAGTTAGAGTGTAGCTAACGGGTCCATGGAGGGATCTTCCTTCTCTGTTAGGCTCTTAGGAGACTGAATCTGGTGTACTGTGTCCAGTATAGGACCCTGCAGCACTGAAAAATCACTGTCCTACTAGAGTGAGTCCAGCAGAGCCTACCAAGCTGGTGTCCAGGTGGTGCTCAGCGTCTTAGAGGTCTCTTCCAGCCATAATGATTTTATGATTCTACATGTAAGACGAGATAGGTGACTCATCACATCATCAGAGATGGTGACCACAGGTGATCCAGAACAGTTTGTGCACCTGTTGGTGAAATCTTTCAAGATGTTTTATTCAGATTCCATCTTATCCAGTAGAAATGCCCAGGAGTGATCTTGCATCTGTTCTGGAACATGCATTTCCTAAACTTGGAAGCACAGTCCTACATACCTGCTCAGAGTGTTTCAAGTGCCATACTGCTTGTAGTCCTTCATACTCTTTACAGTGCTTCGCCCGTGATCTGTTCAGAGTTCAGAGATGGGCGCAGAGGTCGCAGTGCTCAAGGATGCTGCACATCTCTGTGTCTGGTGTGCCCTGATCAGTCATGTAGCTGAGATTGAATTTAGATGATGATGTCCACCCTTTGCATGAAGCTTTGTGGTGTAAAATACTCTTGTAAGAATTGGGTTGCTGGCTTCTAAACCCCTCTGACCCATTAACAACCTTTGAGTAGCTTCAGAAAGAGAAACTTGCCTTTTTGTCACCAGTGGACAGAG
>JAWWLV010000001.1:43783950-43813967 GCA_035041135.1 Platyrinchus mystaceus
TACCTGCAGTACAAAGGATTTGGATGCTTAGTCACAAGTACTGTCTTACATAGGGTCATCTCTTTGCTAGCTTTGGGCCATTTTTTGATCTTCATACATTAACACTGATTAATTGTACAAAGGTCTGTATACCTATTCTTAAAGGTAGGAGTCTTAATCTCTAACTTGCTTTCTAGAAGCTTCCTATTTCTCTGTTAGAATACAGGCTCTGAATTACCTACTTAAATTCAGGCTACCAGTTTGTGAGCAGTGACACAAGCCTTTTGTTTTGCAGGGTAGTATGAGGGAGGTAGTTCAAAAGAGCAATTTCATCAGAAAGCAAACATGGTAATAGTTTGAAACAAATGTGAGCAGACTTGTCAGATTAAAATCTATTTGAGGTACTGTTGTTATGATTAATGCAACATCAATCAAATCATATGTCTGGTAATATCTGTAGGAGTCACTTGGAGGGTGTTTGATAACTTGTTTTATGTCTTACTCAGGTTTGACAGAATTAGTGTTGGTAAGCCATGTTATAAATCCAAGCCACTTCTATATTCGGAGATACTCACAGAGGAAAGAAGCTTTGACTTTGGAGAAGAAATTGGAAAACTTCTGTTGTAATAAGAGTTCGTATCTCCTGCCTTCAGACATTTTGGAACTAGGTAAATGGTTAATTTTGAAAGGTCTCCATGGCTTAGAATACTACCTAGCAATATGGATTCCTTAGTATCATGCTCCTTTTTTTTCCTCTCCTCTCCCCTGCCCCTTTACATAGTAAAGCAGTCCTTATATGTTCTGGAATCTACAATTAATTGTTTTAGAGAAGCATTGTACAGGTGATTTGGCAAAGTAGGCTTTTATTAAAACCTATGAACAAAACCAGTAGAATTAAAGAAGACTACAGTTCTTCTCAACCTCAACAGAGTGCATTGAGTAACCAGAGCAGTTGAAACACCTGGCTGTAAACTTCATGTTTTCCAGCATTAGGTGGTAATGCTTAACTGATAGCTTTTTCAGCTTGTAATGATGAACCTAGTTCTTTAATTATCTCAGTAAAAAAGCTTTCTATCATTCAAGCAACATCCCCTTCTTAGTGGATAGATTATTGCTTTTTAAATTCACTGAATAGAAACCATTCTAGAAGTAAAAGGTAATAATACATAGCTAAATCACTAAAATTATTTTCTAACCCGCATGTTGATAATTTTGCCCACTTCTAGAATGTGTTTAGAAAACTGATTAAGAGTATGTAATAACCTTATATATATCAATGGGTTTTTTGCCACTTTACTAAGAGGTAAAGAAAAGTTTGCCAGAAATGACTTCTTAATACAAGCCAAACACTTCCTAGCCTTACAGACACTGTGAATGAAGGTGGGGGGAATTTCTAGTGGCTGTTGAGACGAGGTTTTTACTGTCTGTCTTTATTTTCACCACAGCACTTTTACTATGTGTGTGGAGAATAGGAACAATGGAACATTATGTATAACTGTAGTAATAGTTCTAGTGTGAAATACTTAAAAATACTGAATTTAGCCCTTTTTATTTGCTTCCATATAGGTGCTAGAACTTTTATTAAGAGTAAGGAAACTGGAATGTGGTGCCGCGGAACTATCACTGAACTAATTCCCCTAGAAAGTAAAAATCAGAGGAAGCCTTGTGGTCCAATAAGATACAAAGTGTGTGATGTTGCATTGCTGAAAGTATTCCTGATTGATGTTGGAAGCTCTATAGTTCTAACTATCTCAGGGTATGTTTCCAGAGAGACGTTTTTGTCTGCAGTTGTTGTCCTTAACTGTTGGCACTCAAGAAGATCTCTACTGAGAAACACATCCTTCCTCAGCTTCACACAAATAACCAGATACCCAAATGACACTAATATTCTCTACGTACGTATTTCCCACAGAAAAAGTGGCAGTGTATTTAAGTACACAAGTGTACAAGCCTTCATATATTGAAATATTTAACTTAAATTTGTGTTGTAGAAGAGAGCACGTGAGTCCTCAGTGCTTAAAAAAGAAAAAAAAATTATTTCATTTAGACTTTCTAGTTTGTTTTGTTGATGTAATATTATGTCAAGTACTGCAACCATGACCTCTGTTGTAAGTCTGGTGTGGGGCTTTTCAGGTGTCGGGTTTGGTTTTTTAAGTTAGTACTGCGTTTATTCCCGTTGACATTAGATATGATCCCAGTGAAAGGCCTGATCCTGCTGCTCTGCAAATTATTGAGACAGATGACATTTGTCTGTTCGTAAGGAAGTCTGATCAGTGCACTGAGGCAGAACTTGCAGCTGTTCCTCCTTTAGCCGTACGGTGTTCATTGAAGGATGTTGTTCCCAAAAATACAGTAAGTACAAGCTGCTTGAAGTATTTCAGGAGCTTTTTTCCTTAAGATTTATACTAAAGAACTTAAATAAGTAGTTTAAAATTACCTTATTCCACTATAAACAGAATTAAATTTAAGATTACAGATGTAAATAGATGGGTTTCATTGCTTTCATTGGAAAGGAAAAAAGCTTTTAGCAGTCTGTCTTAAAAAGCCTCTGGGTTTACAAATACATATTTGTACTTGCTTAAATCTCACTGCTCCTAATTTAGACATGTTCTTTTGTCAAAAATAAAAACAAATTTCAAAACTGATACTTTTATTTCATGTCTATCTGATAATGTTAAGCAAGTAGTAACTTTCAAAAATCATCCAAAGAGGAAGTGGCTTCAGAATTTTTAAGAGAATCTTTTCAGGGATTGTCCTTTTCTTAATTAAAATTTTTTGCCACATATTGAAAAGGGTTTGTTCTCTTCCAGTATAATAACAAGTAAAGTTCTGTCAGTCTTTATTCCATTACAAAGAAAAGGATATATTTCAGCATTATTTTCCTCAGTATTCACTTTGTGTTAGGTTTCCTTTATTTGTGCCACATTCATCTGGGAATGATGTGTCCAGTATAATTCTGACGGTATCACTGCTGGTCAGTTTGGGGTTTTTTTTACCAGTGTGATGTTGACTGAAATAACTTTAAATAGGAAAGATCTGGAACAATTTTCACAAATGTGGGTAAAATGCTTTCCTTATATGTGCTTCCATTTTCTTCACACCTAAAAGTCACAGATTTGCAGTGTCAAATAAGAAATGTATTGACTTGACCCCAGAGAAACAGGAATTCTGATAGGCTTTAAGGTAGACAAAACATCATACAGGATGTTGTGGAGAGGAGGAATGTGTAAATTGCCCAAACTGTGTTGTAAATTTATCTAAAGACATAAGATAATAAACTTTCACATGAATTGGGAGAGCAGAAATATAAGTCACTAAATGAAAGAGCATAAGACAATTCGAGTTGATCTATCAGAACAGTCAGAGGGGATGAAAACCTGAATCTTCGGAAGAAACATGCTGGAAACTGCAGCCCTTTGATGTGACTCGGTTTTATACAGTTAAATACACTTATTAATCCATCATAAAGAGTTCTATTTAGTGCTGTCCTGGCTACAGACTAGACAGTCTTGTGTTCAGTACTTCATCTGTGCCTTCTTTCTTTTATTTTATCTTTAATTACTGTTTGTATTTTTTGTTTTAACATTCTCTGACATGTTCATAACTTTTTCTAACACAGGGTGAAGGTTGGGGAGAGGAAGCAAAGAAAAAATTTTTAGAACTGGTAAATAATAAAGTTGTTTCAATGATTGTATTTAGAGAAGAGGATGGTGTTCTCATTGTGGATTTGAGAAAACCTCCATTCAATGAAACAAGCAGTAACATACCAGTGTCTCTCAAAGATGCATTAGTTTTCTTAGATTTGGCAAGGTACGTGTTTTCCTTTAGTTTATGCTCCTGTGCCATAATTGATAATGGAATAATGCTTGCAAAGTGAAGCATGCAGAGAAGGGTTGTTGTTTGTGTTTGAGCATAACTAGTTATGGTGCCCGGAGCAGTGGGAGATAATTTTTTACTGCATTTGTATTCCTCAGTTAATTGCTTTTTCTTTTGAGGAAAAGGAAATGGGGAAGAAAATGGTTTGTCAGTGTGTAGTGGAATCTCACCTTTTACTTTATTTTCTTCTACAATGTAAAATGTACACTACTGCATCCCAAATAAATACTTCTTAGGAGCCAGCTGCCATATATCGTTCTTCATATGTTATATATGTGATGGGAGAAGATAATGGACTGTACCAACTGCAAGAAGGAAAGTTTAAGCTATAGATATAAACATGAAACAAGTTACTTTTATAAGACCATTTTGTGGGGGGTTATATGAATATAAAAAGGTTCCTTCTCAGTTAATTTATTCCAGATTTCATTTTGTTTACCTTAGGTTTAGACTACAGCTTCCCAGTCAATTAGAAAATAACACCATCTTGCGCTACAGTCCACCTAATATTCCACAAGAAGGAGAAGAAGTCTTTGTTGTAGTTTGTCACATTAATAGTCCAAGTGATTTCTACCTCCAGTTGGTAAGTTTAAAGTCTTTCTAAATAAAACTCTGAACAAACATTTTGATGTTGAGCTACTTTAGTCCACACTAAATAAGGTGTAACTTCCGTTATGTTCTGTCACTTGTTACCAGTGTTAGGATTCCTAGAATTAACAGATAATATTAATTCCTACAATCCTAGTTTGGTCCTAGGTTAATTCCAGGAGTTCTTAGAATCCCAGAAAGTTGAAGTTTTTTGCCAGTTATGTTACATGGTTAATTCTTATGTGTGTATGCAGTGTTTTACTGTTTAGAATGGTGATTGAACAGGGCAATACTCAGCAGTTGTTGGGCTCTTTAATTCACTTCATGTATTCAGAACCACTTTTTAGTTTTGTGAGGAAGAAAGAAAGTACACTGCTAGAAAAAAATTATCCCTTTAAAGAGCAAAAATGCCGTGAAAAAAGAACATCAGATGTGTATATATGTTTTGGGGGTTTTATTTTATTTTAGAGAGAGAGCCTGGAATCTTTTCCAGAGAAAATTCAGGAGTTATATAAACATGATTGTGGAGAAAACTCAGAAATTTTCTGCCCAGTTGAAGGCCAAGCTTGTGTTGCAAAACAAGAGGATGGGAATTGGTACAGAGCACAGATTATTGGTGAGGTTTTGTTTCTTCCACTCTAATGCTGGGTTGCAAATTCAGATGGTTATAAGCAGTAACAAATAGCCATTATTTTTCCTACGCATTCTGGTGCTAATAGGCTCATAAAGTCAGCAGTATTAATTCATATCCTTTTGCTATTAATAGACTGGTTATACATCTGCTCTTTTTTAAATAAAGAGAAGCAGTATACTTCATTTTCTAGAGATTATTGAAATTCTGTGATATAATTATTTTAGTATTTCACTATTACAGTATGAACTACAGATTTAGCTATTATAGCCAGCCCATGAGTGTATGTAATGTTGGTTAATAATTTTCCATAGTAATTCCAAAGGGGATGAAGGGGGGGATGTGCTTGTGCTAACCTCTATGTTGCCTGTTTGGGCAATGTAGCAAGTCTGTATGCTTACATGTCTACTGGGCATGTGTTTAGTGTCCCAGTGTCTCATGAAGTGGTTAGGTGTTAGGGGACCAAAATGCCAACACTGTCATTGCAGGAACGTGAAAGGGCTGGCCCTTAAAGAAAATTTTATATTGAACTATTATACTGTGTGAATGATTATATGGTGGGAAATTTCAGTTCTGAAATTCTGGTGCTTTAACTTGCATCAGATAGCTGTTTTCTTGTTCTAGTAACTTGGATTGTTTTCTTGAAGGGCTGCCAAGTTGTCAAGAAGTTACGGTAAAATATGTTGACTATGGCAACACTGCCAACTTACCTCATAAAGACATACGCAGAGTAAAAGAGGAGTTTCTGAGCTTTCCAGAAAAGGTAAATAAGTGTTTGCCTGAATTAAACACTCAAAATTAATAGAATCTCAGTGAGTGAAAAGGGAAATAGAGGGTTGTTCGCATTCTGAAATAAATAACATAAATAGTTAAGCAACTTCATTTTTGTCAGGGTTTATGATGTGAGTGACTTATTATGTTTTGGGTGTACATCTTTGCTTTTTAAATAAAATAATTTTTAAGGATTTAGAATTCTTTGAAACATGAATGAACACAGGATTGGAAAGTATTGAGGAGGTAAGAGTATCAGAAATGAGGTTGCTTCTGTGGCATTATCCCATTGCAAGTAAGCATTGATAAAGCAAGGCGAAGTAAGCTCTTTCTATTTTAGCAAGAATTTGTCTGAATTTGAGGTTCATGATAGCGACTGGGAAGAGAGGGATCATTTTAAACTAAAGCACATATTGGTAATGTGGAACCAGAAGCCAAGGTCATGCAGTCTTGTATGAATGCAAAACAAAGTTTGTGATTCAGTTGCAATGAGGGGGTCCCGATACATATGTGATATTGGATGCATAATTTCGGGTTATTCCTCAGGCAATCAGGTGTAGGCTGGCTTGTATTGAGCCTTTTAAAGGGACAAATGAGTGGAACAGAGAAGCCAAGAGAAGATTTGAAGAAATTACTGAAGATAAACTTATGCTGTGTTCGGTTATTGGTAAGTTATCAAGAGTGTATTAATTTTTCTTTACATATTATTAAGTTGGCTTAAAGGTAGAAACGTGTATTTTCATATTTAAAATAGTATTAGTTTGAAATGCTTATGTTCATACATGTTGGAGGTAGCCTGGAGTGAGTATATCTAAATGTGAACTAGTTGGAGGAGATGTAACAGATCTACAGATCTGACAACTTCTGAGAAAAGCTCTGTTTGTCTTCTCTTACAGACCACACCAGCATTAGATGATAAAAGTATTCTGGTGCATTTAGATGGGCTTGTTTCCATAAGTACTAGCTATTCTTGACACTTCCTGACTTCATTGGTAGCTGGGAGTGTGAATGCTGCCACTCTAAAACATTGCCCCCCCCCAAAAAAAAAAAGGAATTTCAGATAACACATACATGCCTTAGTATTTTTGTTAATACTGTTTATTGTTCACGTGCAGCTCGTTACTGAAAAGTGGTTTGGAACTCACAGAATAAATGGAATTAAATGTAGCAGTTGGTTTCTTTGTACAACAATATTTTGTAATGATTTTTGTTGTATTTTTAGTGAATTTTAGATACGTGCAGAGCTAAGCCTCTACATATTGTTGATGTTCAGAATTAATTATTTTACATATCAAATGTAATTTTACAAAATTCTGTCTTCTAGTACCATTTATTGCACCTCTAAAACGAGAAGTAGTTTTTACACTGTCATTGATTGGCACTAACTATGTTTATATTATTAATTCACAGAAATTTTAGATAACAGCATCTTATCTGTTGAACTCTTCAATTCCTCTGCTGATAATGGGAGAAAGTTTAGTATTAACTGCCAGCTAGTTGAGGAAGACCTAGCATCCTACATACCTGGGTAAATACACTGTACATAACTTAAAGTATTTGGAAATACTGAATTTGTGTATCGAAATTACTGGCCTCCATATGTCACCTCCAGTGGCTGGAATTTACCACATTTGTGATAAATGAATTTACAAATCACATTCATCAGCTGGTATAAGTTAAGAGTGTAACTCTGCAGCTTGGTAGTTGAATTCTCAAACTAAAGTCTCGACTAACGTAATGTGTTGAAGTTGTAATTGATTGAAAAGTTGGAGATTAAATGTTTTCATCATACTTGTAGTGTCCTTAAGTGCCAAGTCTTCCCAAAGTGTTCGTTGTTGAGGTTCCCATTCCCCTGTAGTAAGAAAAGAAATGTGTGCGTGTAACGTCCACCTAAGGTAAGTCATCGCTTTGGAAGGTCTGTTACTAAAAAACACTTGGGTAACCAGCTATGACAGCGACAGGAAGAGTTGGGAAGACAGCAGAATTGGGAAGTGTGTTGGGGATAATGAAGTTCATAAGGATATAATATTGCTGCATTTAATTTTCTCGCTTTTTATGGAGATAATCCCTGGGCTGTGTTCATGAAAATCTGCGATTATTCTTCCAGTAATAATCCTTGAATACTGATGGAAATAGATTGTTCAACTGGAAGTTTTTATTCCAAAAGGAAATTCCTGTATTTACTTTTTTCAGGAGGAATCATACATATAAGTGGAGTTTCATCTCTTAGCTCAGAAATACAACTAAATCGTAGTAACACTTAATTCTTGTACTTGTCACTGCCACAATTTTAATAAGATTTCTGTAAAGTTAAGCAGCTTTATTTAAACCTGAACAGCTGAGTTGTTTTGTCACTGTCACTAAGGTATTTTGTTGGGTTGCATCTATACTTAGATGGCTGCTTCCAGCCTTCAATCAAGGGTATATCATTTTAACATAAGTTACCGTGTAACACTGATAGCTTGACTAATGTTGATTTTTTTTTTGGTCACTTAGTCTCTTCTCCTTTAGTTTGACTGGGAAGAAAATGAAAGAAACGGGAGCAAGAAAACTCATGGGTCAAAATGAAGGCAGAGAAATTGCTTACCAAGTACTCTTGCAGGCACAACAGACTTAATTTAAGTTACTTATTACTAATTAGCATAATTGTTTGATTTCTGATTCAGGCATTGGTACACAAAAGACAAACATCTATAGCAACTACCCTTCCCCTGGATGAAGTTTACTCCAAGCACCTCTCCTCCTCCTCCTCCTCCTACACTCAGGTTACACTCAGTCTCTTCAGGGAGGCAGTGAGCAGTGCAGGGGGTTGGGCTCAGGGCAAGCAGTTTATCAATGTTACCCCTTCCTTCTTTTCATCCTGTGCTTCTACATGGACCTTCTACAGGCCTCTGTCCTTCAGGAGTGGGCCTCTTGCCTCACAACATACCTTCTATTCTTATGATCTTGGGGTTCCCCATGTTGTCTCTTCAGTTCCTCTTCTCTCCTTGGTGTTTTCTGCCCTTTAAGTTAGCAGTGCCATCAGCTTCACTGGAGGAGGGGCTCAGCCATGCTGTTGTGGGTTTGCTTGTCAGCGCCCTCCCGAGGGGCTGAAAAATAGTATTGCCAGGTGAATTTCTAGAACAAAACCCCCAATCAAAAGTTTTAGTAACGGCTCTGCTAATTTAGAGTCACACTTGTGACATATACCACATACCACACATTGTGGTATGGTTACCTTCCATGTTTAATGCTGTTGAGGGATACCTAAGTCTCCTCTGAACTAGCATAATAAAAGCAGGAGAACACAGTTAAAGCTGTCTGATCCTGGTAATTTGATATCTTTTAAGCCAGACACAAACATTGGGGCTCAGCTTTCACTGGCAGCCTGGAATGCATAGTGTTTCCATCTAACATAAAAATGTGCAACGAAACCTTCCAAAGGAGAAAAAAAAATTAACTATCATGAGAGTTTCTTAAGTAGCATTTATAAATGCTTGTCCTTTGTTGGGATTTTTTTCTGCTTTTTAAAGTTATGATTGCTGTCATGTCAAAGTGGAATTACTGAGCGATTTTCACTTTAAAATGTGTTTAAACTTTCCGTTCTTATTATTTTGTGCTCTTTACAGGTACACCAAAAGTACTGCAGTACGGCCCAATGAAATATGGGATGATCCTCTAGAAGAAAATCTTAAAAGCTCAGAAGTTTTAAATCCTATAGACATGGAACCTGTGGATGAGGGACTTTTCAGATTGGTTTCTAACAAAGAGATACATGGGAGAGTTAGTCACATTGTGTCTCCTAGTAAAATTTTTGTACAATTGCTGTCATTAGAAAGTATACTGAAAAGGTACTAAAATTCAAAGAACTTTCCTTGAGTTAAGATGTTATTATTACAGAGTGGTGAGGTATAGCTAGAACAAATTCTGAATAGAGTTGCATTTGACACTGTACTTTCTGAAGGCTGCTGACTTATGTTGCTTTGTTGAGGAAAGTATAGGAACAAAAAACAGGTTGGCACTATGTTGTAGTTTATTAATACTTCTGATTCCAAATTAAGTACATGATCTGACTCCTATTTCAAATCAGTTTTAATGTAGTAAGTATTGGGGCCAATGCAACACTGTCCAGAAAGATTGAATCTTTTTGTTCTTTCTTTTCTCTTTCTCATTCCTTCATTAGAAGTCTGGTTAAATAATACCAATATCCTAAGTCATAGAATTACTATAGTAGTAGTAATTTTTTTTATCATGATTCCAGTAAACTGTTAGGAAGTTTGAAGAAAATTTCTAGACGTAGTGTATCAGCCTTCTTTTGATAGATATTTAGGTAACATTTAGGTAATAGTGCCTACCGTTTGAAGACAGTTAAATGGACATGTCATGGCTTACTTTAAGTTGCTTATTTTCTTACTTATTTTCTTACCTTCTTAATTGTAACTACCTGGAGTTCCGTTTCATTAGTCATGACACTAAATGAGCACCACACTCTCGAGCTGTCAAGAGAAAACACTGAATCTTTCAAATAGTGCTATATAATGTGTTCAGGATGGCTCAGATTAATTCCATGGTTTAAGAAAACATGATAGTTTTACAGATTTTTAATCAGGGTGTATGTGGTTTGTAGCTCCCATTTCATGTATTTCTGTGTCATGAAGAAAAACTACAATACTGTGTGTCTGTTAAGCTACTGGAACTTTACTGTTGTATGCTGGTTAAGCAGTGATTGATTCAATTAGCCCTTTATTCACTCTGTAAAATTTTACCCCTAGAAAAGTGTCTTTTGAATATTAGTTTGCAGGACGAGATGGCTTCCATCTACAAAGAATCCCAGCCACCATCTGTGAAGTGGGAAAGTAGTATGCACTGTGCTGTTTACATACATAATGTGGGACAGTGGCAAAGAGGTCAAATAAGCAGGATTGTCTCCGAAACAAGTGCAGAGGTAAACCTCTTAGCATAACAGGATTCATGCTTTCATTTCTAAACTTGTAAGCATTCATTGATTAAGATAAGGTCAAATCTTTGCTTCTTACTTCTGTGTTAATATTTTCTCATATGGTCTCTTGCTTTCCTGGAGAATTAAGTTGTACGTCACTGCAAATAAGTTGACTGTCTCATCAAAGCTCAGATGCCTTCAGCAGGGAACCTGGTAGTTGAGGAAGGCTGAGGAGGTAGACTTCCTGTATGTTTACACTAAATTTTGGAACATGGTGGAGATTCCCAAGCTGTAGTTTTAGCAATTTAGATTAGATTCCGGAAGGTGTGTGAAACTGAAGGTCACAGTAATTCAAACTTAACGATCCTTGTTAAAAGACAGTGCCGGTTGAACCAAGTGCAACGCCACAGAAACACATGTAGTCATGCTGTTACTTGAACCCTAAACTGATGGTGATGCACTTTGCCATGTAGGTATAACATCTTCCCCAGTAATCTCTCACACAGTGCTGCTTTAAATGTATTTTGTTGCACCAATCTGAAAATAATGAGCATCAGAAAAAGCATTTTGGGACTAGGTACTTACTTGCCTCAAAAGTAAGAGTGGCTTTGTAATCATACAGATAATTTAGGACTAGGTTACTATTGGTTGTCTCCACCATCATTGGACTATGTCCAGGGGTCTTCTTAATAGGAAGCAGAAGTGGGACTCCCTATACTTCTGGTTTGCATCATCTGCTTTCTGAGCCTAAGAGCCCTCAAACAGCTATTTAACCACATCAGAATAAAAAGCAGGGGTTGGAGGGGAGCTATTTCAGCAATTTTTGGTTTAAAGAAAGAGAGTGTTTTTTCTGTTTGATTTTGTTTCTTGCCTGTAATAGGTAGTACTTTATGATTATGGAGCTGAAAAAACAGTGGAGATCAGCTGTCTAAGAAAACTTGAGGAAAATATGAAGATAATTAGGAAATTAGCAATAGAATGTTCATTGACAGATATAAGGTAGGCTTTCCCCTATACTGATTTTTAGCATTAGAAACTAATAATGACATAATTTATTTTACGAGTGTGTTAGCACTGATTATCTAAGATTTGGATGTGGTTTCCTTTTTGAATAAAGAAGAAATGGGGTGGTGGCTGTGATCTTGTTTTATAAAGGTTTGGGGTTTTTTCTAAGGGTTATACTACATACCAGTAAAGCAGAAACTGTGCTATAGAAATAAACAATATTTATAGGAAGAATTAAAAAATAGTGAACAGATTTATTTCACTGAATTCTTTTTTTCCTTGGCTCAGAATTTGAGATGAATCAAATATTATGAAACTGCACAGAACGTCTCTTCTAGACTGTTAAGGCAGGTGTCATACTTCTGGAACTCGTGGTCTTCCTCACTTTAAAATTTTGGGGTTTTATTTTTTTAATTCTTCCTGTCATAAAGATCCAGAAATGAATAATCATTTGGTTTTACTGTTGATTAATGGAGGTTCTCTTTTTTTCCCTGACAGTTCAGGAAGTTTAAAAAAAAAAAAAATCACATTCTTGGTAAAGGGAGAGGGTTTGTGGTTACGCTCAGGAGACGCCAACTTCTCTTGTCTCTCTCAGACCAACAGGTGGAAGCACACAGTGGACAGCAACAGTGTGTGAATTCTTATCCTATTTCCTAACCGGAGTGCAAGTAAAAATAATCATACAGGTTTGGAATCAAAACCAGTAGTATTTATAAAATTTCTGCCAGGCTGTCTTTTAATTCAGTTTTTTTCTGAATATTTTACTGTTAAAAGTCCTCAATGGAACTTGCTTAGATAGCTGTTTGCTCTAGGGAAGAAGGTGCATTTTCTTCTTTCCGCTCTACTTGTGTTATTTGCCAGAGCATTGGAGCAGTTTGGCTCTGCAGTGTGGAAATAACTTAGATATATTTAGTTACTGGAGAATAATATCTGTATCTTTGGGATCACTGGGTGCTGACATCCTCTATGGGCAGGTAAGCAAGATGCTCAGGTTCTTGGTGAGAATGATTTCAGCAGTTACTATATTAGTTTTCATGAAAGACGGAAAGAATTAATGCATTGCTGTATGAACATCGTTAGTAATTTTTTTCCTCCTATTAAAAAAAAATACTAATTGGTTCAGTGTCTGTTGGAGCTTTACAGTATGTAAGAAAATAAAAGCAGTGGAGTGAAGTTACTTATGAGTGGGTTTAAAGCCCTTGCTGGAGGAAAGCAAGTGTCTGGCAGTTGATTCTAATAAAACAAGAGACAGAAGCAAGGTTTTACTCTTTTACTTTTTAATGTCATGTTCAGAATAGTTGGTAAAATGATGGGAACTGTCACATGGATTAAATAAATTGTGTCTTCTGATGGGGGCGTCAGTTGTTCGAGGATGTCTGATTTGCAATCAGTACCAATAAAATTAAAAATATGCCTGTAGGTTAGAGGAAATGCATATTGTAATATGCTGTCCAGCTCTCTCATTTTTTCCAGGAAAGTGATGGGGCATGTGCATTGCCTGTGAAAATTCTTTGCGAAGATGAAACAGGAAAAATGATCGATACTTCTGAATACCTTATTGAACAGGGTTTGGCTCTTAGAAAGAGAAGGTTTGGATACTTTTATATTCTTTCAGACTCTGATATTCACATTGGGTAAGCTAATAAATAATTTAAAAATTTGGATTGTCCTCTACAGCACATGTAGCAGCAGAACTCCATCTTCAGTGCATTTGTTTGAGCATAATGTTATTAGTTGTGTCCATTGCACATTTCAGTTCTCTAAGTTGGCGGACAAGATGTTCAACAGTATTTTAATAAGCGTTTGTCACCTTTGTGTGTTTGGGTTTTTAGTTCTATTTTATTCTTTGGCACTTCTCAAGTTCTTTGTCAGTTAATATATTGTTATGATTTGATTGAATCTGCTAGAACTGATACAGCTGGTATGGCATGTTCAGTCTCCAAGGAACATCTTAAAGTACACGAAGAGCAAGAGAACACACAGCTGGATGGTTATAATTCCAAAACTGTATGTGCAAGAAACAGAGCTGTTCCAGAGGAGAACATCACTGTTTCAGAGAGTGAACAAAAATCATTCAAAACACTGCTTCATTCAGGAATGGATGAAACATACAAATCTCCTGCTGTACCTGAAGCAAAAATTTTTCAAGCCATAGTGAGCTGCATTGGAGTTGATGGAACTATTTATATAATACCGAAATCATCTGGTAAGTTTACGTAGAGGAAAATACATTTGTCCATGAATCTGAGCACTTTGGTGGATCAGAATATACCAGATAAATGTTGTAGTATACATGTGCTCTGTCAGAACACAGTTCTAGAAGACTCCTGTTGGGAAGGCTGTTGTTGGGAAGGTGATGTGTCCTTTGGCATGAGGGGTGAGGGCTAGGTGCCCCTCTCCCATAGGGAGAGGTCCCAGAGCTGCCTGGCAGAGGAAACCCAAATCCCCAGGAGGTATCGTTCTGTCCTTAAATCAGCTCTCCTGTCCTCCCACCATCCCAAGAAATCCAAAAAACCCAAGCATTTGGATGGGCAGTTTACTTGGCTTTCTTCTCTGGGCAGTATTGGGTGAGGCAGCAGGTGCTTTATTTTATACTGTTGAAATTATGATGCATTTTACTAATAAATGAAGTAACTTACTTAACCAAGATACAGTCATAAAGATTCTTACAAATTAGCCTGGTTCTCGTATATTACTCAATGTTTTTCCTTCAGTTTGAGCTGAGTACCCAAGTGCCTTGGACTCTTTATTTGTATCGTGATAGATTCTGTACCTCATAATATTTTCTGGTGGAAATGGGTTCATTTTCATCTGACAGATGCAGTGTCACTCTTCAGTAGCATGATAATACATCATGCTTTAGAAAAAATGTTTACATACGAGAACATTAATTTATGTTTTTTTCTCCACAAGTGCATTTAACTACTGGATCATACCATAAAACTTTGAAATTCAAAGTCCAGGAACCCCACTTGCCCAGGACTGTTCCTGCAGTTAGTGCTGTAGACTGTACCCACAGCAGAAGAGGTTCTGCGGAACACCCGCTTTGTGTTGTTTCATGGTGTCCTTCCACTGTCTCTGGGAGCCTGTCTTGCTTGTGCTTTGTATGGCTCTTGTATTAGACCTGCCAAGGTGTTAGTTACAAAGTTTATAGACCCGTCTTCTCTGAGATCAGAACCCAGAATTAAGGGCTTCAGAACTAGAAATGCAGTTTACTTTTAAGTAGCAAGTTATTTACATTTACTAGATGTTGAACATACATATTGTATCAGTGTTGGAAAATATTTTTTGTAGCAGCATGTGTATTTTGTGTTTATATATGCCTTCATCTGAGTCTGCTGGGTTTTAGTGATGAAAATACTTTGTATGAATAAGTTATAGACTATTCTGAATTATTTTTTTATTTCCCCCTCACCCAAGAAATTGCACTAAGCAGTTTGATGACTGAAATACAAAATACCTTCAAAGGCCTTGGTCTTCTGATACCCTACTGCTGGAAAAAGGGAGAAGCTTGTGTTGTAAGAGGATCAGATACCTTGTGGTATCGAGGTCAAGTTGTGGAAGTCTGCGGTAGTACTCTCCAGGTAAGTTTGATTATGGGTGGGGTGGGAGGGGGGCATATGGATATGTGCAGATGTATGTTAAAAAAAAGGGCAAATAATCCAATCCTCTGAACTAAACTTAGGATCCCACACTTTTTCATTCAGCTGGCTTGACAATGCAGGTGCTCATTCTGCTTAAAAGTATGATTACTTTCCTGAATTTTACATTCATTTTAAAGATAAATTTTGTCTACCTATTCAAGTTGTCACCATTTTTCCCCTAGTTTTCCTAGTCATGGTAAGTTTTCTTGAATAAAGAGCTACCCTTGGTCAGCTGGAAGTAATCCCTTTTAGGTTTTTTCTTCTTTTATTGTTCTTACCATATGCAGAATGCTTTGAAAAAAATTAGGTTTAGCATCCCCCTGCCCTGTCCCTACCCAGAAAGTAGTGGCTCCCTGTTTTAAATTCTTTCTGCTGCACAGGTATAGAGCTACTTTTTCTCATTAGCTGTTAATCTTACCTAACTGCTTGAGTCTGCTCATGATTTTTTGAATGTAGATTTTCAAAGTCTTCACACTATCCTAGTTCACAAATTCTTGCAAGAGACGTTTAGCAACTGAACTTCTAATCTGCAATACCAGTTTTTTAATGCTTTCCTTCATTTCCACTTGGTTACATCACCTACTTACCAACACACCATTATTTTTTTCTCTAAAAAAGTAGATGCTGTAAATGAATATTTCTTCTTATTAAACTTTACTGAAATTATTCCTGTTTTTTTAAGTTAAGCTTTGCATTTCATATAGGTACAGTACATAGACCGTGGTTACATAGAGAGCATTCCTCAGTGTCATCTGTATCCCACTACATTTTATACTGGTATTCCTCCATTTTGCATCCCATGTCAGCTCCACAAGACATTACCGGTGAGTAATGGCAAATTTGTGTTAGTAGGTAGCTACTCACATCAATGCACTGTTTAGTCATAGAAAGGTTAAGACTAGTTGCTGGTATTTTTTCTTGCCTACAAGGCTTCAGAGAAGGCCTGATGAGGATCATTTCAGCAAGGCAGCCTTTTATCAGGAACAGACAGATGGCTGTATGAAGGGACCATGCTTCAAAAGCAGTTGTCATTGGAGTTAAAACCTTTGTGAGACAGGACACCACTGTAATTGTCAGGGTGATACTCTGAAGTGGCAATTTGTTTTGTAATAGCAACAAAAAGTAAGGGCTGGATTTCTTAATGCAGGATGGCCAGAAAATCATAGATCTTCAAGTCCTGTGAAAGTGTTTCTGTCATTCAGAACTCTACTGTTTAGGAAACAATCTAAGCCAATACACGTGAATTGTTAGTAAGTAATTGGTATGTAAATAACATCTTCACATATCATCACACCTTGCTTGATTTGTGTGGTGCATCTAGTATATTGGAATTACTGAAATTACTAGCTTACTTTTAAACTTACTTTTAAAGAAAGCCTTTTTATTGCTGGAATCAGTTAAACAGATAAAGAAAGGCTGCAGCTCCAGTGAGGCTGGGGGGGTTTGCGATATCTGTCCTGCTGGTGCAGACCTCAGACTGCTGGAAGTGCCTGGACCTATCTCCTGGGGCAGAGACAGGCAGCAGACCTTCCTGCAAAAGGTGTGCCCATGTAGGGGACCTTCTGCAACAGGTGGCTGAGCTGCAGGAGGCGGTGAGAGGTCCGTGTAATGTCGGGGAAGCTGAGAAGGAGTTCGTAGCTGATTCCAAGTGCAGTCTGCAGTGGACCTGCAGCCAGCAGCTGAACACCCAGTGGCACACACAGAAGGGGAGGGCGGGCAATAATGCAGAAGAATGGAAGCTTGCAATGGCAAGTACCTGCAGGAAGAAGAGACTTCCCTCAAAGTTCGAGGTGCACTCGTGGAACTGCTTCAGCACTCTTGCAGGCTGACAAGGACAGACCTGTCACATCAGCTGAGTAAGGCAGCACCATCTGCTGCCTGTGCAACCACCAGTGCAACTAACAAAAAGCACTGGATGCTCTCCAGAGAGGTGTGCTGTCTAATGGGGGCTCATATAGGGACATCATGGGGCGACTGCCAAGCCTCACACCATCCACTCCCTATTTTCTGCTGCTGCTGTTTCATGTTGGCCCCAGAGATACAGCTGGGAGCAGTCTGAGGAGTATTGAGAAAGAGCGGTAGTAAGAGCAGATCCCAAGAGCGGTAGTAAGGTCTGTGGAGCCCTGGTAGTTTTTTCATCAGTCCTGCCTGTGAAAGGGAAGGGATTTGAAAGGGCCAGTTCAATCTGGTGAGTTAACAAATTGTTATGGGACTGGTGCCACAGCCAGGGGTTTGGCTGCTTGCACAGTGAAGTCTTAATGCACCAGATAGCAGATAATACTTAAATGGTTGTAGGCAAATCAGACTAATGATGTTTGTTTTCAAATAAGTTTAATGATAGTCACATATTTTCACTTGTCTTAGGAATAGGAAGAATATTACTTATCAGCATCTTAATGTGTGGGTTTCTTGCTTTTCTCCAAATAGATTGGAAATTTTTGGCAGCAGGATGCAGTAGGTTGCCTTCAAGAACTACTTACAAATGAAGAGGTTGAAATACATGTTGAGGTAGCTTGCTTTATTCCTAGATGTAGATGCTTATTTTTCAGGGGTTTTTTTCCCTTTTAACTGGCATTAAGAATAATATATGAAGGAGCATAGTAGTAAATGTATTTCTTAGACAAAAACAAAACTAAACTTGTTTCTCCTGTGACTTGCCCTTTATTATAGTTTTCAGGCCTTAAATGTGTCCCTTAGAGGTAGTCACATTTTTTAATCCTGTTTATATTCTGTGTTGTCATTCTGACAAGTAACCTAGTTAGCAACAGCATAAATTCTTCTATATTCTATTTTAAGTGATTAAATTTTGGTATAGTTAAGTAGGGACATGCTTAAATTTTTATCTTAACATTTTAGGGAAACATCATCTTTATTGCCTGAAAACAAGCAATTTTAGATAGCTCCATTTCTAATAATAAATTGTGAAAGAGAACGGTTTGAATAAGCAAACATGGGATAATATTTCAGTGTTAGAATGAGTAGCTGATGCTGCCATCCCAGAGATAGATACATTCTCATTTGTGTCATAACTTATGTTAGTAGCCATCCTTAGTTGTTTTGTATCTTCAGTGAATGAATATGGTGCATGTCAGCATGAAAGGTTTGAATTTCCTGGTCACTATTTCTAAAACCTCAGTCACACTAATTACTATCATATACCTGTTTTGTCTTGTGTAAACAGAAATTACCAGATAACCCATGGGACAAATTGTCCATCAGCCTGTATTTTGGTGGAATTTCACTTTCGTCCTTCATGGCACACCAGAAGTACTGTGTTGCTGAAGATTGTCAGGATGTACAAAAGCTGGTGAGACTTGTGTGTGTTGCATCTATTTCACTGTTGTTATTCCAGCACTGAAAAGATTACTCAGTTTCTTGTGACCTCTGAGGATTGATCTGTACAGTTTTGTGATGTAAACAGCAGTAAGACAAGTACACAGTTCTGCAGCATAACAAGTGAGGGTACAACGTGTTGATAAGATTGTATGGAATGCCAAGAATTTGTTCTGGGCTCCATAATGAAAAGAGATTTTTGCATTCCTGTTTAAAGCCCAGTTAGTTTTTGTGTTCCTCTAAAACCTAAAATGCTAGGAATAGGTTAATATTTTTGCTAGGAATAGGTTAATCACTTGAAGGGATTAGTGTTATTCATAAAAATATATCCAAGGATGGAGATAATCCCAAGTAAATTGAATTGGGTATTTCTGCATAAACCCAGTGATTTCTAAGGGAATTACCTAGGTTCTTTATTCCAAATGTCTGGGATATTTATCTTTAGGGAAGGATTGAATTTTTCACCTGTCTTCATTGTCTTAAATCCTACGTAAGTAACTTCTCTGTATTTTATTTAATTTTTTTTCTTGGAATCTGAGGATCAGGTTTATTTAAATTGCTAAGACTGTTACTTCATTTTTCTCTTAGCTCTGTCTAAGCCTGCCAATGTATTTTTCTTTCCCACGTAACATCTTTGCTTCAGAAGATAATTTTACAGTAGAGTCCGCTGCTGTCACTGCAGAGATTGTACGTTTTGTTGCGTCCTGTTGAAGTACGAGAGAGTAGGAGCTGCATTCGTGACCTGTGATCCAGCTGAGCTATGTGCATCATTTAATGCACCAGGGTTTATTTTGTTATGAACCAAATGCATTAATGACATGTACAATTTCAGACTGTAAAATGCATGGCTCTAAAAGAGGACAGCATGCTACTGAGAAAATACATGTCTGTACTTTACCTGTTGCCTTTTTGAAAGAGTGATAATAGTGGTGGCTAAGGAGTTCATTTATTCTTTGCCTCGTTTTTAAGGGATAACTTGCTCTGGCAAACTGCAGGAACACAGGGGCAGGGTATTTAGGGTTATCTGTGCTATTTAAATTAACAGCAATCTAGTTTCCATGTCAGTAGGTTCAGATCATTTCAAAGATATATTCTTTGTTTTAAAACATTAATTTATTAGTTCTCTTATCTTTTAGCTAAAGCTTTTTAAAAAAAAATCTCATAAGTGTGATTAATATTTTTTCCATCAAGGACGCACTGTTTATTATTATACACATTCTTAGGTAACTCCTTTGAATCCAGAGTCATACCAAAGCTAGTTTCCATTTTGTTACTAAATGTGATGCTCAGCTGAAGTCTGTCTTGGTCTAGGGGCTCCTTGCAGGAGACACTTGTGTTTCACCCTCATACGTGTTGCCACGACTGCCTGTTCCAGGAGATGCCTTTCCTGTCAGAGTTACCCATTTGGTGTCCCCTAAGGAGGTAAGTCTTGTAGACATCTTGCATACGTTGCAGTCCCATCAAGCTGGTGAACATGGGTAACAGAGCATTATAAAGATTGCAAAATGATCCCGAGTTACTGATGCAGGTGGTTGTGCAAGGCAGGATCTGAATGAACTCTTAATTGAACTACCTGCATGAGTGGGGGCAGAGAAATACTAATCATTTCTGTAAAAAAGAGCTTTAAGAGTTACAGTGTTTCTGTTTGGTACTTACTCTGTATAATAAAAAATGAGGTCTTTGGATTTTAATCTGGCAGAACAGTAATGATTTTTGTGTAAGCCCACACAATTTTCTGTAGTTCTAGTAGTCTCCCAGGCAAAAGGCAGAATGTAATGTGCATTGATCAAATACAAGATTCCTGTGTGGACTTTGAATGTTAAATGATGAAATAGAGAAGAAAAGGGGGCAAGGATGTGCTGAACCTTTCAAAGACGGGAACAAGTAATCTATTAATAATTGTTGATCACCAATGGCATTTGAAGTTTCGAAGTCATTTGCAAAAATTGTAACACAAGGGCCTTTTCTTTGAGTAGGTTTATATTTGCCTTGATCCTTCTGAGAACCTTACGCAGCAGTCTGCCACAGAGAGAGCTGCCAGCAGTGACTCAGGGAGCCTTGATGAGGCCCTGAAGTGGTGCAATAAAATCATTGAGTCTCTTCCTCTTCTAACAAACTTTGAAAAAGGTACGTTAATGTGTTTATTTTCCCTGTTGTTTCATGTGGATGTACCAAAAGCCTGAATTTCTTTTTGAAGAATAGGAATATTTATATTTCTATGCATCTTTTAAATAAAACTTTCTGAGAGTAAGGAATAACACCGCACTATAATCATATGACACACTATAGTAATGTTTTTACTTTTCATTAAATTGAGGCTTTTGTGTCATTCTGATCCACTGGAAAATGGACAGAACTCAGAGTTCTCATGACTGTTAAAGTTATGAATTGAGTTTTTATGGCATTTGGTAGTAATAAAACTTTTTCCTTGAGGAGCCTGTGACTGAAACTGTAACTGTGAAAATCTTACTATTAAATATTCCAAGGACAAAAGTTATGTATGGAAAATCACATAACCAAGGTTTAGAAGTTACATGAACCCTAAGGAGCATCACTTTAATTCTGGATTTCTCCGTTTAGGAAAAAAAAGGGCTTAATTGGGCTTTAATTTAAATGGGCTCTTGTCCACAACTGTTGGATCTAAAATAACGTAAAGTATGTGGGTCTAAAACTTTGTGAAGAAAACAGTTACTGCCTGCACTTCGTTCTACTAACGAGTAAATTCTGGTTCAGGTTTTAAGCAACATCTCCCTCGTGTCCTCCAGACTTAAGTCTATTCTCTTGCAGATCAATCTTTTTACTAACTGAACTGTGCAGCTAAGTCCAAGTTGAGAAGTTTTAACATTACACTGTTTGGATCATTATCTTTACCTAGCAATTTGCTGTTATTTCTCATCATTGCCATGTGAGGTAGAGAAGCTTGACTTAAATTGCATACTAGTGATTGTGAATTGGAGTTCAGAGAAAATTGGAGGATGCATAGAACAAAATCATAGCATGAATTTAAGAAGGAAAAGGAAATTTAATTTCTGTCACAAAGTGGATTTTCAAGTTCAGTTTGTACTGCATTGGGGAGTTTTGTGATATTCTTTTTTTTCTTTTTACAGAACTGCCTTGCCTTGCAGAATATGTGGATGGCTTATGGTATAGGGCAAAGCTTCTCTCTGTTATACAGCTTGTCCCTGTTCAGATTCTGGTTCAGTTTGTTGACTATGGTACCTATTTAGTTGCCCCAACAAACAGGTAAATGTATAAGAAAAAAATGCATGTCAAATGTCTGTGTGTATGTATATATGCACTTATGTTATCAAATATGTACTTATAGATATTTTTACATCTATTATTTCTTTTTATATAACTACATATATGTTGTTTATAATTCAGCACTGGATTTCAGTTGCGCAGACGGTGGGTTGGCTGGTTAAATAATTTCTGTCTGCAGAGCATGGGGTTGTGCTTCTGTTTCAGGTGGTTCTGAAAAGCCTGTTAGTATAAGATCAGATTTCTCCGTTATCTCCAGTTACTTAACCTGTGAGTAGGCTCAGGAGTATAATCTGCTTCTGCACCCAAGAAGCTCACTCAAAACAAGGTGCACAAACAAATTCTCTGATCCTGTATGAACTGCAGTCTGCACAGAGCATATCTGGGGAATAAGATAAGGGATAGGGGAGTACCTGAGTGGGACACACCCTGTGCTGCTTGGTGCTGAGCAACACTAAGAACTGCTCCTGTGATGACACACAGCATCAAACACCCCAGGCTTTCAGGGTCCCCTGAACTTGTCTGAATTTCTCGTATATACATATATATACACACTATATGTGTAGATACTACTATAGTACACCTCTGTATAATATATATAGTGCATATGTACATATTTTTAATATGCACTGCTTATTCACACTGACTTGCTTTTGAGCTCATTGGGGAATCTACACATCCTTGCTGAAGATGAGACAAAATGAGATTTGAACAGTTTCCTGCTTCACATACTGTTAGGGTTGTGGGAGATGGGGTGTTTTATTTCAGGTTTGCATTTCCTGCTCTGCTTCCCCATTCCTTTGCTTCTGAGATAGAGAGAGAGAAGAATGGGGAGATGATAATAGAGACCCAAGGTACCTATTTCCAGTAGCATGTCTAGAGCACGTTCAGGCATGAAGCACTTTGTACCACAAAGGTTTGTGGAGCCTGCACTGTGATGATTTGTACTTGGATTCCTGTGCTCCGGTGTTTATTAGGCATTGGAGACTCCTCCCTCAGCGCTGTGTTGGGGAGGCAGTTTGTGCCTGGTGAGCCAAGAGGTCTGTAGGATGCTGGACTGCTTTGTGATAGTTACTGTGCTCAGTCCTTACTGTGCTAAGGCCTGGGCCTGCCTGCCAGAGGAATTGTTCAGTCTGACACTGGCATGTTACCAGAGAGCAGGGAGTCTGATCCCAGTTTCCACACCATAAACCTGCTGCATGAACCATACAGCAGCCCATCCTTACGCCCTTACTGAGAGTTGAGCTTGACAGGTGGATTGTTGTGGGCAAACACTTCTCATTTTTGTTGTAGGTTGCGTCACATACCTACCTGTCTCCTGAAGTACCCGGCTCAGGCAGTACGGGTTCTGTTGGCCGGATTTAAACCTGCGTCAGATGACACAAACATGAAAAGAATTCCTTATTCCCCCGAATGGAGCCTGAATGCATTGTGGGCTATGGTGGACTGTGTGGAAGGAAAACGTCTCTCTGCTTCCATACTTGTGAGAATTACTTTTTTTCTTTTTTTTTTTCTTTCCCTCCCAGTTCTTGCTCAGCCTAAAATTCTTACTAGCACTGTAATTTTTAAGTATTTGTTTTATTGTGTACCCTCATAATTTAAAACTGAGAATCATTTACTTTGGAGGAAGGCTAATGAGAGAAAATTATGTGGTGCTCTTCCTAATCCTGCAGTCAAAAGATTTTTGAGCATTCCTGCTGTTTTAAAACCAGTTTTCTTTACTTAAAAATGAAGTACTCTTTGTATATTCACAGTTCCATTTAAGCAGTGAATATAGCCAGTAAAATAACTTTCAATATTGGTTAGCTTGAGATTTAAATCTGTTACTGTCAACTGTGTCAACTTGCAGACTCTTTCACCAGAGGTCACCATTTCTTTGTATGGAGATGACAAAAATCTGGTTCATCTGAAGCTGATAGAAATGGGACTTGCAGAGTTGGACGAGTGACATGTAAGTACAGTGACTGTGAACTACAAATTCATACCATTCTGGAAGGATGATTTCAGAAGTTTAAAGCAAAGTATAAACTGCCAGTAATGTTGACAACTAGAATTTATTTTTTAAAAAGATCCCTTCTGCCCACTTCCGCTCTATTAATGAAGCATTTCATATAAAACAAAAAGCTGTTAAAAAAATTATTTACATACCATTACTGAAACCCACAGTTATAGGTTTAAGAACTAGCAGGTACAAAGAAACAGGAAACAAAGAGCCCTAAGGTGATACAACATAAAGAGCCTTTGCTGCCAGTAACTGAGGAAGGTAATTTGCAGATTGACAGTGCGCTCTGCCCATATAATAAAAATTAATTCTGTTTTAGGTGTTGGATCTCAATGGCAGGCGCCAGTGGTTACTTAGGCAAACATCCGTGAATAACATACGGATGTCCATAGATCTGGTCAAACATGGAATATTTTTAATTAAGAGATTTACACTGTGTTATCCATAGAGAATAGCGGAGACTTGGATTTTCAGATTCCTTGGCTGACTTCTTATCTAGTATTTTTCCCCTCCCATTTAATAAACACACTTCTGATAGATGTTTACAGATAATGTTCCAAACACTTTTTGATCTTGAAATAGTGAAACTTTATATTCACATCTCAATCTTTTTTGACCATGGAGCCCCAAGTATTGTTCTGTGATACCCTTTTCACAGGAGTAGATGGAACTAATGTATAGTGGTAAATAAATAGATAAAAAGCTGATGCTGGGCACAGTTGTTCTAGTATCTTGTTAGAAGACTTGGAGGGAAGATGATAGTTTTATTATTGTGATGTAACTTCTCTTTGTGTTTCAGGTTTATTTGATGACAGACACCTCCAGCACCAGTCTAGGATAGGGAACAAACAGTTGGGATGGAAGAGTATTACTGTCTTTGTTCACCATGTTTGCATTGTTGCTGTTTTCTGTTTGTGTTATTACACCTCTTTCACTTCAGAGTTTAGGGAATAAAGTTTGTTCAGCATTTATCTGAAAGCTTGTTTTCCTTTACTGCTACAGTGTGTAAGGTTTCTTTGGATGTCTCTGTTGTACTAAATCCCTTACGTGTAAACCTCAGCCCCTTTCACTGAGGAGAAAAGGGAGGGGGAGCAGAAGGGACAAGGCAGAGAAAGTGAAAACCTTCTACTCTGCAAGGGAATGAAATGAATTTTTCAGCATCCACAGAAATGGAACAGCCAGCCTGGCAGCAACCCTTCGCTAGAATAAGTACTGCAGAATTTTAAAAGACAAGTCAGCTTAAAAACACCTGTGAGGTGGAAGAACTGGATGAGATGACCTTTGTTAACTAGCTTGGAGAATTAACTTGTCCCCCAGTCTCAACCTGTGCTAGCCTTATGAATATAGATGAACAGTTTATAGAACAGATTTTGTGGTCTGCCAATGCTGTTGCCTCCTAACTGAGAGATGAAGAAAAAAATAATACTGTGAAGGAAAACGAATAGCCTAAGGCTGACTGAAAAGGAGTGCTGCCATTCATTTACTCTTTTAAGTCAAGCAGTAAGTAGACTGACACCCAGACTCTTAAATCTGGCCAGCTGCTGTATTTCACCACAGCAGGGGTTAAAACAGCACAACTTGGATTGAGGAATCTTCTCTTAGATGTCTAAGGCAATCTACAGCTGTCAGATTTCTACTGACAGCTGATTTTAAAAAACACCCTTTAAACCACACGTGCCAGAATACTGAATCAATAAACTGCCCCGTAAAAGTGGGAATGGGGAAAAAAATTAGCAAAAACTCTGAGATAGCACCCACTTAAAAATAAATTTATTTCGTAAAAACTATAAACAGTATTTACACAACAAGCGTAAAGGGTTTTCCCTTCTTGTTTACAGAAATGTACATTATTTTTGCTGATGTTTTAACACTTCAGCAGTTTTGACATTGCTTACAGCTTAGTGTCCATGATAATATTCCCATCCTTGTCCTTTACTCTGACTCTCCCAGAGCCATACTTCGTTTCCTGCTGTCCATTCACGTACACAGTCTTGACAGAACCATCTGGGTATTCCCGTCTCTTGAACTGTGATGTGTGTAGTTCTCTCTGGCCATTATTGAACTCTATAGTTTTGCTTCCATCTCTGCATTAAAGGAGGAAACAAAAACCAACCAATACTTAGTAAGGATCATACATAGGCTTAAAATTAATCTCAGAGCAGCAATTACGCAAGCCTAAATGAAGAAAGAATTAAAAAAAATACAGTAGTTGTGGAAAAAATCTGTTAAATGTCATCGCAGCTGGTTCATACTCAAAAACCTGTTTCTCCAAGACTGACATGACTTCTTTATACCTGTGGGCCTCTACTGCACTTTCTCTGCACTGAATCCATTACTGCAACAATCCAAGAAAAGTTTAAAACTTGGTGTTTTGAGCACTATGAGTTATCAGCTGTCAGTCAGACCCACTTCCCAGTCACGTTGTCCTGTGTTTTCTAGAATTACGTACAAATCAGAAGAGTCTCCCCAGTCAGGACAATACACTCAGGCCTTCAGTCTTTGTCTCCTCCAGGCTACCAAAAGAAAACCCCCAAACTCAAGCAGTAAGGACATGTTCACAGTACAGTACATTCAAATGTAAACTGGTAGATCTAGATCTGTCACCATATATAGTGCCCCTATCCCATCCCCAGGCCAGGGGACCCAAGAAGGGAAAGCTTACGGCTGAACACGAACAATGGTACCATCTGGGAGGATACTTTCTTCTTGTCCATCCGTAAATAAGTTCTTAATGGTTTGATCAGGGAAGGTAATTTCCTTCTTGCCATCAGGATAATGCTTCTCTGAAATGTATTTTGAGACAAGATGCTCATTACACAAATACATATCTATGGGCACTAATTCTGACAGGTGGGTTGGATGTTTTCTTTACCTATTTGTCCATTTGAAAACTGCAAGACCTCTAAGCCATCAGAGTATGTAGTATGTGTAGTCTTAGCATCAGCATAGTAATAAATCTGCAGAAAACAGTTCATATTTAATGTAACTAGTGAGAAATGTTAAATGTGTGTACATGAATTTAATAAGTGTTTATATAGATGCAGGATACATACCACTGTTTGATCAGGCATAATCTGCTTCACATCCCCATTGAAGAAGGTTATAGTTACAGTCTTCCCGTCAGAACCCACTTTTTTCCATGTTCCATTGGGAAAAAATACGAGGTGACAGCCATTTTTCAAAACTTGCTCAACCTAATGGAAACATTGCAGAGAGATCAGTATTGAGCCATCACACTTTGAAATTCAGCAAGACAGTTGTTGTGCACGATGAATGACAGAATGCCAAGCTCTTACTTTACCTTTCCATCAGGATAAGCAGTTTCTCTCTCTATCTCTTCACTGCCCACATATGCAGGATCAGATGGTAGTGACTCACGAGCTTCATTAGGAGAGATGTCCTGAGATGACAAAAAGAAACTCAAGCTTTGTATACATTTTTTTTTCTAGGCTGACAGGTATTTTAGGAAACAAGGAGCATCATGGGAGGAAGACAAGTATGGGAAGGCATAAACACAACCTGGAGTTTAAGCAACTCCTAGAATAATTCAGGTGGTAAAACAGACAGACTCAGCAATAATTGGTTGTCCGTGGTCAGCTGCAGTCTGGACTAAAGTGGAATTCAGTGGTGTGTTGTAGCATGGTGCTCAGTTTCCTTAAGACATCCACATTAAGATATGAAATGAAGTTCCATAAAGCCTGAATGTTACCTACAGCAACTAATGTAAGAATTAATTCAACTATTTACAAGATCCTTGCACAGTTGCCCTACATGGAGCATATGAACACCTGTCTTTTCTAACTCTCTTAAAGGGTTTTAAAACCTTTTGCAAAATTCAAAAGAGCAGGAGGTTATTAGTTTATTTTCTTTCCTGAGCCAAAGAATAATGCATCTACTAGACATAGGTAAAACACTCTTCATTGACTAGTATTAGTACACTCTTCATTGACTAGCCATTTTCTGGTATGACAGTAAAAGTTGAAAAACATAAGAAGGTGAGTCAACAGCCTTATCAGTCACCCTCCAGATACTCATTTAAGTACAAATAACGTTTTCTTTTAAGCTTTTTCCTCCCCCTTAAAAATCAAATCAAGACACAGGACTTACTACCATAAAAGTCTTAGAAGAATCTTCTAGTGCTGTCATTGTCTCAGTGTTGCTTCTGTCATGAGCAGGTCCTGATGCAGGTGTTCTAGAGAGTTTTCCTACTCAGATACATGTAATAGTTAAATTGGACACGGAAATTAAAGTATGGTTTAAGTGTTACAATTATATATGAGGTCCAGTTGTATAAGACACCTACATTTCTTAAGTGCAGTAGAAACTGAAAGCAGCATATTTATTAATCAGAATGTGCCAATAAAAGAATCAGTCACTGCCATTTCTTGTGTCAGCAAGAATCTACAAGTGAAGAATCATTGCAATAGGCATAAATGCACTTTCTTCTCCTGTTTCATCTCTGTAGATTTACAAAGGATTCCCTCCCCTCCCCCCAGGAATTTAGACAACATTATTAGTTATGCCTTGTAATGAATAAAGAAAGGTTAATACAACCTTTTTAACAGGAACTGATCAGCATACTTTTCCCATGTCTCTCCTGTCACATTACCAAAACAAAAACACTTCCAATCCTGGAACATATTCCTCTAACATCCAACACGATGGTTGGTTGAGCTGTCAGAAGTGTCAAAAAGTACCCTGCAGTTAATTTCCATATGTGATTACTCATTAGGAAGGCAAACAGGCTTTGCTCCTAACTGTGAACAAGGAACACCTGCTACAGCATTGCCCAAAGGATTATAGATTCTGGTAACAGAAGATTCAGAATAGACACAGCAGTTCCAATGCTCTCAATACAGTCATGTAAAAGTTAGGAAGAAATTCTTCACTGGGAGGGTGGTGAGGCACTGGAACAGGTTGCCCAGAGAAGCTGTGGATGCCCCATCCCTGGAAATGTTCAAGGCCAGGTTGGATGGGGCCCTGAGCAACCTGGTCTAGTGGAAGGTGTCCCTGCCCATGGCCGGACAGTGGAACTAGATGATTTTTGAGGTCCCTTCCAACCCAAACTGTTCTATGATTCTGTGATCTAATCAACACCTGCAGCTTGGAGAACACAAATGATGAATGCCATTCTGGATTACAGAAAACAGCTTCTGCTGTGCTCCAGAGCACCAAAAAGGACCAGAAGCATTCTGACTCTGAGATTGGTCTCATCACAGCTTTCTCCAGAATCCTACCCTACAAGGTATTTATCCATATGCTCAAGCCCATTACAACTCTCACTGTCTGCTTTTGAGGTGGTGATGCACTTCACAAAGCAAAAATTCACATCAGTTTTACTTTAAAGACTTAACAGAATTCTCTAATCAGAAAAACATTTTTACCTTTTGCCTGTGAGTAACTTTTGCCATTCATTTTGCTGCACTTCTGTACTGGAAGCAGCAGAGATGCAGTTTGACTTTTGGGGCCTCTATTTTGTAGACACTGAAAGAAAGGGAGTATCTGTGGTTTATGTGACATATAAACTGTTCATACAGCATCAACAGAATTTATTGACCATATGACATGAAAGTTACTGGAAGCTTTTTTCACCAACTATACATTTTTGAGACTTGGTCAGCAGAAAGGCTTGTATGATGTAGCCCAAGCTGCACTTTGGAACTCTTCCTCCATCTGCTCCCTCACTATCAACAACTACAGAGTGTTAATTTGGTGCAAGCAATCCAGATTAATAGTTACAGTTTCAAAACTTAATATAACCGCTTTAGGCAGTTGTGAACTCCCTGCTTTTTGTGGTTGATCCTTAAGGGAAAGAAGGTCACAGGTTAGACCCCATAAATGATTTTTCTCTGCATTATTTTGAATTTCAAGGGGACCCCTGGTGGCCTAGCGGTTAAGACGCTGCGCTCTCAGCGCCAAGGCCGCAGGTTCAAATCCCGGTCCTGCTTCAGGGTCCCCCGGGCAGATGGAGCTCATCAGCCCCTAAGGCCATCCATCTAAGAGAAGGTC
>JAWWLV010000001.1:43814067-43867913 GCA_035041135.1 Platyrinchus mystaceus
GATTAAAGGGTGGGCTCAGTTCAGCGCAGGCTGTGTCTCACCTAAAAAATCCATTGCGCAGGCTTGAAAGGTAACAACACCTTTCCCAGATCTTCGTTCGCGAAGACTGGCCACTTATTATATTTATTTTGAATTTCTAAGATGAGTTCCTCAACAAAAGGGATGTTGCACATTGTGAACATTCACATCTGGAGAGCATGTGACATTAACAAAATTCTCTCTCTGTCACCACTACTGTAGTTCCCACATTAGTAAATTAAACAGCTAAGTTGTAGCTATTGGAATCCAAGTATATGACACAAAACCCATGAGTATTCACACAGATATATGTAAAACACCAAGATTAATAACGTACAGATTCTGCTCTTTTTAGAGCCATTGCAGAGTTTTCTATTTTCCTCTTGCTTCCAGCAGCTTCTATTTTCTTCCAGGCTTCTAGACGGAACTTCTCCATAATTTTGACTTCCTCTTTTAGCTCCAAATTCTCATTTTCTAAAGCTTCTATTTGATCTTTCAGGCGCCGATGGGTAGTCAACCATTTTGCCTCTTTTCGTTTTAAGTCTTCCTGTAACTCTGCAATCTGTTGTTTTAAAGCCTTAGAAAAATGCACATTTATAAATTAAAGAGCTTTCATTTTTTAATATATTAAAATACTTTTTTAATTTCTAATAGAAATACAAGCACACAAAAAAGGTACACAAGTGGCAAAAAAGTAAGGTTAAGTTAGTAGTGCAGAGGGTGAAAGACAGGAGTTTTCTTCCCTGGGAGAGATTTACTTCAGACTACCAACTTTATAAGCTCAACTTCTATCACAGGAATTGCTTTTATTGCTCTCTTGGCATCCTTTACGCTTCATAGATTGGCCAATACAAATACACTTGAGACAGAAACATGAAATCCTTAAAGCTACCCTTGACAGGGCCCTTCAAAAATCTTGGCACAGGAAAACAGGGAGGACACATTCACACAAAAGACTCGTAAATCTGCACAGCCAGTTTAGTCTTTGGAAGTAAGGAAAATGTGTGGGGAAGGACAAGGGAAATCCCCGTGTGGTGTTTAATGTGACTTAATAATCCATACATCTCGTACATGATACATCCTGATAATGAAGGAACAGACAGATCTTGTTTCTTACATCTCTGATACCAGAAGATAAAAAATGTAACTCTGAAAATTGTAGATTACTACATCGACTGTACAACAGTTAGACAGAATAAAACTCCTGTGCAGTTCTAGTTTGCATTTTGATCCACTAACACGAATAAAAACTTACAACTTAATATTTTAACTTTAGTAATTTTGTTTCAAAGTCAAAGATCATTCTGTCATAGTCACGAGCAGTTTTTAGTACGGAAATGTGACAAAAAGATTTGCTTGTTAGGAGTTTCTGCCTTAAAACCATCAAACAACCTTGTGAAGACTGTAGTTTGCTTCCTCGGTTAGAATGATTTAGACTGGAAAAAACCTATAAGATCATGGAATCCAACTGTAAACCCAGCACTGCCAAGTCCACCCCTAACCCACATCTGCTACCAGTTCCCATCTTGAAATCACTTGTAAACTTTCAACTAAGTTATAACATAGTTGTTGATTGCCTTTAATTGAATTTCCATGTTCCTGTGTGGACTAGAAGAATAATAAGTTCTTATACCTGAATTTCATCACGTTCTTTTTTATCTGGAATTGCTCTAGCTTCTGTGGCATATTTTTCAAAAACTTTACGCTCCTTTTGCAGCTTTTTCATTTCCTTTTTTTTATATTCTTCTATTTCAGCCAGTTCTTGGGCTTTCTGCTGCTCAAAGTCCGCAATTTCTTTCCTATAATTATGAAACAAAGTTGTTTTAGCCCAAATCTACTTCAAATCTAGATTTTAAGAAAAAAAGAGAAGACTCAGTATTTTGTGGTCATTGATTCCAATCCAACATCTATTATCCCCAAGGAAGACTTACCTATAAATGGTATTACTTATTTAAGGAGTAAGAATTGTCACACAGTTAGTGTCTGAAGTCCAACAATTTATATTTTTATATCTTCTAGTCACAAAAGTTATCCTGAATTTAGAAAAGGTTTGGCTAAAATATTCCATTCCCCTAAAAGTATCGGGGAAAAGAATCTGCTAATAGCAGGAGATCACAAATCAAACCTCACTCAGTCAAAGACACAATACTGTTTCCAAATAAAAGTGGCTGTGGTAGGAACAGGTGTGGCACATTTAAGTCATCAGAAGCAATTATTCTACTCTATATGTTGCTTATAAATGCCCCAGTACAAATTGAAAGATTCTCAGTTTGTACAAACATCCAATCCAAGGCAAAAGCATCAACCACGTTAGTGTGAAGATCAGTTCTGCAAGACCAGTTTAGGACTGTGTTACCCCTCAGAACAAAAGTACACAAATTCTCCCAAGTATAACTTTTAATGATATCATATTAACCTAGCAGGGGTTCTTAATACTATAATTTCTGTGTAAGTTACTTGACCTATCTCCACTATAACTGATACACATGAATTGTTTACCTGTGTGTTGGTAACTAACTGGACATCATGATGGTCTGCAACATACTATGTAAGTGAATGCACCAAAATATTTCATTTAAAAATTACCTGATATTTTTCAAGGCCTGCTCTCTTTCTTCACGGAGTTTACTTAGAGTTGTGTTTTCAGCTCGGAATCTCTCTATTTCAGTTTCCAATTCAGTGAGTTTCTCTCTCAGTAGCTGGGATGGAACAGTGTTTCCTGAGAAAGCACAGCCAGATGCACGTTATCTAAGCAGCATCCACAAGACTGAAGAAAACAATTATCACATTCCAGCTTAAAAATTGTAAAAAAAAAAAATAAAGTAGTATTTAGAGACAGAAGTAATATTGTAAACTCTTCTACTATTCAAATAACACAGAAGTTAATGCTTTAAAGCATTCTGTGCTATTTACTGAAGTACCTCAGATATTGAGGAGATCTATCATCCCTGTAGTACTTTTAAGTATTGAATACAGTGGTCATCTTCACAGACCTAAATATGTATTTGGAACTGGAACGTGAAGGGCTTCACATCAAACCAGAGGAATAAAATGAAGACATAAAGGTACAATGAAGGTATATGGTAGATGTCTACGTACATGTATATACCATATATATGTACCAGGTACATGTATACAGTATGAAGGCATATCAAATAGGAAAGTTTATGGTTATAAGTTTTTTCAAGCTTTACATACAACAAAGTCTGCTCACACTCAACACTGATGTGAAATCTCTTGCAGAAAATTATAGGGAAGTTTTTTGTGGGCTTTTCTGCCATCCCAGTTTTTTTGTTCAGTCACTACTTAACAAGCACAGGGTTTTAATAGTCTGAGTATGCAACAGAAGAGCCTAAATATTGATGTTGCAGTGTAGGTAGTTGCCTTGTTCATCCTTAAATACTCTGAAATTCTGTAAAAAAACCCCTACCCCTCTTCCTGCAAACATCTAGCAGGCACCTTTAAACAACCCTACACAATCCATTCTCCAGAAAACAGTAAGTAGAAGTAGCAGCTTTCATATAAATCATAGAATATCCTGAATTGGAAGGGACCTGCAAGGATCATTGAGTCCAACTCCTGGTCCTGCACAGGACAATTCAAAAAATCACACCACGTGCCTGAGAGTATTGTCCAAAGGTTTCTTGAACTCTGTCAGGCTTGGTGCTGTGACCATTTCCATGCAGAGCCTGTTCCAGTGCCCCACAGCCCTCTGGATGAAGAACCTTTTCCCTGTGTCCAACCTAAACCTCCCCTGACACAACTTCAGGCCATTCCCTTGGGTTCTGTCCACCTGCCCCTCCTATTCCCTTCACAAGGAAGTTGTAACTGCAATGAGGTCTCCCCTCAGTCTCCTCTTCTCCAGGCTGAACAGACCAAGTGCCCTCAGTCGCTCCTCATATGGCTTCCCTTTAAGGCCCTTCACCATCTTTGTTGCCCTCCTTTGGACACTCTCTAATGGCTTAATATCTTTCTTGTGTTGTGGCACCCAAAACTGCACACAATATTCAAGGTGAGGCTGCCCCAGCACAGAGCAGAGTGGGACAATCCCCTCCCTCGACTGGCAATGCTTTGTCTGATGCCCCCCAGGACAGGGTTGGCCCTCCTGGCTGCCAGGGCACTGCTGACTCATGTTCAACTTGCCATCAACCAGGACCCCCAAGTCCCTTTCCACGGCACTGCTTTCCAGCATCTCACTCCCCAGTCCGTACAAACATGCAGGTTTGCCCCATCCCAGGTGCAGAATCCAGCACTTTGTCTTGTTAAACTTTATATGGTTGGTGATTGCCCAGTCCGCTAATTTGTCAAAGTCTCTCCTCAGGGCCTCCCTTTCTTCAAGAGAATCAACAGTTCCTGCCAATTTAGTATCATTGGCAAACTTAGTGTATCTTCAAGTCCTATATCTAAGTCGTTTATGAAGATGTTGAAGAGCACAAGGCCTAAGATGGAGTCCTGCAGAACCCCACTGCTGAGAGGTCTCCAGTCTGATGTCACCCCACTCACTATGACCCTCTGTACTCAACCCATGAGCCAATTGCTCACCCACCACATGATGTGTTTATCCAGGGGTGTGCTGGACATTTTGTCCAGAAGGATACTGGGAGAGATGGTATCAAAAGCTTTTCTGAAATCCAAAAACATCAACTGGCTTATCATAAAAACCTAAACAAAATCCTAAACATTCACTGGAGCAGAGTTTATAACCAAGATCACAACCTTACAGACAAAAGATTTAAATGGGAGGCTGTGCCTTCATGCTTTCACTGAACAACTTCATTTTTTTATGACAGCAGAAACACAACAGCTTCAACAGGAAGTTTTAGAGGCAGTCCTCCACAGCCTGTAACCATATAGATGAAATCAGCTTAGGCAAAGCAGAGAAATGAATCCACAGTTCCCATATTCCACATGAATTCTCTAGATACTATACTACGCTTCGATAATATGGACAGGGCTGCCACTTCCTTGTATTTTATAAGAGGAACAAGCTAACCTAGCAGTGCATAGCATTAACCTACTGTAGTGTAAATGCACACTGTAGCAGAAAGGGAGGTACCCCTTCAGTTTTGACTTGCCTTTGATACTTTCCTTGACTCAGAAACAGTGATCAAGCAGCTCCAGATCAAGTTACTTCAATGAGCTGATCCGACAAAAAAACTAGCCTCCAGAGGGGAAAAAAAGAAAAACCAAATAATAAAATAAAATAAAAATAAAACGTTTCCACCAATTATAGTCATTCTGCAATCCGCATAATTGTCAGACCTCACATCAGACGTGCAACCAGAGGAGATGTAAGGGCCATTCCCTGCAGCAGAAGCCTGTACTTACACCCTTTGGTGTAACATCAGGTTGCAGCTTAAGTGCTAGAAGGAAAGAGTTGTAATATATGTCCTCTTCAACATTTCCTACCAGTTGCTGTTCTCTCACCTCCTGGATCCTGTTCCACATTCGATTTGGTTTCACGTTCCAAGCGACAGCCTGCCTTCTGTTTCGGTTTCAGTGAAGGAAACAGTTTCATCATCAGGTTTGATACAGGAGGTCCATTTGAATCACTGTCCACTGCAGACTCTTTGGACATTTCATCTGCTTTCCTCGAGGCAACTTTTCTCTTTATTGCTTTATCTGGGACAGGTGAATCATTCTTTCTGGGAAAGTCCATCTGTGAAGGTATTTTAGTATATTTTTCAGGTAAATCACTGCTAACATAATTTTCATCAAGATCACTCCATGTCCTTTCATCATCAAATTCAAAGTTACTCCTCCTTATACAGGACACACTTCTGTGATCATCTGTAGCTCTTCTAATCTTTTGCTTTGAGAGTGCACTGCAATCTTTGTCTGACAAGGCAAGGTCAGCATCTCCATTTATGCTTTCTTTGCTGATGTCTGTAACAGAACTTCCACAATCAAAAAATTCTGGATCACTTTCTCTATGGCTCACAAAGGATGTCTTAGCATCCTTGTTGTCATGCTTCAGTGTCATCTCAAATCTACCCTCAGAATCTGTGCTAGTATCACCATTGCCTTCACCCTTGTCTTCATTTACAATCCAGTGATTACTTTTTAAAGCAGGAGCTGTTTTCACGGAAGAAGCTGAAAATATTACATTGTCTGTTTTATTCAATGGGTCCTTCATTCTAAAATCTGCTCCTGAATTTGAGACTGAGTGCATAACTAGGCTATTATGTATATTTTCCTGTGCCATGCAGTCTGCCCTTTCATTTTTCTCATTTGTGAGTTCGACAGCCAGCGCCTTTACTTGCTGCTCTTTTGCCTTTATAGGGGTAGAAGACATTCTACGGCCTTTCAGAGTTTGCAGATCTCGATCCAAGACCCTTTGCACAAATGAGGAATTACTTGAGAAAGATAATTCATCTGCAGCTTGTTCTAGAAACAAAAACTCATCTAATTCTAGAGTCTCTTTTTCTTTTTCTTTTTCCCAGTTCTCCAGCTTATTCTGAAATGAAATTTCAAAAGACAGTTCCGAATCTTTTACAGGGTGATCTATAGGAGGTTTAGAATTAGAAAAGGCACTGGCCAGCTCTTGAGACAACTGAGACTTTTCTGTGCCAGGCAATTTGGTTTTGATTTTGGCAGTGTTAGACTTAGCAAACTGTACTCTGTTCTCTTTATTTTCTGTTTTGTTATTAATTTCTGACGGGTAATAATCTCTCATCTGTCCATCATAATTTTTTCCTGATTGCATTTTTGTTTCTAATGGCAAGATATTTTCTCCATTGTGATTCCTGAGCACCACCATCTTCTGAATAGGGCAATGTTTTGCTTTATTGGGGTGGTTGTATTTTTTACATGGTGCAAAAGGATTTTCAGAAACCATGCCAGGAGGCATAGTTTTCTTCTGTGTTTGTGATCTGTCCGCTTTAATAACATTTCTGTCATCTGAAGCCCTTTGTTGAAGTTTTGAGGTGTTTTCTCCAAGTTTTGTCATTTTAGATTTGGCATTAGTGAATCTTGTTAAGCCTTCTCCTCTTTTCAGGAAGGGTCTTTTGGTCACTGGTTTTTGAACAGCTGATCCATTTGTCTCCTAAAAATGAGTAAAGAAAAGTAAACCACAAAATGTTAAAAAGCTCCTCACACACTATGAAGATTTCTTCATACAAACCCCACATTAGAGTAGGAATTTAGATGGTGCATTTCCACTGGATTTCTAAAGACTTAAACAAGTGCAGTACTTGACACTTACTGTTTTATTTTTAGGAATGCAACATGTTAGCTTTTCATACCAGCATGTACCCTGTACATTTTTAAAGCACCTATCACGTCTTGACACAAAATATAAAGAAGAATAAAGTTTTAAAAAATATTAATAAATAACCTGCAACTTCTGGTTTTGCTCCAGACGCTGCTGTTCTAGTTGTATCTGTTCTTCCAAGAATTCTTCAAAAGTCTGTTTCTTCTCATGTATCGCAGCTTTAATAGGTCTAGTGTAATTTAAAAAACAAATATATAAAATAAGCCTATAACAACTCTTATAATTCCTTATAAAATAAATACATTTAACATCACTGCTATTCAAAGACCTAAGGTGTAATTGTATAAAAGATGACAAATCATGAGGTGTTTCAGTCATTAGGTTAATCTGAGAAATGCATTTTAACACTACGTGTTTATCTTTTGAGAAATAGTTTATCATATCCCTGCAACAGTTAATACACATATATAAAATGTATTGTATGCAGGTTTTGTTTGTCTTTCACTGCTTTTCTTAATGGCCCTTTCTTTTGGCCAAATCACCAAACTTTCACTCGTAGTTTAGTCTCACCTTCCCACTCAGGAATGCTACTGAGATCATGTTCCATATTGCCCCCTTCAGTAGTCCTTCTCCTTCACAGGACTACTGGATCTGGCTGGGATGCAGTGAGCTGTTTTCATAGCAGCCCATATGGTGCTGTGTTTTGGGGTTGTCACGACTACATATTGATAACATATGAGCTTTAAAACAATGCCAACTACTACTGTTATTCTATCAACTCCACATACAAATCTTTTACCATACTGTAGTGCATTGACCTGGGTGGATGCCAGGCACCCACCAAAGCTACTCTATCACCCCCCTCTGCAACTGGACAGGGGAGAGAAAACATAACAAAGGGTTCATGAGTTGAGATAAGGTCCAGGGGAGATCACTCATCAAATACTGTCACGGGCAAAACAGACTCAAAGTGGGGATATTAATTAAATTTATTACCAACAGAATCAGAACAGGATAATGAGAAAATAAATCTCAAAAACACCTTCCTTCACCCCTCCCTCCTTCCCAAGTTCTACGTCCTTCACCCCAGTGACACAAGGAGGTGGGTAATGGGGGTTACGGTCAGTTCATCACAGATTGTTTCTGCTATGGCTCAGAGAGAGAAACCCTTCCCCTGCTTCCTGTGGGGTCCCTCCCGCAGGAGACAGTCCTTCACAAACTTCTCCAATGTGAGTCCCACGAGCAGTTCTTCACAAACTGCTGCCCCTTGGTTCACTTTTCCACAGGGTGCAGTCCTTCAGGCACAGGCTGCTCCAGCATGGGTCCCCTAGAGGGTCACAAGTCCTACCAGGAAACCTGCTCTAGCATGGGCTCCTCTCTCTACAGGTCAGCAGGTCCCTGACAGGACTCTGCTCCAGCACGGGCCTCCCACAGGGTCACAGCCTCCTCTGGGTATCCACCTGCTCCAGCATGGGACTCATCCACAGGCTGCAGGTGGATCTCTGCACTCTTGTGGACCTCCATGGGGTGCAGGGGCACAGCTGCCTCACCATGGGCTGCACCACAGGCTGCAGGGGAACCTCAGCTCTGGCGCCTGGAGCACCTCCTGCCCCTCCTTCTCCACTGACCCTGGTGTTTATATTGTTGTTCACATGTTCTCCACTCTTCTCTGGCCGCAATTTCATCTGCACAGTAACTTTTTATTTCTTCTTAAATATGTTATCACAGAGGCATCACTGTCATCCTTGATGGGCTCAGCCTTGGGCAGTGGCAGGTCCATCCTGGAGCCAGCTGGCTTTGCCTCTACCAGACATGGGGGAAGCTTCCAGTAGGTTCTCACAGAAGCCACCCCTGTAGCCCCCCCACTACGAAAACCTGGCCACATACGTGAGAAGGCTTCTGCCACAAGCACTGTCATTGGTTCTTAGCCATATACAGACATTTCACGGAATCACAAAATGGTTTGGGTTGGAAGGGACCTTAAAGATCATCCAGTTCCAACCCCCCTGCCATGGGCAGAGACACTTTTCACTACACCAGGTTGCTCAGGACCCCATCCAACCTGGCCTTGAACACTTTAAACAATCTTAACTCCTGACTAAAAAGCCACAGCCTTGCACTCCTCCTTCACGTTACTACTTTCAGCACCTAACAGTGGATAGGAGGTTGTAATAGTCTGGGAACAATAATTATAACTACTTATATACTCAGCTATACTAAAACATGCTTCTAAGGTGGCATTACCCCAGGCTGCACACACACCTCTTCATCCAATACACAACATCGCATCTTTTACAGCACGAGCAATTTCAAGCAAGAGTCTTTCTTATTCTTTCTTATTGTTCACCACAGTACCCAGAAAAATTGAATCCTTGGTTGAGAAAGCTACACAAGTAGAGAGTATCAGACTCTTCTAATCAGAATTCAACGAAACTTGTGTTATTTGATAAGAACTGCGTAATCATGGTCTGAATTACCTTTCCTCTGTATTAGTCCGCAAATGTTCACCTCCGCTGGAATTTTCAGGGAGATTTGCAGTTCCATCACATGAAGAATCAATGTGGTTATCTTCACTCTCCAGTAATAGTTCCATCTTTTTTTCTGGACACCACATGTTTTTTCCTATAAAAGTAAAACAATTTTCTTTTTGTCCCAAAAACAAATCAGTTTTCATCACATACTTTAAGCAACATTCAAGTCAGATTAAAACCAGAGGGGAGCTTCATGGAAATGTCATCTTAATTCCTACACAAAATAGTCCTAAGATTTCCTCAAATTAATTCCTATTTTAATTTGCACTTTCTTTTTATGGGAACATCCAGTTATGCATTAAAAAAATTCCACAGACTTTAAATAATCGATTCTGATTGGTTATCTTCTTTGCTATTGTTAATGTACGGTTTAAAAAAATAACTGAAGAAATTTTGATGTCTGCTCTACTGAAGAGCTCTCTTATCAAGCTTCTGTTTCCCACATATGTATGTATAAATTGAAAAGAATTTGATTTTTGTCTCACACTGTTTTTAACGAAGCTCCCATGGACAACAACTCTGAGGTCTGTAAGCTGTCAGTAAACCAACCAAAAAATCAAGTAAACCAACAAAAATCAAAAAAATCTTCTAAATAAGCAGTATAAAATTATGCTCAGTAACTACAAGGGGAAAATAACCCACCACCAATTTATCTTTCCATAAATGACTAACCAGTAATGTATTTGTCTTCCTTGTTGTTCAAACAATTTGGCCTTTTCATAGGCACACATAGACCTTGCTTTTCACAGGCAGACACTTCTGAAAGACTGTTCTTCAAAGATGAGGTGCATTCTTTGTTGTTTAACTTTTGTAAAGAATCATTGTCTTGTGTATGCGAAGAAACAATCGGAGCATGAGTTCTGTCTTCAAAGATATTCTGACATCCAGATGATGGCAATTGGTGTACAGTTGTTAAGCCTGCTGAATGCCCAGGTCTTAGCTTTTGACTTTCAGCTGTTAGAGTATAGCCTTGAAATTAGAAGGAAAAAAATGGCTGTGTCATTGTATTTGTACTACAACACTACAGGAGAAAAGAAATGGCACTGAGGAGCAGACTGATCACCCACCCTCCATTCCCACATTACCAATCAAGAATAAGTGATTAGGCAATCTTGATTTTGTTGTCCTAAGATAAGCCCTAAATTAATTGTCTCAGAAAATTATTTAAATCAGGTTGGATTGATACTGCCAAGAGAAGAAAATACTGCTGCTCAACTTCAAAAGCCTTTTCCAGCCAAGAACTGTCCCCTCTCTGTGCACACAGAAAACAAGACTGGAAAACTGATACAGGTTGCAAGTGTTTGTTTTTAAATACAGATCAGCTTTCTAGTCTAGTTCAGTGGGGGACCACTTCATTTGGCTACACTGCAAGTTTAAAGCAATCAAAAGTACTGTGAGAAAAAGCTAACCAGAAAGGAAAGTAACTTTGTTTTACACTTTATAATTAATAGGTGTACTTCAAAACCAGGGCTTCCATCAGAGTGCACGTTGATCAAGTTACAATTACAGCTGGCATTTTATAAAAGAGGACAGTATTCCTTCCACAGCAGCACTCAATTTTCAGGCACTGAAGCAACGCAGCATTTATCTTTGACTAACCAAGTAGTCTTAAGATGAAGAACATAGAATACACTTCAAGATATTAACTGGAAAATGAGATTAAATTTTTCAGTTTATTCAAAGTACGTCATGTGCTTCTCTTCTCAACTTACCAAGAGCTGCTGTCTGGCCAGATACCATGCTAAGTAGCTTCTGCTGCTCTTCCATTAGCCATTGAAGTTGCTCCATCTGTTGTTTCTTTAGCTGTTCCTGTTTCTGTCGTTGCAATTCCTTCAGCTTTCCAAACAAAAAAATAAATGTATTAGAGGCTAGGTTTATTTAGAATGTGCCACAGGATTAGCAGCATCAAGACAGAAGGTATTTATTGTTTTAAAGATGCTCCATTAGGCCAGTGTAACATAGAGAAAATTAAGAATTTTTTTACCTAAGAATACACATTCTATTTCCAGTTTACCCAATTAACAGTGCCACTAGTCTTTAATTGACCAATCTGCAAACAATAGAAATCAGAACATTCATTTCTACTGCATGGGAAAAACATTTCAATCCTGCTCTTTTAATGTTAACTTCTACTATGCTGTGTTTTTATTAAAGTATTAAATACTTCATAATAATTAAAGCTTTAGAAAAAGTGGATTTTTTTTTCTCTCTCCAAGGTCTCAGCTACAGTGAATAATACTGATGCAAAGGAACAAGAGAGGGGAAAGAGCACTGAGCAATATTAAGCCTCTTGAAAAAAAAAAAGAATTAAAATGCTTATTAAATTCAGTAATCCAGTTTTCATTTTCTTGTGCAGCAGGAGTCCCTGGCCCTGCCTCAATACCAACTTTGAGGGTCATATGAAGGCAGGGCATTCTGTACCCTACCAAACCACAGCAATGGGTGGTGGGACTCTGTGTCCATCTTTGTATGTCCCACATATACATATGTGCTACTTCCAGCTCCTCCAAAGGAAAGGCCTGATGAATTCCTTCCACACGTCAACAACTGGATCACAACTGTCATTCAACAGGTAACAAACAATTCCCTTGAATTTCCCTTGTAGTCCCAGTATAAACAGAAGGCACTATGCAAGTAGAAGTTGTGAGCTAGTGATCAAGATCCAAAGATCACCTGAGTCTCATCTCCAACCCCTTCACTTTATAAATTAATCATACTTCTACCTGTTCTGATAATAATATCCTCAGAAAACCAAACTGAAAAAATTTCATGCTGTGACTAGCATCAGATTATTTTTTGTTATAGATTATCAATGACTTTCTAAGACAGGAGACTTAATAATTGCACTTAGGATACCAATTAACCAGCTAATATTTGTCCTTTAGCCACTGACTGATACTGCTGACAATATATAAAAAGTGAATAAATAGTACCAGGAAAATTGTGGAATTCTACTTTAGAGGCACACACTCTCGCTCTTTCTCTCCAGTCAAGTGAACAGACACTGTTTAGTGCTGATGCAGCTGCTGGCAGAGTGGATAAGGAAGTGAGAGTTCTTAATCCTTAACAGCTAACACAATTTGTATCTTGTAATTGGGAAGAGCTATAAGCCAACTTACAGACACTTACAGTGGATTAACTGACATTCTTGCATTAGAAAAAAAGGTAAGCATTATAATCCCAGATCTTTTTGTCCTGATGCCTTGGATACTTCAGCACATTCAACACTAACATCTCTCTCCATTTAAACGGAACCAGGTATATCAGTGTTCACACCTACTTCAAGAACTAACAAAAGATGTTGCTATAGATATAAGAACATACAACTTCACAACATTGTGAATAGCTATGAAATACTACCATGGTAATGACCAGCACCCCATTTCCACAGCTTCAAGTGAAGAAACAATGGGACATTGTAAAACTGTGTGCACCTTTCCAAGCAAAATGATTTTGAGAACCATTTAGCTTTAAATTGGAACCTGTGCCACCTGGAAACAGTGGCAGTCAGACTCTCAGTAACTGCACATCACGAGGAGGACACCAACTTTTATGTGCACGTAACAGTAACTTAGGACTCGCTCTTTACGCTTGATGTGGTCTATACATTGCAAGGAGTTTTCTTACTTCCAGATATGACAAATCATCTGCAGGAAAAAAACTACATCTTAATGGACGTACGTCAAGGAATTCTAGGACTTTTACCTGTTCAAGCCTTTGTAAGAGTGGGTCGCTGTAACTGGATTTTTTCTGGCCATCCACTTCACCACAGACAAAGTCTGGTTTAGAGCTTTCTACATTACGTGCTGCTGCTGGAAAAGATGTTCCAGTGGTGTATTGCTGAAGTGTATGAGAGCTGCCAGACTCTTCACACAGGGAGTCATCACTTACAGAACAGCTGTCTGAAAGATGCAACACTTCGGCAGGTAAGGCTGTGATATTTTCAGGTCCAGGTAACAAATTTTCTTTCTTGAGGTTCAAGCCAGTAAAACTAGGATCTAATAAGACTCCAGCACGGGATCTATTGAACATCCAGTGTGCAATGAAGTTTTGTTCACCACTCGGATTTTCAACAGTTGGCATCCTGTAAAAGGTACTCCACTTCCTCTGCTGATCAGCATCAACATAACAATATGACGTTATGCAGGGTTAGGACAGGATAACTTTCAAAGTTCTAGGTACTTGGTATGGACTGTTATCTACTTTTTAGCACCTAAAAATTAAGCAGATAAACAAAATAAGAAATCTACAATAACAGATTCCCGATAAGTTACCCTCTTATAACCAATCTGGTGTATTTATAAAAATACGTCACAATCAATAGAAAGAATTTGGACAAGAAGTAACAAACACTTTCCGTGCAGAAAATCAACATAATCCAACTCTTAATCATCTTATTTGAGTGCAGTTAACATCATTTCAAATATTACAAAGCTGTGTATAATATTCTCTTCAGTAGTACAGAGAGGGATTCAGAATTTCTTTTAAACACTTGCAACAAAAGAAGACAGGTGACGAGTTGAAAGATTTCACCCGCAGGATCTTCATATTAATCCAAAGTTTCAAATATGTCCATCTAAATACAAACATTTTTCTACACATACTTCAATTCAACTCTATAATTTTTGTGTATTCCTACATTTCTCATGAAACTACAACCATGCTGCCTTGTTAGTTTCTTTATCCCCAAAACCTTATTTTTTTTTTTTTTTAAATCCATCCAAAGAAATTGAAGACTGCAATATCCTAAAAGTGCCATAATCCATGAATGAATTCAGGTAGGGAGGAGACTGAAAGCTATTTCCTCCCTTAGAAAGAAAAAGAGACAGAACTGCTGCCGATGATGGTATGGCAGCAGGAGCCAGGCCACTTAGCCCTGCTATCTCAAACTAGTCCCAGGGCAAGTAACTCTCTGCCTATGCATATGTTGTGTCACGGGGAACACAGAGGAAAGAAGGGGCCACAGCAGCCCAGGCTCAACAGTCCTGCTGATCAGGAAATAACTTCAAAAGCTTCCTCGTTCCCAAGGGATCAGTTCATGCCAGCTCTCACTTAATTTTCCTGCTGTAAAAAGGCTTACTTATGCTTCCAACCGGAGTTTGAAAGCACGGCTGGGAGAAACAGCGCAATTCCCTTACTGAGATGTTTTCCGACTGCCTTCTGTTTTTGAGACGCTACGGGAAGTTTCTCAGTGAGGTGCAGATTCCTGCAGAGGCAAATTCAAGCCCTGAAGGTCCACGGTCTGTTTTACCCATCACCTTTCGGACACCCTCTGGAGATCGCCTGCCAGTCTAAACCTTCCCAGGAAGTTCGCGGCAGCAGCACCTTCCGGAGGTGCCAACGGGAGTAGCCGGCAGGGATCGGGCCGACCCGCACCGGGAAGGAGAGGAGGGACAAAGGAATCCCCGCAAAGTTCGACGGTGGGGAGACGACCACAGCCACGTTCCTCAGCCGAGCCGAGGGGTCGGGCTCGGCGCCCTCCTTTCCTCACGGGCACGGATACCGCCCTCACACAGGACGCCCTAAGTGCTCCCGCAGCGCCCGCCGCTCCCCCGGCCCCGAAGCACCCGCACCGCGACAGCTCCGACCCGCGGCCCCTCGCAGGTCCCGGTCCCGGTCCTCACGGCGGTCCCGCAGCCGCTCCGTCCCGGCCGCCAGCCCTCTGCTTCGATTACAAACCTGCCGCCATCGCACTGCCTCCCGGCGCCACAGGCGGGCACCGCCCCCGGCGCGCGGCACGCTGGGAGCTGTAGTTCGAGCGCCGCGGATCTGCCTGGTGGCCGGGCCGAGAGGGCAGGGATTGGGACTACAGCTCCCGAGAGCCCCGCGGCGGAGAGGCCGTTAATTGGCATCGACAGCGAAAGGTCTGTCCGGCTTCTGCTCGGGGCTGTGGCGGCGGGAAGCGGCCGCGGGATTCGCTCCGGAGCTGGGAGTGCTCCCGACTCCCGGAGGCGCTCCGCAGGTCCAGGTGGCTCCCGGGTCCTCCCCAATGACGGCCCTCCGGGGGGCGGAGCGGGGTGTGTCTCGGGTCAGCGCCGCTCTGCCGCTGGGGCGAGACTTCCACTGTGCTGTTCCTGCGGCTACTCACAGCTTTTAAACTTGAAATAGCGGCAGGAACGCAAAGATAAGTGGGCAGAAAGCAACCCCCGGCTCCCCGACGTTTTGTGCTAATTTAGGCACGCTCTTACTGAGCGAGATTAGTGTTTTCCTCTAAACTCCAGACAGGGATACAGCATCACGCTCCAAAATCCTGGGGTGTGTCGCCGGCTGAATCCTGGTTCCGCAGCTGTTGTGGGCAGGTACAAAACCGAGCTCTGGGTTGTACAAGCCCAGGGCAGCCCTCTCAGGTGCCTACTACGAGTTTTAATTTCTGCTGGTTTTTTCAGGGCTCTTTCTGCCGTACCTCCTATCATTTTGCCTGGACTTTGGTTTGGCAAGTTATGGAATATACTGTCTACATGATTGTACTCAGACTGGATTCTGCATTAAGAGTGATAAGCTACTGTGCTAGACTACAGAAGGATTTGTACTCCTGGTTTTCTAAAGTATGGCATCACATTCAGTCCCTTTGACATCTCTAGTAGGAAAATGCAGTAGAGGGGTGGTTTAGTTTTTGTGTTTTTTTTCAATTTACCTGCACATTGAACAGCTTTCAGGGCTACAGATTTTTCATAGTCTATTGTTGGATTATAAAAATTTGTTTTTGGCTCCCTCTCTGTGCTAAAAATATAACCCATTGCTAACAGTGGTGGTTTGTGGTTTGATCGTGAAGTACAAGCTTGTGTGCTTGTCCTTTTGAGCCTGTTGGGACCTCATGGATCTCCACCAACATAAATTAAAATTGTAAGAATTAAACCAGTGATAATCTTCAGCAGTTCCAATTTGTATAACTTCCTTATTTGATGCTGCAACAACACAGTATTCCAGTTATAAAAGTGTTTATTAGCAGTCAATCAATTCTAAATACATAGATAAAATACAATAGGTTTTTATTCTGATTTTGAATTTTGGAAATTTTGCCACTCAAAAACACTGTCAAGCAAACACTGCTAAAATTCCTTTAGAAGTTTCTCCAGGGTTTTCTCCTAATAAGTGTTCTCTAGGGAAATAGGAGAAGAGAGGCTACTATCTAGTGATGGCGTTAATCAACGCTAAAAGAGAATAGGGAGAATCTCCCTCACTGAAGGGAGAGAAAAGCTTCTGGGAACAGGCTTTGAACAGGTTTTAACTCAGAATCCTGCTGTCTGTCAGGTATTTCAAAGTTCATAGAATCACAGAATATTCTGAGTTGGAAGGGACCCACAAGGATCCTCAAAGTCCAGCTGCACAGGACAATGCTAAGAATTATACCATGTATCTGAGAATATTACCCAAACACTTCTTGAACTCTGTCAGGCTTGGTATTGCGACCACTTCCCTAGTGAGCCTGTTCCAGTGCCCAGCCACCCTCTGGGTCAAAAACCTTTCCCCAATATCCAATCTAAACCTCCTCTGATACAGCTTTAGGTCATTCCCTTGGGTCCTGTTCTTGATCACCACAGAGAAGAGATCAGTGCCTGTCCCTCCTCTTCCCCTCCTAAGGAAGTTGTAAGCTCTGTGAGGTCCCACCTCAGTCTCCTCAGGGCTGAACAAGCCAATTAACCCAGCAGCTGCTTCTGGCTTCCCCTCCATACCTTTCCCCATCCTCGTGGCTCTCCTTTGGATGCTGTCTAATAGCTTAACATCTTTCTTACATTATGGTGCCCAAAACTGTGCACAGTATTCAAGGTGAGGCCGTACCAGCACAGAGCAGAGTGGGACAACCCCCTGCCTCAACTGGAGGACGCTGTGAGAGACAGTTTCAAAAGCTTTACTGAAATCTAAAAATCAACTAGCTTCCTTTGACCAACTAGGTGGGTTACCTTGTTGTAAAAAGAAATGAAGTTTGTCAAGCAGGACTTTCCCCTATGGAACCCATGCTGGCTGTGACTGATAACTGCATTATCCTGGTTTCTTTTGTGTTAGCAGAGAGTACTTTATGCCAAAAGCACTGCTAATAAAAAAAAAAACCAAAACCAAACCAAAACAAATACACTTTGATCTGCTATCTACCTGACCTAAATGCACATATTATTACCATAACAGAGTTGCCAGTTCTATTAGGTAAATAGTGTATACGGACATGGATAAATTGTGTCTGATAGTGTTGATTTTCCAGGTTTAATGAAACCTGCAATTCAAATGTTGTTCTCTCTCCTTGACCAACTACTTCTTATTTTTTAGCTAGTAATTTATGTTTTTCTGCAGTAGCTGGCCATCTGATTCCTTTTTTACTGCACTGAAGAAACAGCGCATACATTGAAAATCAAATAAGTCACAGAGTAAGAAAATAAACATATTCCTTAAATGGAGTATAGGTAACATGCTCTAAGTCTCACCCTAAAATTACTTTAGGCTACTGTGTTTTGTAGCAGTTGGTTTTTTTAATCTGAAACCTTATCCTAATCATCTCCTTTCAGTTTGGATCCTTGATAAATTAATCAAACCATAATCTTATATTGGATTTTGAAGTGCTGATGTCAGTGCCATTTAAACGTTTCCTCTACATTGTTACTGTCTCTTGGTTTATTCCATGTCCACATTACAGGGGAATCTTTCTGCAAATCTTTCTGCAAGGGTTGATGCAAAGTTGTTGACTGGTAAAGGCTTTGATGCAATTTGACCAATACTAATTTTAAAGCCAGAAGGATGTATTGGGTAATTAAGTTCTTTGGGTTTAGTACTAAGAAACTAGTAAAGAAACTGTTCTCATAAATGTTTCCTCATTTCTACATACATAGAGCAGAAAAATGTGAATTAGTAAATGAATGCAAGTACTTCAAACAGCATCTGCTTTCCTTTTTTTGTTCCACTCTTTACTGTAGGTGTTGTTTATTCATAGAAGTAGGAGGACAGAAGCTTAATCAGAATTTGCAGTCTATGTGGAACTCTTATTAAGCTAGAGGAAGGTCATTTTTGCTCTAAATGGCCTCCCCAAGAGAGAGGGCAGTTTAATATCAGATGTTTTTGCCTAACACAAGAAGTGCTTTCCTTTCACATTGGCTTTGAACAAGCAGTTTCTGATTTGTTCTGCCTCATCCTGTGAATTTGGAGAGGCCAAGTGTTCTAGAGGGTCAGCTTTGTCCAGTTATCTTACAAATAAAATTACTAGGCCTTAAGTCACTGTGGAAAATTTACATCATCAAGTAGGTTTTTCAGAAATACAAATATAGTAAAAGTCTTTACCAGTGACATTGGTGAGATACGGACGTGGTGTACTGGGATCCAAACATTCATTAGTAAAAAGAATTTATGACCTGAATGTTTTGATTTACAAGCATGTGTTCTCTTCATGCTAGTTACTAGCAGTGCATCTGCATTAGCAGTTTGGCTTGGAGCAGCGATGCAATTTTAAGCCAAATCAGGAGCTGCCTTATGTTAAGTTCTCAAAGTGGTTGTAAAGTTTGCCTTTCAGAGAAAACTAAACTGGGTACTGTGCTCCAAAAAAGCTTAATGGGGGCATTGTTCTTTGTGTTGTTCTGTCTGAACCCACCCAGTCATAAGACCCCTAGCTTGCATTTAACACTCATTTACCACTGCCGGGCTCTGAAACTCAAGAAAGCCCCATGACATGGTGAGGAGCTCATATACTATATTAAGAAGTCAATGCTTTGTGCAGTGTGCTCATTTACCCAATGATTATCATTCTAACCAGCTTTTAAAATAATTTTACACTTATAAGCATCCAGGAAAACAAATATACATTGATAATACATTTTAATCACTTAAGCCACAAATTCTACTCATGTTTAAATAAAACTTTCCCAGCCTCTCATATCTTAGCACAGTTTGTCACAAATGACATGAAGATTATTTTCATTCAAGTTGTTTTACAGACAGATTAGATTGACTCTGGTGAGAAGAGGAGCACTCTCCCTACTTTCACCTCCCACCTGCCTCCTCATCACTTCCACTAATACAGTACTTCTTTCTGTAAATATTTGCTGTAGATTAGAGGGTGAATTCTATCGGGAAACAGATCTGGATTAATACTAGCCTCTCATTTTGGGGGGTTTTGTTGTTGTTGGGGTTGTGGGTTGTGTTTGCTGCATTGGGTTTAGTTGGATCACTTTTCCAAAGTTGTTTTTAAATGTTGTGCTGCAGCAGGTTTTTTTTTTTAGTATTTGCAGTCAGTGAGAGGAAACATGAAAAGCAGTTTACATTCTTGAAAAGGAAAGTTATTTTATAATGGTTCAGTGTGAAAGGGGGACTGAAGGAGAGGTTTTTCCAGTCCAAATTAAGGTAATTCCACATTACTAACAGCGGGTATTAGCAGCAAGAGATCAAGACAAGAGTTTGTGCTTAGTTCAAGCCATGATTTTACTGCAAATGTAGGTCACACTAAATTTTTCACATAATTAAACAGAATTAATAGAACTGATTAAGAGATGTTCTGGATGGATTTGATTAGCGTGCTGATAAAGTGAGATTTGTTTTGGAACTTCCTAGATTTGCAAAGAATATGAGAGATTAGTCAGGTGGATAGTGGGAACGAAAATTTTTGCAGCCAAAAAAAATATCTTTTCTCTTTTAACAAGAGGGCAGTGGCAATCCTTGAAAACCGTGTGTTCATTATTAAAGTGAAATTCTTACACATTCAGGGAAGAGCAGGCTGAAAGCATCCACAAAAAAAAGAGTGCAGTAGTGCATTTTGTGCTTAAACATGAGGTGAGGACCAGATTTATTTCTGAGATATCAGTAGGAAAACACCAAGAGGTGCAGGTGTTGTAGAGTGTTAATCTTGTCTTCATGTAGGGAAATAAGAACTGTAGAGATTACATCTACATACTCCATTTACATTTTTAATGCATGTGACGCTGCAGCACTGAAATGTCATATAAAAAATGAAGAGCTATATTCTCCCTCCACAAAAGAACCAGGGAGGTTTTTTCCCTGGCTAAAATTGCCATGCTGTTTTTCTTCTCCCATTGTCAGAGAGGGGAAATTCTGAATAAGAAAATGCATCACAGAATTGGATTTTGGTTATGTTATTGTTAACACAAGCATTTGATTACAGAGTGAGGAAAAAATGTTTGTAGAGTCAGAAGTCTGTGATATTGCAGGGTTTTTTAATTTAAATATGGATTTCTATTTTGAATGTACATTGAAAATGCAGCGTGGATAGGTCAACAAGCCTGTTTGCACAATATGCACAGCAATCGGGGGCTGCATCAATACTGGCACATTATATGTCTAGGAATGCTGTGGCTGGCTGACATGACTTGGCCCACACCTAAACAAGTGAACCCCCTTCGTCATCAGGCCTGAGTGTTTGTATCCAACCTGCCTAATGGGAATGGTCATCATGATGTTCTGTCTCCCAAACCCTACCCAGACACCGGGAGGATATGAATTGGCAGAAGTTTGAAGTATGACGAGGAACACGCTAATGCTTTAACACTGTGAGCATTCACATGCCAGTGACTGGGAGTTATCTAACATTATCTAACTTAGCAGTGGAGGCATAATACCTTGTTACCTCTGCCACTCAAAAGTGACAGTTATTTACTCCTTCCCATAGCTAACAATTGTGGAGGGCTCTTAAATGTTTTAATATTAGAGCACTTACCTCTAATCCACCTTCGGGAGATGGTAATGTTTTTATTACCTATTCATAAGTTAGAGAAGACAGTTATTATACCAAGTAAATAATGTTTTGGTTGCATATGTGGAAGGCGTGTCATCTTCAGAAAGTAAAAATGCCACAAAAAAAATTAAAACAGCAATTCCAACCTTAATGTTACTGAAGGCAATGAGAAAAGAACTGAGTCCAAAGTAGGGACTCAGGTAAAATAAAATAAAAATTAAAGATATATTTTGATACATTTATGTTGATATTTCTGTAAATTTAAAAAAAAAAAAAAAAAAAAAGCAGCCTATTTCCCCATCTGTTTCATGACTTCTGGAGATTACTTCTCGTTATCTTAATTATGTAGTGGAAGATAAAATAATAAAATTATTCTTTCTTAATTTTCTGTATTCTGTGTGCATGAATTTATAATGCTGCCTTTTTTTTTTTTTTAACCTTTACCATTTACCTTGGAAATTGATTTTCCGCTTTTCCATCTGAGTGTATACCTACAGTCTGGCTTCTTAAGACCTGCAACGCTTCTGCCAACTCAACAGGCATTAGTATGGCTGAAGCATTGTGATTTTTTGACTGGGGATTTTTTGATTGTTTATGATCATAATTTTTTTCTTTTCTTGATTCACACAGGTTTTTGCAATCCAGTCCAATTTGTTGTTTTCAGAAGTTCTAAGCATCTCTTTCTCATGAAAACTCTTGGGAGAGCTGAAAAATCAAGATAACGGAGACTGCTTTTTGTTGATTTGGAAGCAGGATTGTTATAACTGTTTCTAATTATTGAGTTAAAGGAACAAAACCAGCTCCAGAACTCTGAAATCTCTTACCAAAGTGCAGCTTTCACTTTTAGAGCTGGCTGTTCAGTCATAGGGTAGGTATTTAGTCACTCTGTGGGAATGTACTAACGGTTAGACTTGGTCTAAAAGTCCTGATGCTGAGGGATATGACTACACATATACATTGTAATATGAAGTCAGCAATAAGGGAGGAATTAGCCTCAGACTGCACAGGTAGCTGGCCAAGCTATTAAAAAATTAACATGTAACCAGGCAGCAAAAATACATTTATTGTGTTGCTTCCGTAGTTTTTCTAAAGAATGAAGATTGAAATCCGGTTTTCATCTTCAGGGTCACATTAGACATTCTAGCCTGTTAGTGCAACAGTTTGTCTGGGTGGGGTTTCATTTTGCAAAACTTCCTTGTTGTTATTTTCCTGCTGAAAAAAAAAAGGATTTATCTTCATATTTTCGTTCTTTCTTTATTATGATGTTTCAGGCTATCACAGTACAGTATTTAAGCGGTGTACATAATTTTAATTCCTCTGATTCCATTCCAGGTTTTACTGTGAAAATGAAGAATACATTACTTTTTCTTCCCCGCAAGATTTTGAAGTTGCAAAATACAGTGTCCTTGAAAAAGTAAGCCTGTTATTGTGAGAGAATGTAGGAGGATCAGTAGATGAATTAAAGGTTTACAATTTTATACACATCAACAGTAACTCTTCTATCTTATAATATACTGCAATGCAAAGAAGAGTATTGAAAAGTCCTTGAATCCTTTCTGCCTTCCAGTGCAGCCTAATTCTACCCAAATAAAAATTTTCAATTATCATTGTACTGTTCTCACCAGAATATTGCAATAGAATAGGTTTGCTTCTGGTAAGATATACGCTATTATGGCTGTTGTGTGTTGAATCTCATTCAAATTTTGAACTTTTTTTATTAAAAATCTTTCAAAACAAAAAAATTATGGAAATGTACAGCATTCAGTAGAGTGAAAACCTGGGGGGACTTTCTGCTTGTTACTATGAAACAATGAATAATTCTTCTGCTTTTCTTAGATATAATATGTGGTTCTAAGTGGGATGAAAAAATAAGTAGGGCAAGGGGAAGTATTGGTGCAATGTCAGGTGAATGAAACATACTTAACTGGGGTTAGTGGGGCTCTATTTATGTCTGAATTTAGGTTAACTCCAAGGAAAGCAAAGATTTCGTAGTTACTGAATCACAGTATTCCCAAGGCCCACTTCCCAAGCTTGTCCACATCCCTCTGGATGGCATCCCAGCCTTCGGGTGTGTCAACCACACCACTCAGTTTGGTGCCATCTGCAAACTTGCTGCGGGTGCAAGATACTGAATGACACTTGTCCCAGTAGGGAACTCTGAGGGACACCACTTGTCATTAATGTCTATTGAGACTCTGAGCCATTGACCACTACCCTCTGGATGTGGCCATCCAACCAATTTCTAATCCATCTGACAGTGCACCCATCAAATCCATCACTCTCCAATTTTGGGAGAAGGGTGTTGTGGTTTTTTACAAGATAGGTTCACCACAACATTCCAGGTCAATTACAAACATTTGCTGGAATATCAAAGGTTTTTTAAGTTTAATATTTGATTCACCTAAGCTGATTATGTGGATTTCAAATTTTATCTTTGTGTAAGCTTTTTAAAAAATATTTAAAGTAATTCTCCTATGTCTGTTTTGTTCTTGCCAAATACATTTTTAGTGTCCTGAATCTTTGGCCTATCACTATCTTTGTTTATTCCACAGGATGGCTCTTGGAATCTCAGTCCATAGTTGGGAAAATCTTGAAATTTTGTGTTGATCATTTAATTAAGGATTTCTTACTAGAAAATCATTCACTTAGTAAATAATTTTCTGTCGTTAAAAAGCAGTACAGTGTCTTATATTTCCTATCTGTATGTGTTATTGCTCTCTGTGTGCAGTGGAACTCTCAATAAGATATTTAAATGGATCTCTAAACTTGAAGTTTTCAAAACTGCCTGATTTTAATCATGTAGCTTCATCTCAACTTCTCTCACAGGATAGTGTCCTGGTTGCTGAGCACATCTCCTGGAGAAATGTGTGGAGGATGTAAACAGTTGGAGTAGCAATAGAGGTTCTCAATTTTTATATCAGTTATATTAATATCTACTGATGCCTTTGAATTTTTAGGATTTTTAGCTTTTTGTAGATTTTAATGTAGCTGGAGTTTTCCTTCACTTTAGACTGTTACTTTCTCGAAAACTGTATGTCATGTTCCTGAAGCTTTGGTTTAACCATCTTTTAACTGTCTTTACAAGGCAATAGATTTTTAGCAAGAACATTCTATTGGATTCTGTTAGGACGTGCACCTGAACTGGAATAACATGAGATACGGTAGACAAAACAAGATAAAAGACTCAAGGCCCTTGGAGGGACTCCAGTGGGTGGTACTCGGGCAAAAGGAGTGTTAGGATTGGATGTCCCCATTAAATTTGAAAATTAGTCAAAGATATAACAGTGTAAGAGTTCTGTATGTGGGCACATGCCTTTCATACTCCTTGCACAAGAAGGCCTTCATTAAAAGAGCTGTTCTCTATCTTATCTAATTTGCCTGGAGAGTTTTTTCTCCCGAAGATTTTAGGCATCACTACTAAACAAAAAAAAAGGGAGAAAAGTCTCTCCTAGGAGAGAGGCAGAGATCAGTTCTGCTTTTCACATTTCAAATAATATGAATAATATTTCTCCCCAGGGAAGTGGTTGAGTCACCATCCCTTGGAAGCGTTCAAAAAATGAGTAGATATGGTACTTCACAACATGGTTTAGTGGGAATGGTGGTATTTGGTCAAAGGTTGGACTTGATGATCTTGGATGTCTTTTCTAACCATAATAATTCTATGATTCTATATTTACTTAATTCATACACGCACACACACACTGTCTACAGCATTCAGTGTGCACTCTGCCTATACCTGCTTTGCTGTTTGATTCTGTCAATTGGTGCTCTTTGCTGGCAGAAAACTATAGAGTGTTGGGGGCAGGAAAAACAATTCCTTCTTACTAAACTATTAAAGGGTGCAATGCTTCACCAAGGGTAAAAATCTTAAAACTTTCTCATTGTTGCATGTATTAAAATTAATTAGAACCCAAGCAAACACAAACTGCAGAATTCCCAACAAGTTTAATTTGGTCATTCAAATAATTATTGTTAAAAGAAATTATTTTCTTTCTGGTCCTTTGGTGGATTTACAAGATTTAATTATAATGAAACTTAATTTCTACACACAGTGGTGTTCATTGGGCTTTTGTGTCGATGAATAAAGCAACAGAGTCCATAAGAAGGCAATTGCCATCTATTTGCTCTCAACTTGAAGTTGGGAAAGACTGGGATTCTGCTACCAAGAAGATACTAGGTATCAAGTTTATCTAACATAAATTGTCTTTCTACATAAAATATGTAACCTCATAATTCTTTAAGATAATCAAAGAGCTTTCCTTGCAGTTTTACATACAGTGTTTAAATTGAGGACATTTGATCTTATATTATTACTAAATAATAATTTTCACAGTCACAAACTTTAAGGGACAGAAACAAAGGGTCTTACAGTTAGTAAGTCTTGATTTTACATATATGTAGTATTTTATTTGCCTACACTGTTTAAAATACCTTAATACTTCAATTTTTACATTAATTTTAGGTTCATTGCACATTATAAAGCACTTTTATAATATCTTTGTTTTGATTTCTGCTAAAATCTCACATATTTCAATGGCACGGTAAATAAAGTGTAATGTAGCAATTCAGTTAAATATGGCAGATGTTTTGGCAGACACAAGAGTGTCATTAACAAAGAACTAATAAACATCTTTGTAACATACAAGTGTTTTCAATCGGATGGTTTTGTGATTCCTACAGCATGCCTTGAAATGCAGACAGCAGAACAGTCATTTTTCTCCTGCACTGCTTTTCTTACTGATCATAGGTCAATTTGTGGATACATAGGTCAGTTTTGTTAGGAGGAATGAGTTGTCTCTTATTTTCCTGCTGTTATTCTGTATTCTCATTTTATGCTGATGAAAAACTGACTCATTAATTTTATTTTATACTGGACCAAACACTGAAGCCTAATAACAAAACCAAAGTAACGGTGATTTATTTTTATTTAATGGGCTTTTCACATGCATTTAGTGAACACATTACACCTAAATTAAGGGAAAGAGCTTTGTACTTGGTGATCTGAGGAAATATAGTTGCACAATGGCTTGCACTGAGGCAGGATCAATGTGTACAGAACATAATCTACACTTGTTTGTCCGTCCTGTGAAAATACTTGGAAGCAGGAGGTTCCACAGTACCATAGGTAATGCATTATACTGCCCTTGCAAATGGAGAATGCTCCTAGAAGTAATAGAGAATGTTCTAAGAGTTTACTAGGGAAAACTGTGAAATCTCTTTCACAGATCTTTTCATGAGAATTGAAGCAAACATCTGCTAAGGGTGGAGTAGATACACTTGATCTTGTAGAGGAAGTTGCCAAGAGGGATATCCTGACATCCTTCTGTTTCCAAGGCGTTCTGAGTTGTTGTTTTCATATGTGTAAGATACTGGCTGTTTTTAGTAAAAATACAAAGGAAATATTTGTACTACACTTTCTATTTGGGAAGAGCTATGGTATGGGCTTCTTAAGAACTAGAAAGACTTCTTAATATAGACAATGATAAACTAGCTTCTAAATCTGCTGCTTAGTCTTTGCATGGCCAATTGCTGCATTACTAGAGTTACCTTAGAAAGTAAGTGCTGGCAAAAATATGGAGAATTTTTTTTTCCTACTGCTGTCACTGTTGCAACAATACCCAATACAGCTGTGTGTGGAAGGTATACATTCATTTTGAAGACTAATTTTAGTTTGAGTGATGTGTGTTCTTTAAGGACCTATTTCTGAGATACAGCACATTAACACTCTGCCTTTAGCAAAGGCAGTGGAATAAGCAAATAGGGTGTGGTTTATTTGCTTTTTGTTACAAGACTTTTTTTTTTCCTCCTGCATGTTACATCAAAAAAAAGCTGTTCTTGCTGATTACTTTAACATAATACTATGAAATCGAAAACATTTCTTTTTCCTAGTGAGAAGCCCTAGTAATGCCACTGTAGGACCTTGTCCTGAGGTGTCTGTGTGCATCTTCCTTTGTGCGTTTCCCCAAAACATCATCCACCCGAGGGCAGAGGATACCTTTGGTTCAACGAGTCCAAGTGCAAGACGGGGAGATGAACTAACTGAGAGCAGCCCTGTGAAGAAGGAGTTGTGGGTGAGGGGTGGGACATGAGCCAACAGTGTGCACTTGCGGTCCAGAAAGCCAACCGTATATTCTGGGGCTGCATCATAAGCGGCGTGGCCAGCAGGCTGAGGGAGGGGATTCTGCCTTCATGAGACCCCACCTGGAGTGATGGGTTCGGCTCTGGGTCCTCAGCACAGGGAGGACATGGACCTGTTGGGGCGAGGCCAGAGGCAGTCACAAAGATGCTCAGAGGGCTGGAGCACCTCCCCTTTGAAGAGAGGCTGAGGGGGCTGGGGCTCTTCAGCCTGGAGAAGAGAGGGCTACGGGGAGAGTTCACAGCACCTTCCAGTACCTAAAGGGGAAATAAAGAGTGACTTGTTTACACGGGTAGATGGGGCAAAGGAGGAATGCTTTTAAATTAAAGAGGAGAGACTTAAATTAGACGTTAGGAAGAAATTCTGTGCTGTGAAGCTGGTGAGGCACTGGAACAGGCTGCCCAGGGAAGCTGTGGATGCCCCACTCCTGCAAGTATTCAAGGCCTCTGAGCACCGCGGCGCACTGGCCGCTCCCCCAGCGGGAGCCGCTGGAGCCGGACGATCCCTGTGCTCCCGCCCAGCGCCGCCCCTCCGCCTCTCCCGTTCCCGCCCTGCGGGGGGGCGCGAGGGCCCCGCGGGCTCGGGGCGCCCCGCCCCCGTGCGTCACGGGCTGCCAGGGCGGCGATTGGCTGTGGCGGCCGAGGTCCCGCCCTCCGCTCGCGCGGTCGGGGATGTCGCAGCCGCTCTGCGTCGTTGTCGCTTGAAGCGCGGCCCAAAATGGCGGCGGCGGCGGCGGGCGGGAGCGGGGCCCAGGCGGCGGCCAGGGTGGAGGGGGCGGACGGAGAGGAGGAGGAGACGGCGGCGGCCGCGGCGGCCGAGGATGAGGAGGACGGGGAGGAAGACGGCAGCGGGGTGGGCAAAGCGGCGGGTGCCTGCGGGGGGGCTGGCGGCGTAGAGAGCGAAGAGGAGGAGGACGTGGACGAGGACGAAGACGTGTTCGAGGTGGAGAAGATCCTTGACGTGAAGACCGAGGGGGTGAGTGCGCGGATCTCTGGCACTGGGGCGGGAGCCACGCGGAAACAGCAATCCCGTTACAATTGTAGTCTAAAACTCGTTGTGCACAGCTTTTGCAAGGAAGCTTTTTGCCCCTTACTCCGGATTCAGTCTCCTCAGCCAAAGGTGTACCTTTACTACGTTCGTTTTGTATTTTTGTCTCCATTGTTGAATTGCTCTTGGCTCTTAACGGCTGAACTGCGGTAGTGTTTCGGTGTGAAATGTTTGAGAGCAGACATAGGCAGGATTGAATATAAAGGAGAATTTAGAGGTGGTTTCAAGGTATGTTCGGTGAGACCGTGTTCACTGGGTTACAAAACGTGTGAAGACCTCCTAAAATAAGAGAGACTTCCTTTAATTAAAATAACGAGCTGTAGTATCTTTGCACTGTTTAAACAGAAATACCAGACCTTCATGTCTTTCTTTGAAAGCAGCCTAGACTGGTTGAAGTTCTTAAAAAATTTGCTAAACCTCAAATAGAAAAAATAATTAACATAGAGGGGTTTTTTTAAAAAATTTTGTGTCTGAAAAAATGTTATTTTAACTAATTTATGATTTTTATTTTAGGCTTCAGTGAGGTACATGATGCTATAAAATTCTGCCTGTTTCATCTAAAACATCAGAGTTTTGAAACCCTTAGGTTGGAGAACCTTCAGATCAGTAATTTCTCAGATGTTTGCGGTGTTATTATGATATATGTGGTGTACGTTGGCTGAAATATGTTGATGGCTTAAGAATGTTATGCTTTTAGGGTAAACAATATTTACAGCTTTGCCTGTGTGAAGTGTCAGCATAAGTTAGGCTTGAAAACAAGAGGATTCCTTTTTTTTTTTTTTTTCCTTTGCCCCCCTCCCAGCGATGGAACCTAAAATCTGTAGGTTTTAGGGCCTACTTAAGAGAACAAGCAATGAAAGTTTGGAAATGTATTCTCTTGGTATGTCTAGAAAGCTTTTCATACTGCACCACAGGTACACTGAAAAAACAGGCTCCGGAGCAAATGGTGATGTTCAGTGGAAATGGGTAACCTTAACTCTGCTGTTTAATGGCATGGTGGTACCCCTTTCCATAGGAGTTGGTTCTAGCCCATCACTAGTTCATATAGAAGCTACAGCAGTATAAAAATGCTTGGAAGTGTTCTGTTATTTCTAAGTGAAATAGAGGGGAAAAAAATAACAATATTGTGTAAAATAATGTTGACAGGTGAGTGTAAGGCTGCCTCTGTGTCTTCAGTGTGATAATTAATATCCTATCTTCATTTAAGCTGCATTTTTATATCACTCTCCATGTATGGGATATAGAGTCATTCAACAGCCAAGTACTTTTATGTTTCTATTAGACTTCATTTTATCAAGCTTTCTCAATTAATTGAAAAAGAACTCAGAACTCCTACCTCATTTTGTACCTGAGTTGCAAGGGTGTAACAGTAATTCTGCAGCTAATAAAAGTCCTGCATCTGAAATGAATAATCCTGTGCCCCAGGGCTAGAGGTGAGAGTCTAGCTAGCTAGGAAGAATATTTGAGGGAAAGGAGCTGGGAGTACCAACAGACAAGTAAGCTGAACATGAATCAGCAGTTCTTGCAGCAAAGAAGGCCAGCAGCATCCGAGAATGTAGCCAGAAGATAGAGGGAGAGGATGCTTCCTCTCTAATCAAAGCACCTGGTTTACTGTGTCAAGTTCTGAGCACCCCAGGACAGAAGAAACGTGGACATACCGGAGAGGAGGATTATGAAAACAGTTTGGAACTAAAAGCTGGGTTTGCTTTGCCATATAAGAAGAGAAGAATCAAGGGAGATCATGGTGGTATCTGTATCTATTTAATGGGAGGATGTAGAGAGGACAGAGTCAGGTCCTTCTCAGAGGTGCACAGTGAAAGGATGAGAGAGATGGTGGACACAAGCTGGAGTATGGGGAACTCTGAATAGATGCACTGACTGGGCAGATTTCTGAGCAGCCTGATCTAGTTAGTCCTGCTTTGACAGGGCATTTTACTTGTTAGTTCTGGAGATCTCTTATAAACTAGCTTACTCTGTGACTGTACTAAGAAAGTTACTTGTTGCTGATTTTCATTATTAGCCCCTTTAGAAGAAAGAAAGATTTTCAAAACTTATTTGCTAAATCAAGAGTGTAGGGTTAAGCTAAATTTTAAGTATTTAGCTAGTGTGTCTGAATATAGGCTATTTATTTATATGTGTGTGAAGCAAAATACAGAAGATTGTAAGTAGAGCTGATTGCTGAAGTTTAACAGCGTGTATATACACTTGGTCAAAGGTTACTGATGCTCAGGCAAAAATGTATGGGTATGTGGATATACATTTAACAGTAAGTGCCAAATGGCGGTTGTTTTGGATCTTTCTTTCTCCAGACTTGGTTAGCAGTGTAAGGTCTTTCAGAGCATTATCACTCCACCTTTGAAAGAAAGCAGTACTACTGTTTTGCCTCTCCAAAGGCACTTTCCTCAGTACATTTGCTAATAAATTTATTTTTAATGGTAACATACTTTCTAACCTGGGAGAAAAACTACATAGAGACTAAAAGGTGCCATTTTATTCCTCAGTGAAGTTTAAATACTGTTGAAAAAAATTGGTCTCGGCTTTTTGTATGTAACCTTTTGCCAAAATCTTTGTAATTAACTCCACTGAGATGCACACACTCAGATTTTTGTCTGTGTTTAATTTGATCTTATTGGTAGTTTGTTCTTTTTCCTAATTGTTGGTGTTTCAGTTTATAAAAAATGGAATTGATTACAAATCTAAATTATGAATTCCAGTATAGAACTAGGTGAATGGTGTTAATTCATTAGAAATCTTATGGTTTTATATCAAGTTTTTCAGCACAGAAGAGCAATTCAAGCTTGAAATATATATAGAATAAATATTAAAACTTTAAAAATAATAGTTTCATAAGTGTCAGACAATCCATTTTGATAAAAAGACTGGGAATTTATGATGTGCATTATAGCTATGGTTCTAAACAAATGTTACATATTACAAGAATTTTGGATAAAACTGCACCAACCATAGAAACACTTTACAGCCTTCTTAGTTCAGTATGTGATGCAGATGGAAATAATTCTGGGAATTCTTACCTCAACATTGGGTTGAACTCCCATCATGTGGGTTTCCATATACACAAAATGTTTTATCCACAAAGATCCCCAAGGATTGAGTAGCTGATGCACTACTGTGCTGTATTGTATTAAATGTTGTGGTTTTTTCTTACAGGGTAGAGTTCTCTATAAAGTACGGTGGCAAGGGTATACCTCTGATGATGATACTTGGGAACCAGAGGCTCATTTGGAAGACTGCAAAGAAGTGCTGCTTGAATTCAGAAAAAAACTTGTGGACAATAAGCCTAAACCTGTTAAAAAAGACATTCAGGTGTGTTTCACCTTTCGGTATCTTACACTGAAGATGTATTTACTATCTAGGCTCTGCTAATGGGAGGATGGAGAAGGGAAGATGTTTGGAATGTGGAATTAAGAAGACTTAAGGGATCCCTTTCATCTAAAACTATTCTGTTTCTTGTGAAACTTAATGTTGTCGCTGTTCTCTGGTAGGGATTTTTGTTAACTGACAAGTTTGCTTGTAGACTCTGAATCCATCCAAACTTTATTTCCATTTTTAATGGGACTATATAAAGGATGTATGGCCATGGATGTATGTTTAGTTTTGACAACATAAAGTAAATACCCCCTTTTCCCTACCCACATGGGTATTGTCTTGTCAGTGAAGCTGGGTGTACTGCTCCAGTCACCCTCCTGCTTTCTGTAGCAGATCGATGAATTTTTACATGTTGTCATTTAAGTTTGGTAAGAAAGGAATACAGAAAAATTAGTTGCAAGAAAGCACTGTATGGCTTTTTCTTTTCCCCTTTTTAATTGCTCAGTCAGCTTGAAAAAGAAGTGCAAGGATCTTTTTTGAGAAATGGTACCCTGCTTCTGAGAAACTTATAGGTAAATTTTACAGGATCAGATTAAATATTTTTGGTGTGAAATGGGTCAGATTTAGTTCTGTTCTGGAATCTGGTTATTGGGTGTGTAATTGATTGTACTTGACTTGTTTGTGTGTCCATTCTTATCCAAGCAGTTAGTAATGTAACTTGGTCAAGTAAGCTAGAATTGTATTTACAGATTTGGCAATGAGGAATGATCTTGGCAGTGACCAAGAGATTAGAGTGCTTCAAAATTTACTTTTCCCCAACATGACTACTGCCAGTTTTGTAGACTTTGCACCAAAATGATAGTTTATTGGGGAAAGAAATATTTTTTTTTTTTACCTTTTAGAAACTGTCTCTAAACGATGATATATTTGAAGCAGAATCTGACAGTGACTTGCAAAGTGAAACAAAAGATGATGTTTCACCAAAGAAGAAAAAGAAGAAGTCAAAAGACGTAGAGGATAGAAGTCCAGATGACCCGAAGAAGAAAAAGTCGAAGTCAACAAAACTCAGAGAAAAACCCAGAACAGAATGTGAAAATTCTTCAGATGCTTTGGTTTTGGATTCAAAACCAAAAAAAAGGACTTTAGAAACCAAGGAGGACTCAAAGGACCCAAAGAAACAAAGGAAAGAAGATCCTAAAGAAACCAAGAAAAGAAAAGGTGAAGTTAAAGATTTAAAAACAAAAGCTAAAGAAGATTATAAAGAAAATAAAAGATCACTGAGGGAGAAGCATGGAGATGTTCGGTTTGACTCAGAATCAGGTACTCTAGATGATACGTTTTCTCAAGGAACTGATAATGAAAACTCAGACTTAAGTTCTGAAAACAAAGACGAGAGGCAAAAGGTGATAAGCGGAGAAGAGAGACTGGAACAAGAAAGTGATGAAAAAGATGCCAATGCTGATAGGCAGCTTGATGGATCGGCGAGTAATGAAGATGATAGTGTTGATGTTAAGGTTAAAAGAAAGAAGAAAAAAAATCAGAAAGAAGACTGTACAGAGGAAGGTGTAAAAGTGGAAATTCAGGATACTTATTCAGAGAAAAAAAGCATGTACAAAAAACAAACAGGTCAAGAAAAAGTACCGGGAGAGTTGGAGAAAGTGTCACCTGCTCCTTCGCCAGTGCAGAAGGGTGTGAAATTGAGTGCTGAGGAAAGAGTGTGCAAGACCATTGATTCACCTGGGGAGGTAAGCAATATTAAGGGATTAGGGCGGGTGTTGAGGATAAAATCAATCAACTCGAACAGTTGACTGTTCAGGATGGCAAAGACAGAAGTACAAATTGGAAAGGTATTGAGCTGCATGAAGCTACAGAAACGCCCACTGCACAATGCATGAGAGAGACTGGAGAATTTCTGGATTCAGAATGCTATAAAGGGGGAATGCTTTAGGAGAGAAAGGTGTTTTTAAATAGGAAAGGATAAATTTCTCCTGTTTGTTATGTGTCCCTTGGAATGAAATCTACTGTTCTCCCAAAGCATGCTGTTGTTTTTAGCTTTGTTCCTGCCCACCTTCAACAGTTGCCTGTGTTTGACTTTTTTCTGCTTGTGTAGTAAAAGGTACAGTCTTGAGCAGTAATCCATTCAGCACTGCACAAAGAAGCGCAGTTTTGAGCTGAAGCACACACTTGATCTCTCTCAGACACCGGCCATTCCATTATAGCTTACATGCAATAGCACCTGGCTGAGAACTGGAGTGCTTAAATCACTTCTAAAACCAAGAGTCCCAGATAATTGTGCAGCAGTCTTGTCATGTCAGAATTCCTGGAGCGCTTGTAGAAAATGCTTAGTTTCTTGACACAGTTTCATAAGAATTAGAAATGTTTTACCTGTTGTAAGAAATGAGCTTAGCAAATACAATACTATTTGTTTTTCCTTATATATACATATACATGTACATACATATACATATATACTGTATACATACAGTAGTGTTTTAAGGAAAGTGTTGTGAAGGTGAAAGAAAAAATTTGATGGAAAAAATATTTTTTTTTAATGTTTCTGGAATGTAACTTCCTTCAGCTGCTTCAGACTGTTCTAATACAGTTTGCAGTTCATAAAACATGGGCAGCTCAGAGAAACCTTGTTCTGATTTAAGAGGATTGCAGCCAAAACATCTTGATACTTAGTGGATTATATCCCTCTTCTGAGGCCATAATTCTGTGCTGGAAGGTTTCTTCTGTAGGTTCCACAGTGGTCCTCTGCTTACGACTGTGTGTATGGAGTAGGCCACCTTTAACGTGAGGAAGTTGATTTGGGGATAGAGAATTCCATGGCATAATCTGAGAGTAGAGCTACACAGAAGAGTGTTTTTGCAGGGTCTTAGTGGTGAAAGCTCTTGAAAACAAGCAAGTACTGTGGGGCATAGCCCAGTTTCAGAAGGTAATTTAATTACCTGAAATGGTATGGCCCTTTGTTACCCAAGTATTTTACTCATTGTCCGAGGTTATAGCATTTGTATCAGCAGAGATAATCATATCACTCTTTGGAATTCTGTTCTGTTCTATTTACCAGTAGTATAAAAATCCTGTCACCCTGAGCATAACAGCAGATGAAAGTGGGTTTGCTTATGGCTCTTCAGCCAGCACTCTCAGTGGGTTGTCTGTATGCTTTTCTCGTGGTCATGTTCCAAGGTACCAAGGAAGCAGAGAAGGCATTCTGCTCTTTGCTTTTTTTGAGTTTAGGAAGCTTTAACCCTGTTTTCTGTAACTGGTTACTCTCTGTGGCAGCCGTGGACTTATATGGGTAAGTTTGGTGGAGTGTTCTGGAGGTTTTTTGTTCACTACATTGTTGGCCCAAGCAGATTATTCTTTTCAAGTAAATCATCACGTATGTTTCAGCTACCTGCCTTTCCTTGTGTAACTCTGCTTATAGAACTACCATCATATCAATTTATAGCACAGTATTCTCTGTTTGGAATCAGTTTGCGTGCTGAACCCTTCTTTCCATTTGATTTACCTCCAAAAATAAATGTGTATGTTGTGCATCTGATCATTATTAAAAAACTGGACTAGAATTCGGGATTACTGATTTTACCAGCCCCACTGTAGTGAATATCTGGTAGTCCCTTTAGTAAGTTATGGGTTTCCTCTTAAATACTGAGCATTTGCCAGGATTAGCAGCTGTGTGTTACTAGTTAATATGTCAGGGATCAGAAGCTGAGGTTTTGTGGAGGAAAGGGAGATGGTGAGAAAGGAAATTAAATGTCTCAGCTCTGCTAATACATTATGATACATGAAACTAATGTATTTTGACTAAGTTTTTTTCCTACGTCAGAGAAATGGTAGCATTTGATGATAAATTCAGTCTACAGTTCTTGTGAGGACTTCTTTTGGAGCAGTTTTTCAGAAAGCCAGTGCTATTTCAGGTTAGTGTTGGAGGCCGATACAAAGCCGTGCCAAGGAGCCTTTTCCTCCCTACTCTGCACTTGAATTTGCTGTCTGAATGGAGAGAGATGATTACAGGAGGAGAAAGGCAATCTTTGGTACAGGCAGTTGAACTCTATTTTGGCAAATTTGATTACCTACAATAATTTTTTTCTGTGATATTGGGTACTGCTAAGCTTGAACTTCTGTGTGATGAGTTTGGGTGGATTTTTCTGAGTGTCTTTTTGACAAATTACTGTTGCTATAACATTCTGTATGTCTAAATTGGAAAATTTGGAACCTTTTGTGGTCAAATTTAAAGTGTTCTCAGTTGAGGTTCAGGTCATTGCTGTCATAACTGCTTTGAACATGGTGATACAAAATTGCTAAATAGTTTGAAATAATTACATTTTATTCAGGTTCAGTATTTGAAACAAATGAAAAGTTCCTAATTCTGAATTTCCTTCAAAATACTGTTTTTGTCATATCTGCACCTCGTGCCGTAAAGCGACCTTGCATGGCTGTGATGCAGTAAAAATATTAATTGAAGTGGTTTTGTGCTGGATATAACACCTCTTCTCTTAGGGAGGAAGCCTTCACAGACTTAACTTCTGACTCACCTATTAAACTATTTTCTTAGGAATGTCCACAAGTCTGTTGCGTACAGGTTTCAGTAGTATTAATTGTAAATGTATTGTATTGTTGGAGTGGTGAAAGAATTTTATTTTCCATTTTTACTCTGCCACTGAAGTTTGATGTCTGTTCTCAATAGCAGGAGAAAGAAGTAAAGAAAATGGAGAGTAAAGAAAAATCTCAAAGAAAAGAGTCTGAAAAAGAAGAAAAAAGCAGAAAAGAACAGAAGAGCCTAAAAAGTAAGTGCTAAGTGCAGAGAAGGTAACAACCCTTCAGGACGTTCTCCTCTTACTTCTACGAGGCTTGATGTTGCATGGTTTTGTAACACACACACCAGAAACAAGGAATTCTGCTTTTATTTTATGAAGCAAAAGTCTTTTCACCAGAACTGAATTATTTGATACACAAGGAAAAATGTCTAGGTTGTATTTATATTCTTAATAGTATAATGGGATATAAATGTTACTCCTCTTGATCTCAGAAAAACTAGATTACTTTATCCAAGATAATTTCCTTCACTACTCTGGTGAGGATGAACTGAGGAAAAGTAGGTAACTCCACCTTTGATAATCGTGATTGAATGAAAAGCAGTAATAGCAGGTTAAGCTGCTGATCGTTGAAGCAATGGTTTGGAAATAGCAAGCATTGGTTTGGCAATTTAGAAGTTATTTGTTACTTATTTTACTTTTTTTTAATCCATAAAATCAAATACATGATAGATGGCAAGCAACAAGTCCTCAGTTTGGGTATGGACATGCAGTTAGAATGGCTGACACTAGAAGAATTCCAGAATCATCTTGATGGAGGAGATGAGGATCACGTATCAATGGAACCAATATCAAACAGTGAGTATTTGCCAGGAGAAAGGAATGTTTCTTAGCTGACATTTCAAAGGGAAATATCCTGTAACTGCATTGAATTTATTTTCTAGCTCTCCTGAGGGATGCTGTTAAAAGTGGAGATTACGTGACTGTGAAAATGGCACTTTCTTCAAATGAAAAATATAATCTGGATCAGGAGGTAATTTTTCAGCAATAGAGTTCGAGCCAGTTTGCCCAATGTGTTTAACTGAATATTAAATGTGGAACTTTGCATGCTATAAGGAATGATAACCATTAGGTCGAGTGGCTAAAATATGTAAAACATTTTGTGTGGAGAAAAAAAAAAAAAATCTAAAAAACCCCCAAAAACCTGAAAGTTCGGTTTGGCGCACTGGGACCACTGCACTCCATAATTAGTTTTCTTCCAGTTTGCCATCATCTGGGTTTTCTTTCAAGGATCTCTTTTCCTGTTAAATAGTACTATAGTTCCATTTTTTAGTATTAAAATCTCTGATACCAGTATTTTCACTGGTGATTTTGTGTAGTTGTATTGTGTAGCATTTTGAGAACTCTACATTATGCTAAAGCTTCTGTAGCATGGTAGAAAAACATGCCAAATGAACTACTGAGGCAAGCATGTGTTCTTTGAATTGCAGTGTCTGGTGGGCAATACAGGAAGGAGTGAGGAGACTGGTCACTCACAGAAGTGTTTTTGTACTTATACTCTAGTAAAATCAAGGAACTCTGTAGTGGTAACAACTGATTAGAGCCATAGTGGTTTTTTTCCAGTGGCTGCTGATTCTTATTCCCCACTGTCTTGCTGTCGTGCCCACCCTCAAATACCTTACTGCCTGGCTTCCTGGTTCATTCTGGTTTTCCTCCTTCTTGTTCTGGTCCCCAGAACGTTACAAATTTTGCAGATGATGGAGCTCAGACTGAGACCTCTGGACCAGTGGGAGGTGATAGTTTGTCAGTATCTGGCAGCCATGCATATGTGAATTCTTCTGCCAGGGAAGGAAATCTTTGTGAAACCTGTTGACACGCAGTTCTTGTCTTGCAGCTTTGGTTTTTCTTGAAGCATTTGTTTTGTTTTTGTTTTTTTTTGGTTTTTTTTAATGGCAGTGATTCTCGTTACAGGACTCAAGTGGAATGACCCTAGTAATGCTTGCTGCTGCTGGTGGGCATGATGACCTTCTGCGGATCCTAATCAGGAAAGGAGCTAAAGTTAATGGCAGACAGAAAAATGGAACAACGGCGTTGATACATGCAGTTGAAAAGGTTGGTTTGGTTATCATCATATTTGTGGTTCTTGGCTCTTTTACTTATGTTTAACGGTGGGACACAATTTTTTTCCTTTCAGTGATGCCTAGAAGTAGTTAGCAAGATACAGCAGGGTGACCCTAAATGCCTGATTTCAGCAGCTGTGGTTACTGTAGTGTAAATAAGTTCTGATCAGAAACCTGAGTAGAAAATATCATAGGAGGAAAAGTGGAGGCGAAGGATATCTTTGATCTTCAGTCTGTCATGGGAGTTGAAGTTCTTGTGTTAGAATTGCTTGTTATGTTCTCTGGCCACACAGGATCCAAACTGGGAAGGCTTAGAGAGAAGATCTCTGATTAAGCAGGGTTTACTATTTAAAAGTTGGGCAATGGACGCAGTGGCAGGGTCTTCTCAAACTAAGACCAGCTAAACTGGTCAAATCATGGTAAGTCAGAGGTTCAGGGGTGTGCTCCTCTGCTCACGTTGGTGTGTGTGCTTTCCCATGTCCAGTATATAGAAGCCAAAAGGGAGCTCGATTCCAGTTTGGTGACTACTGCAAACACACTGCTTTCTTCCTGTGATGTTCATTATTGCAAGGTTTAGAAAAAGTAAGAATTGCAGATATTTACAGTTATCCTACTTGCCCAAGTCTGAATTGTTCTTTATTAGCCATGGGAGAGAAAAGTGTTAATTGTGTAATGAGTCATGTTTTGAATTTTAGGGGTGGATTTTAAGTAAATGTCATTTTATATTCTGAAACAAAACCAGAATTTTTTTTTATTTACTTTTCTTTTGGTTTTGGGTTGTTTTTCTTTTCAGAATTTTTTAACAACAGTAGCTATTCTTCTGGAAGCTGGGGCGTTTGTGAACACGCGGCAGAACACTGGTGAAACTGCCTTAATGAAGGTAAATTCAGTGTTTGTCCTGACACAGCTTATGTTTTATTAGTTTGCCAAAAGTATTTACAATTAAAAACGTATTTGTAGAGTTCAATTAGGGAACATACTACATTTGAAATAACAAGACTATTCATAGTTACTTTAAGCAGGGCAATTTTTTAATTCTTTTTTTTTAAATGTGCTGTAATATCTGAACAATAACTGCAGATGCTGTCAAGCATGCAGTGCTACCTGTGGCTTATCATCTTCTTCTGTTGTTTGGCTCAAAGAAGTGCAGATGTGGTCTTTAAACTGAGATAATCAGGTTGTCAGCAGGAAGAGAAAAATTCCAGAAAGGAAAATCTTTCCCTTGCGTGTTGCTGTGATTGACATTTGTCATTTCATTGCAGGCCAGAAATAAAATAGCTGGTTTTCAATCTCCTTCCCACTGCCTATTCTGCACCTCTTCCCACAAAGGAAATGCTTTTTATTTTGTTGTAATGGGAAAATTCTAAGACTCTTAAAACATTCTGTTCTCTTAATAATTTTTTCTTTATATCAAATAATTTTACCAAAATTCCCCTTTGGATAAACTTGCTGTATTTATATGCAGGCTCTTTATGCAGTTTGTTTGCAGATAAGTTACAGAAGCTTTTCTGTCCAGACAATGTGGTGGTGTTTCTCTTCTACTCTCTGTGAGGCTTAAGAACTGTGGGGATTTCACATTTGCTCTAAAGAAAACAACATCACACTTTTGGTTTCCTCAGCCACTTCAGTCCAAAATCTCTTCATAATTTGACTTCGTCCATGAACCTCAGTTTTCACCTTCATTGTTTTTAAAGGTTTTGTTAGTATTTGATGCACAGCTGTACATACTTTGTATTTGGCAGCCTACAGTGATTTACTGTGGATATTTGTTTTGCTATACAAGGAATAGGATCTTCGTTTCCAGTAACTTATTGGAACAAGTTTAGCCCTGTGTGGATAAACATATCAATGTGTTTATTACACTCTAATGTTAGGAATTGGATCATACTTTCTAAGAGAGCGGGGAAAAAAAAGTCTTGGCACTTAATTCCTTTCTGTGAGGTGGTGTGGGATTTTTGTGGGGTTTTTTTGGTTTGAGGGAGGCAGATGGGTTGGTTTATTAACGGAAGATTATGGATTGAAGGCACAGATAAGAGTTCAGGGTGGAAAAAAATTTCAGAAGTTAACTTCTGAAAGGCGTTACGAAGATAGAAAGTTGTATCACTTGTGCCTTTCCCTAAGTTGTCTGAGTGAAGTGTTTGAAAACAAGAGACCAAGAGCATGTGCTCGCATTCTTCAAAGGAATACTTCTTTAGATTTCCCCGTGCTTTTTTCAAGTCTTTGGTTGACATGCCCTGAAATTCTTGGTCTAAGTAACAGTGAACAGCCTTGGACACTTCAGCAGCGGATAACAATGACTGTCTAACATAACAGAATTTGCCCCAGATCATTATTTAGCTAATTTACTGCACACCCAAAATACCATTTGAACTGAGGTGCCCAGGCACTTGGAACTGTTACTTTAGTCATACTGAATAGTTCTGCAGAAACATATTTATTCAGGTAAACAATTGCAAGGAAATTTACAGTTACTGAATTCCAGCAGATCACGTGTTTTCACAGAAGTTTTGGGCCTTGCTTTATCTATTTTTTTTTTCTAATTATGTCCACTTGGTAATCCTGAGCATTGCTGCTTGTCTGGGATCAGGTGTGTAGTATTGCCTGGATAAAGATAAAATAATTATGGAGTGCGTTCCTGAGTTTCTGGTTCTGTTACCATTCAGAGACCAACTACCTAAACTTGTCTTCTGAATTGTAACTAATTTTGGATTTTAATTAATTTCTGTAGTTCTGCTTATTATCATGTTATGCTGTGTTCTGACAGGGATTTGTCATTGTTTTCTATCCTTCCACCTTCTCCCTTTCTCCACAGGCTTGTAAAAGAGGGAATTCTGATATCGTGCGGCTTATGATTGAAAGCGGAGCAGACTGTAACATTTTGTCAAAGCATCACAACAATGCGATGTATTTTGCCAAACAATGTAATAACATACTGGTGTATGAACAGCTCAAGAGCCATTTGGAAACGTGAGTAAACTACTTTGAAGCTGGTAACACTAGACATGTCATAATTTCTGTTGAAGTTACGAGGAAGAGGGGGAAATTTCAGGAAAGAAAACAGATCTGATTTGGGCAGAAAGCTAACATGAGTCACGTGAAATTAAAATTATGTGAGCTACCAGAATCAGCATACACTTGCTCAAACACTGAGTAAAAAGATGGAAAGGAGGAAAAGGTAGTTACTAGAAGTAAAAGATTCCTTAAACTAGAAATACAGCAATCATGAAAACTAAGAGGTGTATAAGCAATGGACTGTTGAGTGTAAACTCTTAGGAGGGCATGCCAAATAAAATACCTTGCTAGAAAGCATAGGAAAAAATCAAACAAAAGAACACCAAACAAAACCACTGAAAAATTAGTGCAGATAGTTGGGGTGTTGTTGGACCTTTCAAAATCAGCTGTGCGCTGAGAGTGCCAGGGATAAAGCTTTCATGCCAGTAGATGATGGAAATAAAAATCTTTATCATGCAGCAGAATGACTGAAGAGCAGAGCAGTGTATGTGATACGTGAAGTGTTGGTGTCATATGGTCATGTAAAAATATACTGAGCTAAACTGAGACAAAGAGAAGGAGCAAGCTCTTTAAATATCAGTTTGGAGGAATACTGATAGTTACTGTATCGGGGCAGAAAATCAAAACAAACAATCTATAAACTTGGGGAAGACTCAGGCAGGGTCTCAGGGCTTCTGCAGCAGGTGAGATTTTGCCATGAAAGCATAATTAGTGCTGGAAGAACACCGTCTCAGTGCAAGGTTCTTTTCTTGTTTCATGATGATTTAATCCTAGTGATTCATCGACGTAGTATGAGATATTCTGTCAAGTGGTTTGTAGTTCAAGCTCATTCTCTTTCAGTGTTTAGAGAGCCCTGGCTGTTTTCTGCCTCTGATCTCTTGCATTTCCCATCAGCTGACATCTTAAATCTGTCTTGACAGAAACTGCCTTGTAATGGTCAGTGTGTATCTATCAAAAAACACCTGAAGTTAGAGGGCAAAGAGGACAGAGTTGGGCTCTTATCAGTAGTGCCCAGTGACTGGACAAGGGGCTGGGGGCACAAACTGAAACACAGGAGGCTTCCTCTGAGCATCAGGAAACACGTTTTTACTCTTGAGTGTGATGGAGCATTGTCACAGGCTGCCCAGAGGGGTTATCAGGCCTCCATGCTTGGAAACTTTCAAAAGCCATCTAGAGAGGGTCCTGGGCAACCAGCTTTAGGTGGCCCTGATTGACAAGAGATACTGGACTAGATGACTTCCAGAGGTCCCTTTGAGCCTCAGCCATTCTGTGTTGTTGTGATTCTGTAATTTCGTAAGGAAGTTCCTAAGATCCCCTGAGCCTTCTCTTCTCGAGGCTGAACAGTCCCAGCTCTCTCAGCCTTTACTCTTAGGAATGCTCCAGTCCCTTCATCATCTTTGTGAGCTTTCATTGGTCTCTCTCCAGCCCATCTCTCATGTGGTGAGGAACCTGGAACTAGACATAGTACTCAAGGTGTGATCTCCCCGTTGCCGAGTTAGGGGAAAGGATCCCATGCTGTGACCTGTGACAGTGCTCTCCCGAATGCAGCCTGGGATGCTGTTGGCTGCCTTTGCAGCAAGAGGTGATTGCTGGCTCAGGTTCAGCCTCGTGTCCACCAGGTCATTTTCTGCCAGGCTGCTTTCCAGCTGGGTGATTCCCAGCATGTCCTGGTACCTGGGGCAGGACTTTGCACTGCTCCATGATGAACATAATGAAGTTCCTGTCAGCCTGTTTGTCCAACCTGTCGAGGTCTCCCGTGGATGACAGAGATACACCAGAAGGTCCCAGGAGTGCCAGGTCTGTCTCATCTGCAGACGTGCTGAGGTGCACTGTCCCCTCATCCAGGTCATTAATGAAATGTTAAATGGGACTGGACCCAGTACTGACCTCGGGTGCACCAGTAGTGACTGGTTTCCACCTCGATTTTTGCTGAAGTAATGTGTTCTGATCCAGTTTCATACTGGGAGGAAAGCATTGTGAAAGTTTTTAATGCCCTGTAAAGCTTGCCTGAGGTATTATAAATCACTGCATAGAATTTTTGTCCTGAGCAGATGAACACTATAAGAAATGTTTTCTTCTTGTATGAGGCTAAATGGAAAAAAGTGCTAAAAGCATAAAAATTAATAATAACTTTTCAAGAATAGAAAGCTTGTTAAAGTGAGCAGGGGCAGCTGAAGTGGATAAACAGAGTATGCTGGTGTTTCCCTAGGGAAGAAAATTGTGACTAGCAAGTTAAGGTTTTGAAGGCAACAGCAAGCAAGAGGCATCTGGTACCTGCTGTTCAGTTCATTGACACTTCTTGTCACTCATTCACTATTTGATGATTTTTTCAGTTTGTTTCCTATTTAACATCTGCAACCTTCCATTTCGTCTAATCGGAATAATGAGTTTTGCAAGATCTTGACCGTGTAATTTTGCCAGTGAAGTGACAGTTGAAATTAAATACTGATAGTTGCAAAGTGATGTCCATGGGGTATTACTGTGGTAATGTGAACTATACAGGGAGTAACACAGCTCTTGCCAATTGTGGGAGCTTCTGGACTCATTACCTGAAAATACCGGTTCAGTGTTTCTTGTCAGTCAAAAAGGAGGATAATACAGTAGTAGTGGAGCCGAAAATAAAATGATTGAAAGCTCAAAATCTAAAATCAGAAAACAACAACAGAAAATAACCCGAAACCATGAGACAGGTTCTGTGGGCCCTCCTAGTAAATGATTTAGTGATGGCTTTGAAGTGGAGGAATATTTTTGCACAGAAAAACTAAATTATGGATCTTGTTGCAGAATGCTGTGGTCACGAATGCATGAGAATTTAGAACAGCTTAAGTAGATCTAAGGAGATGTGATTTGGCTGTAGTCTTTAGTTTTGGATACCTCTAAATCAGATTGCTGGAAAATAGGACAGTGTGCCAAAAAAAAGATGACTGTTTAATACAGCTTTGTCAAGCAACTGGAAACTAGGCTAGATGCACTTCCAGGCTCGCTTTGGCATGGCAATTCCTGGGGTTTCTTTCCAGCTAAACACTTTAGTTTCTGCAGATGATAATCTTGGCTAGCAAGGAAGAGAAGTGTGCTCTGAATAATAACTGAATAAAAGCTATAAAGCTGCAAGAGTCAGGACCTTTGCTGTGCATGAGCATTTAAAGCCCATTTCTGACAAACAGCTTTCCAGCGAAGGGGATCACTGAGTGAAGGGAACAGTGAAAGGGATCACTGAGTAACCTGCGTGCAAGGGTGCCAAATGCTGTTGGTTAACGTGGTCTCTCTGAAGGCTAGGCTGCTCACTGCCCCCACCTCCCCAACCTCCCAAAAAAACAAACAAGAAAGCCTAACTTGGCTATTTTGTTGCTGCTTGTTCACTGTGAGTTTACCTGACTGTAGAGTTTACCTGGGAACTGCATTTTTCCAATAGTATTGCCAGTAAAATTATACAGGGACTTGTGTATTTTTACATTGTACTTGCAGTCAGGTTGATAAATCAGCCAGGTGGGCTTCTGTTTAGCCACCAGGTAGAAAGTGATGTTTAAGGGATATATTTCTACATAAAAAACCTTCAAAATATGTGGCTAGATGGAATTTTTTTTAATCTGCTGCAGTGCATTTGTGTTACCGTTTTATTTTTGTGGAGCCGATAAATGAATTTCACAAATTGCTGATACTTTAGTAACAAAGCATTGGAACCTGCTGATAAAGTATTTTAGTGACAAAGCAGTGGAATCTGGGGTTCATCCATGCATAAATGCTAATGATGAAGGAATTCACTCCTGAAAATCAGGAATCTAAAAAGGTGGTCTGGAATTTATTTTTTTTTTCCTATGTTTATGCCTGGTGAAATAATTTACTATGTGAAGTACACACCTCACTTGTTTGGTCTTCCAGGATCTCAAAAGTCGCAGAAGACACCATCAGGAATTACTTTGAAGCTCGTCTTGCTTTGCTGGAGCCAGTCTTTCCAATTGCATGTCATCGTCTCTGTGAAGGGCCAGACTTCTCCATGGATTTTCACTATAAACCCCCACAAAATGTGCCAGAAGGTAGGAGGCTTGTTGTGGTGGTGGGGTTTTTGTTTGTTTAAAAAAGGTAAAAATGCATTTCAAGTATGTCTTAAGAGTCTACTCTGCAAAATTGTTTTTGTAAGACGTTGCAGTAAATTACGTGCAGGATGCTCTGATCATGGAGCATAAGGAGAGCAATTACACTTTGATGTATCATGGGTGGGGTTTGTGTGTATCTTTTTCTTAAGCTTTTTTTTTCAGTTGCCACATACACAACTTCTTTCTGTTCATGGCTTACATTGTAAGTGACAGACACTATAGGAAAGGAGTGGTTTACCTTCATTCTTTCAGGAATTCAGATACTATACTCTCTTGCTTGGCTTAGAATTTTTATGTATTAAAATGAGGCATTTGTGGGTACTTAAAGTTGCTGCTTATTGAATTTTGGTGCAGTTCATAAGGATCTATAATTGACTGGGCTCTGTTCTCTTGATTAGACCCAAACCACATTAAATTCCATAACTCTCTGTAGGTAAACCTGAAGCCACAGAGGTGATCTGTGCTGAGGATTGCTGTTTCGATTCTGCATTCCTTTCTAGTAGCCACATAAAATCATTTCTGCTGCCAAAAAATCTTAGCTTAGTGAGCAAGTCAGTTGTTTTCTGGATCCACTGGCTCGGGAAATGGGATTTTTGCATGTTGCTTTGGAAATCCGTTGGGGTTTTGTATATACCATATAATGGTGGGGTTTTAATATTTTTTAATATATACATATAATTGTACCAAATGGACCTCAAAGGTTCAGTGTAGGCAGTTCTAAATAATGGATCTCATTTCAAATTGATGTGACTGAATTGCTTTTTCCTTTCAGGATCTGGAATTCTTCTCTTTGTTTTCCATGCAAATTTCTTAGGTAAAGATGTCATTGCTCGGCTTTGTGGACCATGCTGTGTACAAGCTGTGGTTTTAAACGACAAATTCCAGCTCCCTGTATTTTTGGTAAATCTTTTTTTATAATTGACTGTAAAACCACTTCATAAATTCTTCATGGATCTTCATGGAGCAGCCTGGGAAATCTCAGTGCTGTAATTTGGATTTTGAGTACTGTGATGAAGCATTTTTGTATCGTCATATGGGGTTTTTTAAAATGAAATTTAATTTTCTTTGTACATGGAGAGGACTACAAGCCTTGCTCATACTAGATTCCGTAAAAATTTATGACTTTAAAGGCTGGACAGCCTGCTTCTAGGTTTGAGCAGTAGATTGGATTAAATGCCCTTGAGAGGTCTCCTCCCACCTCAGCCTGTGTGTTCCAGGACTTCAGAACTGCGGGTTTGAACAGGCTGGTGAGAGTTTTGAATTTAAAGCGGTGTCACTCTCAAATTCACCCAAGTCTCTCACATTTTTGACCCAAATAAGTTCTTAAATTTTTTTTTAACAACCTACCTCATAGTTCTAATGATTATTTTCTGAGGTTTTTTCAATCTATTAAATGCATCACTCTGCACATGCAATTTGAAGTCCTCTTTGTTTTCTCAGTGGTTGCACCAAAGGTTCTTTGCAGTGCACACAATGTTCTTTCAAAAAAATGCACGGTGAAAATGTTGTGTTCTCTGAGTCCTCTCACAATACTCTTTTAGCCATATCCTGCCATTAACTTTGTCCATTTTCTTTTTCCTTTTAGGATAGTCACTTTATTTATTCCTTCAGTCCTACTGTAGGTCATAACAGGCTTTTCATACGGTTGGCAGATGCTCCTACTGCCAAGGTACAGAATGTTCTCAAAATTAACTGTTCATGTTAATTAGTTGTACAATAATTTTTCCATAGTCTAAATCCTTATAGTTCTATGTTGCAAATGTAAAACTAAGGATTTTCCACTGCCTCCTCATCCCACTTCCCATCAGTTACAGTTCCATCCTGTGACATTGCCAGAACTCAGGAACATTACCTAGGGTTAGCCCTGTTGCAGTTAAATGTTTTCTGCTGCAGTCAGAGGACAAACTTAATGTTACAGCTAAACATTTTCCCCTATATCTATATTGTGAATTTAATGATTAAATTCCTTTTAATCAGTGTCTTTTTTTTGCATACAGATGTTTTTGCTTGTGTGTTGGAAGTATTTACCAGGGTGTGCACTCAGCCTTTAAATAGCCTGTACAGTCTGTTGCATTTACAGGTGGCTTGAGCAATACTCCCAACTACATGTTGCAAATTTACATCAGTAAATTTTCCAGATTTTCAGATTTAAAAGTTACACTCTTAAATTTGTTTTGTTGTGCTTTTTTGGGTTTTCTTTTCTTAAGGGGAAAAAGGTGTATTCAGATCGAAGTATATGTCTCTGTCTAGTTCAGATTTGGGGCTGACTTGTTCAGACACCACCTCTATTCGAGTGGAGTCTGTTTACAAGCCATTGATAGTTCAGCAGGGCTACTATAAACTGATTTTATTAAAGGCTTTGTAAATTATTTTTTTTTTCTTTCTCAGTCATTAGCAGTTGTGCCTTTTCTTGTGCCTTTCCTACATTGTAAGTGCTTAACACAGTAGTTACATGTGAACAACGCTGAAATGAAACCTTTGTTTGCTTTTGCAGTTAAAGCTGCTAATAGGAGCGTACAGAGTGCAGTTGCAGTGACCTCCAAGCTGCGAGCCTGTGGAGTGGAATGACACTTCTGGATATACTTCTGATTCCTCTGTTCAGAGACTGACCAAGCAGTTTGGAACTTTTTAGCACCATTCTCTTAAGACTCGGTTTCCAGCTCACTGTTGCTCACTGCAGTCACGTAGGAAAGTGTGTTGGAGAGCAGTTAAATGTGCTGCGGTAGTGGGACAGGGTTGTCAGCTTTTGTACAGATGTAGATGTAAGTATTTGTGCCGATACATATAATTTTGTTTTTCTTTAAGTTGTGGAGTCCAGACTGCATATTTCAGCTTTTCCACAATGTGGAATGGTGCATATAAGAACTATTTAAGGTAACTACATAAAATGTCTTTTTTAATAGAAAGATCTTTTTCATTTGTAAACTAAAGTTTTCTACTCACTCTAACGTTTCTATGTGAAATGCAGAACTGTCATATTCTTGGAAATTACACTTTAAAATGACTGCATTGGATTTAACTTTGAATTGCTGAGGGCTGTGTTCTGGTTTAAAACTCTTGCTGCCTCCCCATGAGACAGCAGTTGTGCTTAGAGTGATTCCCTTTGTTCATGCCTGCAGACTTAACCCTGTTAGTTCAAAGACATCTGAATAGGCTCAAGTCAGAGAGAGTTGCAGTCAGATTCCTGGTTGTATCAGTGTTTAAAGCTCCTTTTGTATTAGAGAAGCAGCCAGTAGTTTTACAGACATCTTAACTTTTGAGGTCTTAGTCAGGTGACATCTGGAAAAACAAAGCTGAAAACAGCAAACCAGAAAACGTGTAACTGCCTTCAGTGTGGAGGCAGTGCTCTTTGTAGACAAGAAGATACATAGAGAATTTCAGGTCTTCTCAGCCTGACAGATGAGAACATGTATTGTTGTCCTTTAATTCAGAAATTCAGTTCCTCAGTGCAAAGAGCTGCTATGTTTTTTAATTATTATTATTTTATTTAAATGACCCATTTTATCAGATGACAGCAGTTTTGTAATGGTCTTGTGCTGTAAAATACAAATGTTAATACTTCTGCATGGAGTATAGAATATTTTTCTTTGTAAATTAATTAACCAACATCTTGAAAAGTAGGAAAAAAAAAAGAAACCTAACCAGATTGTGCCTTTGCTGTTCTAGTTGCCACATGTAGTTTACATGCCACTATGTGCCTATATTATTAGCAAAACTATTGTGGAAAATTCTTAATGTGTTTGAGTGCTCATCATCACAATGATGGAGATGTATGAATTATCCGTCAAAGAACTGTGACTCCTTAATATTAGGTTCAATTAACCAGTTTTTAATTTTTGGTTTTGAAAGTTTTAATCTTATTTAGGAGATGCCAAATGAGTAAGGAACAAAGGACACTTGCAATTTTGTGGAATGTCACATTAAGCTATATAAAACTAGAACAGCAACATGACATAGAAATACTCATTTCTGTTTTGATTTGGAATAGTTGCTTATCTTTTTGCAGACGGTATTGATGTTAACAGGTTTGGGTTTTGTACAGACTTGGTACCTCCACCTCTGTGAAATATGTTAGATACCTCACTTTGCCAAGTGTGAACACCTGAAATGCATGAAAAGCTCTGTCTGAGAATCAGGTGTGTCACTGCCAGAACTTGGGACTTTGTGTAGTTGTAATTTTAGTCACTGTGCATAACCCTGGATGATGAATAAGGAAAGGGGAACTCGTGTTCCCTTATGCTGGAGTGACAGTTTTCATGTTCGTGGCTCCCCTCCCTTGGTTACTCTGGCACTCCACATGGAATAGCACAGTGTGCTCCTCTGTTGGGGAAACGGGGGAGCCCTTCAAGGCGGGGATAAGAGGTTTTTGAACAAATGTCCGTATGATATAGATGCTATTTAGAAACTGTTGTACAGTCTAACCTAAAAATGTCTAGTAATGCTCCAAGAGTTGATAATAGCAAGCAGTTTGTCAAAGGCTATAGATTTGGGGGGTTTGCTTTGTCTTTTCTCGAGGCACTGGAGAGGGAGGGAGTTCTACAGGACATGGGAATAAAATTTGGATTTGGGATACTTTTAAGGGATGGATATTTTGCAGCTATCTTTCTCTTTTAGTTGGCAATATAAGTTCAGAATCCCTACTGTAGATGCATAAAAGGCATATGAAAAGCTGTTTGAAGCATGTTTTTGTCTGTTTTTTTTAATCCGATAGCTGAAAAATGTTTTGGTGGACAAAGGCTGAAGAGAAGGTAGCTACAATAAAAACCAATTTTTTAGGCAGTGTGGAGAAATGCTTTGAAGTCCTTGTTCAGTTTCTTCTTGCTGCATCAGCAGCTGCAGTTCTTATGAACTGCAATGGCAGTAAATGGTTCTGAACGCTCGGGTTCATTATCTTCCCGTTTCATCACCAGCACTTGAGTTCCTGGCTTCTCTCACAGGTCCTGATGGGTGGGTAATGCAGCTGACTGTGTCACGGGTCTTCTGTGCTTTCTGCACACATTTTTCAAAAACCAGGTGGGTTTTGATCAGTCTGAATTTAAGAAAGCTGTTCCAGCATGTGGAGGAGACAGCATAGAATGCAGCTGCCATCTTAGCCAGCTAGGACTGCTCCAAGTGCATGAGGACTATCCCAAAATGTTCTGCTAGTTCTGTTCTGTTAGTGCCATTTGTCCCCCCATACAGTACTGGAAAACAGCTGTTTTTTCCTTAGTTCAGTCTGTCAGAGTGGTGGCAGCCCAGGAGCACAGGAGCAGTGATGACCCTGCATGGTGCATTCCTATAGCACGGTTCAGTTTTGCTGGAGTCCGTAATGGAGTCTTGCCTTTTTAAGAAGGCAAGAGAATTATAAAGGCCACATGGCTACTGGTGCAGCCATGGGCAGGCACGGGGGAAGATATTTTTCACCTTCTGAATATCTTAAAATATTTGAGTGAGTGAAGGACAAATACAAGTTTGGAAAAAATCCTAAAAATAGCAAAAAGACACCACAGACTACAAATCTGAGGAGGACTGAGGCAGCAGGAAAAATTAAGGTTTAAAAGGGATCTTTAATTTTGGGGAAGAAAAGCCCAGTTAGGCCTGTTACAGCAGTTGCATGTCTTACACTGAACACAATTATCCCTATGGGAGAAGAGCTGCTCTCCCAGCTCCAAGCAGTAACAGCACAGCCCCAGCCTGTAAAGGCTGTGCTGACAATACAGAGTTTGGTTTATTTTCAAAAAGGCTTTACAAAGCCGGGTGAGACAATCTATCTGGAAAAGCTTGCACGGGACATTTTTGAAAGGTCCCTTACTTTCCTGCAAATGTCAGGTCTATTTTGTCAATACTGGAATAGTTCTTTCCATGAAGAGCCAGGATCAAGATCCCTAAAATCACAGGAGAACCCCACAGGTCCCCTGCATTGCACCCTTCCAGAACGAAAATGATTCCCAGAAACCCCCCAATCGTTCCACAGTGCAGGGAGTCCAAGTACGTACAGTAACACAGTACTGACCTGCAGTGTTTTTATAAGCAGTATGATGCAACACTTCCAAACGCTGAAACACTACCATGCACCACTCAGATCAGTCTGCCTCCATCTTCCCTACCCCCTTTTTCTTACACAGCTGGATTAAGAACATCTCCTAGCCCCCACCAGAACAAACCCTGCTGCCCATCCCCATGGCTCCTGTGCTCCAAACTTCTGGTCATCCCAGTGGCCTCCACAGGACTTGTTCCCAATAATATCTTGTCTTCAGGAGCCCAGAACTGGTCACAGTGTACAGTGTTTCAGCTGCAGTGTCTGACATGTTGAACAGAGAGGACAGATTGCTCTCCTGGCCCTTGCTCAGCTGTGCTCTTCTAATGGAGCCAGAATGTGGTTGGACACATTCATCTTCACTTGTCGTTTAGGGCCCCAGATCAGCCTCTACAAAGCTGCTTTGCAAACAGTCTGTGCCCAGGATAAAAAACGGCATTAATTCAGTTCCCGCTGCAGATTTTGCATTTGCCTCTTTTGAACTGGGTGAGGTTCCTCTCCAGCCTTCAATTCATGTTCACTGCCTTGCTGATGTCAGGAAATAGAAAGTAAACATCCTGTTATTTAATTTGAAAGAGTTTTACAATAGCTACAGAAACACTGAAAAAAACCCCTGGTGATACGTTACAGGCCAATGTTAATTGCATCACATAAAAATTAATTTTTCATTATTCATTCATGGTTTTTCATCTTTTTATTGGGCTACATTAAAACAGCAGGCAGTTGTAGCATAACTTCCACCTCAACCAGACAGAGCTCAACTAAAAGCTTACTGCAGCTGTGATCTCCCCTATGGTTAATAACCCCAATGTTATTTTCTTCCAGTTCTTTTCAGCTGTCACAGGCTCAGATCATTTTTCTCTTGGTAATTAATACTTCTGTGTTCTTCTAAACTACTGCAGCATAAATCCAATCCACACTACTGTTTTTTCTTTAACTTCCACCCCTTTCCTATTTTTTGGCATATACTTTAGGGCCTGAAAGCATTTTCTCAATTCATTTAACTCTTAAGGCTTTTTTTAGTCCAAAAGCAATAACTGAAACCAAGCAGCAGTCTTAATATATCATTTACTGTGATTCTTTTTGTAGCATGTACAAGCTTTAATCCTTTTATCAAACACTGCTACCTTATCAGTATTTCTAGAAAGAGAATCTGCTTCCAGTGCAGTCTCGATAGGGTGTCATTACCTCAGTTACACATCAAAGTTGGCCAACATCAGCTTTCCTATGAAATGCTGGACTTGGCTTCTCCCTGGGTACCACCGTCTGTGCCAGAGGCTGAAGACAGTAATGTCACAAAAGCTTTAACTCCTCATACAGGAAGAAGTCTCTGGAACCTCACAAACAGACATTGTATTCATGTTCTTCCAATGTGTCTTTTCCAAGCTGGGACATTGGTGGGGATGCACCACCTCCAGGCCGGGTCCCTTCCTATTATTTCAGACAGCCCTTTTTCCTCAGCTCTCACAGGACAGGCCAGTCTCTAAGCAGAACAAAAACAGCTTTAAGTGAGAGTTATCAGTTCACCATTCTCCACCATTCAGGCAGGTGTGACAGATTTAAATTACTGTTTTATTAAATAACAGCATTATTCATGTGCCCAAGAGCACAGAGAGCAACGAAGAACAAACAAGTTAAGCACAAAAATAATACAAAGAGCCCAATAATCACAGCCACTGTTAAGTGCTCTAGCAGGTGACAACACAATTCTCACCCCGATGGTCCTTGTAACTCCAAGGTGAAGAGCAGCATTTTGCACATCATCGCTGTATAGCAGAAAGACACCTTCAGTTCTCAGCCACCAGCGGCTTTCATTGAAACCTAATGCATTAAAGGGAGAGGAACATTTCAGGAAGTTAAGTATGATTCAGGCTGAGGAGTTAGAGAGACCTTAAGTGATAACTTCCTTGAAAATGTGCTTTTGTAATCAAAGTACAGCACATGAGACAGCAAATAATAGAGCAATATATTAATACAATTGGATAAGGAGCTGAGAAATGCCAGCACTTTCCCAGACTGCTCTCCCCAGAAGTTACCTGGAATTCTCTGTGTTCAGGAAACCCAGCAGCAGGCAGCCTGGGCCAACACTTTGTTCTCCCAGTGCATATCCTGATATAACAGGACTG
>JAWWLV010000001.1:43873894-43884293 GCA_035041135.1 Platyrinchus mystaceus
AGATTTCAAAAAAGAAAGAACAGTAGCACTTTCTAGTAGCCAGCCAATAAACCCATGTCAGTGACAATACTGTAATCAAGGGACATTTGTTTTTCTGTTTTGCCTGGACTGCAATACTTCACCATACAGAAGTTGGACTATTTCTTCAGTATTTAGGGAATGATGACCATGTCTGAAAATATTTAAACATAAAGGACAAAGATTTCAGCTGAGCAGCTTCAGTGAGGTCTGAATTCAAAGATACTGGCATTTGTAAGTACTTTGTAAAATTAATAAAAATTGTTCATTTACAAGTCATTATGTTCCTAGATGCCATGCATTTAAAACAAAAGGAGGATCCTTTTTTTTCTGTAAAAAAAGATTCCTCATGATTTCTAAGAAGTTTGGATTTGAGCAGCAGAAAGGAATGAAGTATTTAACTTCTTAACATCACTGAGGCTTCTATTGCACAGTATAATTAAAGTGTTATATATATAAATGTATACATTATTGCAAAATCTTGTGTACTGCCAGGCTGCAGTCAAAGTCACTAAGACAATCCTATATGAAATAGCAACTCAATCCTGTATTTTTTAATACAGCCCCCTACCCTATACTGCTGACATTCCCATATCAAGGAAACTTCAGCACCAGAATAGCTGGCTAATCACTGATTGTCCTAATTAACTATCCTACCTATGTTGTTATTAATGCAGCAGAAATGTCTTCAAATGTTCAGACTTCTACTTTCAATGATTGTGTTCATGCTAAGCAGTTTGGAAAAACCTCCAAGGAACGGTATAATTTTCTCCATGCAGTACTCACATGCCCTGTTACACAGATGTGAAGTTCTGAGCATTTTGTGATGCCTTCCACTGTCACAAACAGCTAAAAAGTACAAAATTGTTGAAGAAGCATGGGAGTAACCCTTAACCCTCATCATCTTCACCTAAAAATAATGTCATATAGATGCGACTTCACAAACAAAGAAAACTCAAGAAACCTGACAGATCAAAAGCATCTGAAACTGCTGCATCACCTGGCATTGGAAGCTACAGTTAAAATTTCATGAGCTTGTTTTGCCAAGTTCTGTAAACTCTGAGGTCACCTATCACAGCAACTTACAGAATCTGAAACAAATTTAGAAAAGTCTGCTTGTAAACAAGCTAAGCCAGCACAGCTAGCAAAGAATTAAAGTAGTATCAGTATAGCTCTATTACTTTAATAGAAGTCAGGACAGCATTGTGTTACACACTGTGCAAACAAGTTTACAATTAGGCAATCTGAGATAAGAGAACCACTAAGATTTTAGAGACATTTAAATAAGCATAGTTCTACTAATATCAATTTAATTTCAAAATGTTGTTTTAAAGTAGCAAACATTAGTATAGGTAAAGCCTGACACAGTTTTCTCCGATTTTAGTTTTAGGACTACAGAAAAACAGCATATATTTGTATTATATAAAAATACTTAGATATAGTTGAGATGTGATGACCTCACTAGTTTGAGGACATTTTGCATCTTCCAAAAACTAAGGGGGAATCTAGTTTCACAGGAAACTTCCTGGACTGTGTATAATCCAATTGTCTCTAAAAGGTCACTATTACTCAGGAATTGTGAAACTCACTGACACACAGCTTCTGAAGTGTTGCTTGGCACAGTTTCACACAATGCTCCCCATTCCCTCCTGTAGGGATCCTTACCTGTCAGTTTTGCAGCAGGTGCCAAGTTAGGCCAGTGTCCTAACCTCCTCTTCCAAAATAATGACAGCAGAACTGATTATCTTTGTGGGGCTAAAATCTCTGAAGCCATAAGACTGTGCTGGGTGAAGGTTAGGGTAAGACGTGGTCACACAGTCATTATCAAAAACTCAAGATTCACTCAAAGAGCTTTAATCTTTGATGTGCTTCATTTGGAAATGTAAAATTTAACAATACTACTCAATACATACATCTATATTGAAATGAAACCTAGCAAGGAAGCATTCAAATACCTAAGCATGTAATAGGGTTTAACACATAAAGTTTAATAAAGTCAAAACTTTATTTAGATGACAGAATCACAGAAGGGTTAAAGCTCGGACCTCTATAGATCCTCTGGTCTAAATCTTGGCTCATGCAGGGCCACCTAGTGCCAATGCCCAGAACCATGTCTCCAAGAGTGGAGACTCTACAACCTCTCTGGGCAGCCTGTGCCATGCTCGGTCACCCTCACAGTAAAGACATGTTTCCTGATGCTTAGAAGGAATCCCGCTTTCATTTGTACCTAATTTGGTACTTCATTGTGGCAATTAAGAAACCTCCTTCCCGTGCTAACTCTACTGAGTGACAACCTTCTAACTCAGATTACTTCATAGCAAGTGCAGAACACCAATTTCTAGCATCCGCCACAATAAAGTTATATTTGGTAGGAAACAGAAAGTGTTACATTAGATATGAAATATACAGGAAATGGAATCTTATTTCAAGAAAAAGACAAGGGAACAGCAGTAACCATAACAAACTGCAGGGCATCCTGCAAATGCTCTATCGCATATTGGCCCACTGATTTACCTCTTTACAAACAAAACCACACAGTGATGTTGAATAGAGAACCATTTCTCACAAAAATTTGTCTTGGGGAGAAGAAAGCATTTACAGATCTGTTTCAATATGACATAACTAGTCCTTGAAACAAACCAAGCCTGCACGTGCCCAGTCTAAGCAGATTACTATTCAGACCAGGGCTAAAAGTTGAGTAATGCCACCAAGGAATTTGTGAAAATTTTCAAGACAGGGTAAGTGGCGAACTCAACTGCATAAAACTGAAGAGTAAAGATTCTCTACTTGCTTCTACTGTACAAGCTGCATTGTCTGGCAAGCTGCGACTTGAACTTGGTTTTTTGTCCTTTCCTTGCACAACTGGACATACTGCTGATGCTGCACTAAAGCAGGATTTATCCCAGCTTCCTAGTATCATTTCACACTCCTTATTTTAGTGCAAGTCACTACTACCTGCAAGATAAAGTTATTCTTCCTACCCAAAATGAAACAGCTTTCTGAGTGAATATCAAACATTTTTTTAAAAGTATTAAGCCTTAGGTCTCATACACAGAGCAAGGGAAGCACCTACTAACACATAACAAAGAGGACTGAAAAGCACTGTATGAGCAATAATTTCAAGTTTGAATAACAGATCAGGCATTTCAGTGAGTGTTAAGAATGCTATTAACCCTTCTGCCATATACCCCCCTTAAAAGACTCTCCAGTTGGGTACCATTTTCTTCACTTCAGAGCAGAGTGCAAAGGGCTCAATGATGAAACCCCTTTGCACAGGACTAAGCCAAGACCACAGGGTAAGAAACAGGTAATTTCCTTTTGTTATCATCTCACATACAAAGGCAGTCAGTTGACATTATATTCAAGACTAAATATTTTTAATCAAAGAGACTGATTCTTGGTACTACTTTTCATAATGGCTCATTCAGATTTCAAGATGGAAATTCATACTATAATTCTCACGTTAACAATATTAATTTTAAAATAAGTTATCAAAATTATTTCACATGACAAATTTGTAAGTATCAACACATTAATGAGACAATGGTTACAAACACAGACTAAAACATAAAAGCAGTTACTTCAGTTACCTGTTTGTGACTTTTGATGTACACAAGGAAAAAACATCCATTCCAACACACAACAAACATTATTTGCAATGTCTTGAAAAAGAAACTCCACATAAGCAAGCAGCAGCTTCTCCAAAGCAGTCCACATTTCAAACTGAAGTTCTGCATACCGATGCATCCATTTCTTTGAAAGGTTAAAAGAGTATCTACCTGTTATAAGATTCTTTCACACTACTTTTCACAGACCACCTTCAGAGGTCAGTTTGTTCTCACATTCTGCTCAACCTTGTTCTTGCCTTCTTGTAACTTTATTTCCATCTTATTTAACAACTTACTTTGGTCAACTTACATTCATTCTGAGCTCTGCAAAATCTTGCATCTGATCAGCATCTGACTGCTTGGTATGCTCTCACAGGATATGCTTATGCATAAAGTTTGAGTGATTCTAGTTTACACCAAGCTGTGTAAGCTAAAATAAAAGCAGATATACACATAGTTTAAAGGTGATCCTTAGAACACGAAGGGAGCAGTTTTCGTATCTTTATTACAAAATTAGGATATAAGAATCATCCAACATTTCAGTTTCTGTAGCACACTTTGAATTATTAAAGAATTTGTACCATTGATAGTAAAAATAAACAGTTTGTATTTTTTGAAAATTTTCTATGATATTTAAGTCTCTACTCAAGCTTGCTCAGATCAATGCCTAATTGAGAATACTACATTTCTAATTAAAGAAAAGTAGTATTTCGAAGTGCGCTGCAATGACCGAAAAGGTGTAAACTAAGACAGCTGTAGCTGGCAAGAGCTAATGCTGATTTAAGCATCTCCTGACTGCACCACTCCAAACCCCCAGCTGTGGTGGCTGTCACTGTGTAACTGATATTTCCTTAGCAGAAAAGATGAAGACTTTGAAAAGCGTCCTTGTAGCCGTAAAGGAGCATGTGAAGCAACTGCTGAAACAACCAAAGGCACTACCATATTCCAAGTACTGGGACGGCTGTGACAGTCATGCAGCTGTATACACACCCACTCATCGGACAAGCTACCTACCATGCTAGCTCTTCAAACCATTCAGATTTATCACTGAGGCAAGATAATTATGTTCTTCATAAACTTGAATCCTGATAACTCTATTCTTGTTTTGTCACAATCAAGGCAAAGAAGACATTTTCCTGCAGTAAGAGCAGGACCAGATTTGGGCAGCACCTGTTTTTATGCAGGAGCTCTCTAAACCTGTAACAGAAGTCCTCTATTGGAAGCATCGGTACATAAGTTATACATATTTGGACTCCAGCCCTTTCCCAGCACAGTTTTGTCTTATATATTTAGACCTTTCCCTGCATGTCACTAATGTAGTTTCACCTCTTTTCCTTTAAGGTTATGTAGACAAAACCTAAAAATATAAGAAAATACAGCCAACTCCCCAATAACGTAACTCTTCTCCACATCTTAACGAAACAGAGGCTTTCAGACTTACTTTGTCCATTAAAACATGAATTTTATTTGAATGCTTACACTGAACTAGTTTTATTCATAGCAGAACTCTGAAACAACATTTAAGAATTTTAGATAAAGTTTCTAAGAGTCGTATTTGGGGCTTTTAATTCTATGAGAGTTTCTGAATTTTTAGATGCAGCAAATTGAAAGATAGGGTCAAACCACATCTTCCTGTTTTTCCACAATATTATCTCCCCATCCATAAATCTATGAAGAGCACTTATCTGCTTTTACTTTTCCATATTAGTATTTCCACACACCTGTGAGTTTAGAAAGGATAATTATTAAGTTCTCTAGTATTCTGTTAATTATTGTGTATTTGTTTACACAAAAGAGAAACTTTGAAATTTAATTAATCCAGAACAAAGTCCTTTTTTCTGCCTCCTTCGGAAGAGATAAATTCTTTTTAACGACACAACAGATAAGAATACATAAATGATATTCATATACTTATAAAACACATATGAAGAAATACGTAACAACCTCCCAGATCATATAAAGAAATGTTTTTACTGTGCATCTAACATCTGTTTTTCTTTAACCCATTTCCATCAAGTTCAGTGTTAGAACCCTCAAATAAAAGTTCATACAGCTCATATCTTCCACATCATAAAGAAAATTTAATGCTTTTACAAGAGAAGAAAACCTGGAATACACAATAGGAAACAAAGTCTTAAATGGAATGGGTTAGGATAACCAGAGCAGGCCAGTAACAAGCTTCAAAGATTAATGATCTGGCCCAACCCTATAGTCAGTATGTCACCTTACATCCTCATATCCCTTTTAAAACCTTGCAGAAGTTTGCAGAATTTTCACCAGTCATAACATAAGGTCAGGGTTGAGGCACAACATCCTCAATGTCTAATCAGTGAAAGATCGAGAACTCATATAAGACCTTCAGTAAAATACGGTTTTTCCATCTCTTTAATGATACAACATTTGGCTTCCTCCAGATCGGCAGTTTTGAATATACAAGATTGTTTAAAAATTTTTGATTGTTTTAAAAAAAATTATCATATAAAGAAGATTCTACAATACCAGTTTTCCCAATTGATGTCTCAAGAATTAAGCAACACACATTAATCAATCCTTTACCTCCTCCTCCCTCAAATTATCTAGATGAACACTTTCAAACCTGTGAGTACTTCTATGACTACCACAGCAATAAAGCAGAAATGCAAATGTAGTATTGAGGTTCTGGCAAAACACTGATATGCTCAAGATCAGCTTTTATCCAACTAGGCCTAAAAGCACAACATACTACAAGTAACTACCAACACTTGAATTACCCTGTTTCTGATATTCATATTACATGCCATCATCTCCAATAAGGTACATGTAGCTAAATTACCAATTCTATTTTTAAGATGCTAGCAATGAATTAATACTTGTAACTGGATAAAATAAGACAAATTATATTTATTAAATCTCTGTAACAAAGGTTCACGCCATAGTCCCAAAGAATAAAAAATGCATGCCCAGTAACATAATGCAATTCAAAACAAGAGCATGATTTCTCCACAGATTTGTGCTTTCTCCAGCCCCCCAGGGGACTGGCTTACTCTTAGTATTTAAAAAGTTATATTTTAAAAACTATGAAACTTGAACTGGGTTTTTTTTTCATGTTTAATGCAACTTGGGGCATTGGAGTTCTATTCAGAGCAAACATCAAGACATGTGGACTTAATTTACTGTCTTGAACACATGTTTGGGATTAAAAGCAGATGGAAACTAAACAGGTTTTGTTTTTTTTTTTAATATTAATACTGAAGTGTGCCCTAAGCAGGAAAAAGTCTAGAGTAATCATGAAGTATACCAAGTGGTTGTATTCTCCTGAATCAGCTGCCATTTTAGAAGCAGTAGGAGGCATACAGGATTTCATTTACTCTCCTAATAAACACTTTTTCATTACTTGCTACTTTTTCCCCATATGCAATAGAAAATGTGTATTTTGCTCAAAACACGCAGAGTGAACACAAAACAGAAAGCAAGCTTAGCAATGAAAAATTCTCCTAAACAAGTTACATATTACAAAACAAATGCTCTAGAACCCCCGTTCTACAGTCACTTGCATTCACCAATGTATGATATGAATAAAATATGAAACTGTACACAATTGTGATGCAAGAATGATGGTGTACTTGCGTTAAGTGGTATTACAAAAACTACACAAAGACTAACATGGCAACGATAAACTGACATATATCCCAAAATGGTTCTAAAAGCAGAGCCATCCCAACGGGCAGGTTGACATAATTTTCACTTTTAAACCAGCAATTCAATATATGACAATTCCTTCATACATTTTCTTTAAAAACTCTAAACATTCTGTTTTTGAAATGCAGTAATTGCACTCTTCACACACTAAGGCAGAAACTTTATTTGCATTATTTGGCACAGCTCTGGTTTGGAAAATCTCAGATGTGGAACTGCTACTGATACAATGCTGGAAGTTCTAGAAACACAGCGTTCCAAACTGGAACAAAACTAAAGACGAACTACTGTTTCATTATTACAGTTTTCCTTCTGTGCCTTCTGGAAAAGGCTTTTGATTTGAAGTTGATTAGAACTGGAGCAGAGGCTTACCTTTCACATGCTCTTTCCCTTAAAAGCGAAACATAATATATGGAACAACACAGTACTATTGTGTCAAAGAATGAAGAATGTTAGCATTTTAAAAGACAGTATTTCCCATCTTTTCAATTGCAGTTTACATATTTTCTTCCAAGAAAAAGTACATGTGAATAGTCTTGCTTCTTTAAAGCAACTGTGTATAGCATCTTTCCTGGAGAAATCACGGAGAACACTATTTTCCATATTTTACTGGCTTGCATGTAACCTTCTTGGCAACTGCAGAAAGTGAACAGACAGGTCAAGCTCACACAAAAAAAATCTGGCTCAACATTTTAGTGTACATTTTTCCTCTTAGACCAATTATCACTCAGAATGTAAAACATGTTATTCATATATCTAAACTCCTCAACATGCTTCTTATCTATTTATTCTAAGATATATATTTCTTAGAAGTACTGAAGATCCTTCCAAAGTCACTTAATGAGAACATATATAAATTTGCATTCTGTGTCTAGAGCACAAACTAAGCTATCTCTGCACAGTTATGAAGAGTCCTGCTCTACTGCCCGCTCCTTGCTCTTCTTTCCTTGCACACTGAAATGAAAAGAACTGTAACTTCGACTGGGTCTCCTTCACCTGCTCACTGCCTGGGCACAGGGATGCAAGGGAGACACAGAGAAGGCAAGAAGCAGGACCGAGCAGCAAGGAGGGCAAAGGGCTGTTCATATCTGCAGCAATGCATGTACTGAAGTGTTTTAAATATGCACAGAAGTATTTCCAATTTTCCATTAGCATACAGATATTTAAAACATTTGGCAGCAGTCTGAAAGACTATTCCAGCTGGCAATTCAAAGGCTGCATTCTACAGTACTGTGATAGCTGGTTTATGCAGCAGGGGTTTTTCATGCAATTTTACACTAGATAAAAATACTTAAAGCTTAGTAACAGCACTGCAGAATAAAGCCTTTTAGAGCAAAGAATGAACAGTAATGGAACTTTTTTTTAAAAAAAGAAACACATTAAAATGCCCAGAACATCAAGAGCAAACAGATGCAAAAAGAATTACAACAAATCCTTGTGGTTTTTACATATTTTTAGATTTCTTCCATCTTGCTTAAGCATTTAAAGAGGGAAGACCTGTTTTGCTTGGGGGTAGGTTTTGCACTGAGGTTTTCTGCGTTTGGGGTTTTTTTGGGAGAGGTGTTTTGTTTAGGCAAGGATTTTTTTTCTTTCAAATATTCACTGATAATAAAATTACATTGCCTGTCACACAAATAAAAAATTGCAGTGAAATTAAGGCAAAAAATTAAAGAAAATACCTTAATCCCATCCCATCACTACTAATAAATATGTACTACTTTATTTTTCTTTACCACAGTCTTCTGTTTGGTGCTTCTCTGTCTGACACAGATGTAAGACTGGAGTTTCACTGGTTTCATGAGAGGCTACCAATCTTAAAATCAGCTGTTTCATACTTACGACATGAGGTGTGTATGCTGTATACAGGTGCTGTATTCAGCCACAAAACCAAGCCCTACAGAACAACTTCATGACAACATAGAAGAAACACAGCCAACTGCAGTGATCCCACTCTACACCCAAAAAATATTAAGTATTTTTAGAACAATAATTAATTTCAGTTTTTCTGCTATTCCTTGGCCATTTCCACAACACTAGACTCAGTTTAAAAAAATCCAAGCATGAATGTACCTGGTATTTCCACCTTTTCCATTAAAAATTAGTTGGTTTGTGCTTTTCACATAGAACAAGATTTCAAGTTACTTTTGTGAATCTGCTGTAGATATAAAATTGAACCACACTTCTCCCATTTTATTACATTACTTTATTCCCTCTCTCCCATTTTTTTTTCAATTTACATACAGGACCCTTCACACTTATGCCTGTTCCAGGATCTACACACTTAAAGGCAAGAACAGTATCTTTATTCTCACTGCAATTCTTTCAAGTCAAGCACTTAATGTCCCGCATACAATTAGCATGTAAATTCAATCAAATTATACAGCTATGCTTTACTCTACAGAAATTGAGATATAAAAGCACACTAGTAAAACTAGGAACAATGGAAGCGCTAGACAAACCGTTTACCAAAACAAATGGAAAAACCTTATCAACACATGTATGTAGTAACACAGTCAAGTTCTTTATGAATCCCATACCTCTCATTTATGAGCGTCTCGTTCTCTACTCGAGGGACCACATACAAATCAGTTAAGTTTTTACTCGCATTTACAAAATTGGGGTTTTTCCTTTTAATGTGATTTGGGTATATAACAATTGTTATATGAAAGCAGGGGTTCTTCTAATGGTTTCACCTGCAAGTGTGCTACGCTTATCTCTGAATTTAAACTTTTCTGAGAAGTTCCTTTAATTAGGGAAAAATGGTTGCTGTTCCAAACTCTTTTCTGAAGAAATCCATCTCTTATTGCTTTTAAGAGTCAGCTGAGGTCATTAATAAGAATACCTTCAAATTACAATCTTATATAAATTTTCATAGTATTTAAGGAAGTTCAAGATGGAAAAGACCTATTAAATCTATCCCACTTAAAAACTAACACATTAAGGGTTTGTTTCCATGCATTTAAAATCATCAAAAGTACTGTTTTCATGAAAATTTAATGTTCTATCTATTTAGACATAGATAACTTAGTTTTTATAAACTTCAGTATTTCACGAAGTACTGTGAAAACACACCTAAAACGCCTACAACTATGATTTTT